>JAVGWX010000002.1:104863126-105243684 GCA_036924085.1 Ariolimax columbianus
TCACCACACACCACAACAGATTGTCACATCACTATACATCACACCATATTATCTATTATCATGCTCACTCTCCCTAGTTTGGTGATTGCTGTTCACACACCACAACATATTATATCATTGAAAAAAACGTTAGTTGCTGCACTTCATGGTGACTGCATTGGCAAGCAGCCTTTATTCCTCAGCCCCAGTAGTTGTTGATCATTTGTTTTTCCCCATTTGGTACTTGGTAGTTTGAGAAGTCAGACAGGCATGCACACTGTTTTGTATTTGACCTTGATATCAGTGTTGTGGTTTGTTCTCTGTAATGCATTGCTATGTCTTTTATATATTTTGTATACAATACATGCTACATAAGTGGCAGAGGGGTTCAAACTCTTGTTTCTTATGATAACAGCACTGGGTTTGCACCACTGTATCGACAGTTTCCTGTCAACTTAATTGTAAATACACACCTGACTCACTAAAGAAATGCAAGGCAGTGAGAAAGTGAACTGGCCACCTCACTGTAACCTCACAAAAAGCTGAGAACTTATATGTACATGAAGTCTCTAACACTTCATCCCTGACAATGGATATGTCTGCTATGGGACGGACTACCATTACCTCTTTCATTTAGTAAGCTACACGTTAGTTTGATCAGGTAAAAATGGGGGAGGTGCTAGGTGTGGATAAGGGGGGGGGGGGGCAATTAGATACAGATAAGGGAGACATTAGGTGTAGATAAGGGAGACATACAGATAAGAAAGACATTAGATACAGAAAAGGGAGACATATAGATAAGGGAGACATTAGATATAGATAAGTGAGACATCAGATATAGATAAGGGAGACATTAGATATAGATAAGGGAGGAATATATAGATAAGTGAGACATTATATATAGATAAGTGAGACATTATATATAGATAAGAGAGACATTAGATACAAATAAGGGAGACATTAGATATTGATAAGGGAGACATTAGATACAGATAAGGGAGACATCAGATATGGATAAAGGAAACATTACATATGGATAAGGGAGACACATCAAAATCATTCAATGATCTTCTATTGGATGCCACTTAAATCAATGATCAGGGATTGCTCAATTGGTTCCAAGAGTCTTGAAATCAGGCACGGGATCAAGATGCCGAGCAGCGCATGAGCTGCAGTGGTCAGCGACCCATAGCTGACTGCTAGCATCAGGGCCAGCGAACCAGAGCTGCCAAGACCCTTCTACACCTTCACGTGGTGATCCTGGATAACAGGCTGCAGCAGGGCAGACTGGCTAAGGAGAAGGGATCGAAGAGGGAATCCTAACCCGGTACTCAAAAACTGCTTGCTGAAGTTGAATGTGTTGGACTGAAAGGTGCAAATATCGCAGTCAATCTGTAAACTACGACACAACGCATTCCGTTCTCTGGACTACATTATGCTACTTAAGCCCTTTCAGGGTTTGGTAGCGGTAGATTGAGAACGAACGTAGAAGAAGAAGAAAAAGAAATCAGGCACATTTGGTGGAGAGTTTGAGGTGCCAGCCATGCATGCACACTTTTGTTAAAATAGTGATTTCTCAACTAATGACAATTCGATTGTTTTGGGGGAATGCATTTATACCAAATGTGGAATCATCTATATATCTTGTTAGTAATATAGTTGAATTACCGCAGTGATTATTACACTGGTTTCCCAGTTGGTGCAGGATTTCTCTGATCACAAAACGGCTCCTGGGACCGACCCAGTCTAAAAAATGGGTACCAGAATAATCTGGGGATGTAAAGGTTGCCAGCATGACGTTGATCACATCACCCCTAGTGTGCCATTGGTAAAAAAAATATGGTCCTAACACCATATTCCCAATATGCCACACTGGCGTGTTTACAGTGATCGTTACTTAGCAAAATAGACACAGTAGGAGGTACAGATCAAAATATCAAAATAAGAATACAAAGGGGAAGAATAGCTTTTATTGTACTAGAAAATTAAAAAAAATTACGTCCACACAAAAATACAAATATTCAACTCCTCCAATAGGGGACGGCGTGGGCTAGTGGTTAAGTGGCACAGCTCACGGCCCGAAGGTGCTGGGTTCGATTCCCATTACAGCACCGGCCGTTACCCCGGGGAAGCAAACCCTTAGAAATTGCAGGAGGAAGCAGACCCTAACATAAAATGCATGATGAAGTCGGATGCACTGGGCCGACAGGCGCAAAATAAAAACCACAGTGCAATAGAAAATAGAGAAATAAGGCAAACACACAAAAAAACTCCTCCATTGTAAAATCCGTTCTATTGTATGGCTCGTAAACATGGAGAATAACAAAAACAAACATAGAAGAAGCTACATACATTAATGAGTGTCTGGGAAGAACACTGGGATTGAAATTGTATGAAGAGGTGATTATGGGGAACTGGTGGAAAGAACCAGACAAATGTCAGCGGAGGATGACCTGAGGAGAAGGTGCTGACATTGAATAGGACAAACATTAAGGAAATCAGCCGAAATCATTACAAGGTAGTTTCTGTCCTGGAATCCACAAGGCAAGAGAAGTAGAGGCAGACCAGAAAACGCATGGAGGATAGAGCTCGAGAATAAACATGAAGGAAACAGGGAAAACATGGACAGATCTGAAGTGATTGGCTCATTACAGGAGGACAGTATATATTTTTTGAAGACCTGTGCTCTACAAGGAGCTGTGAGGTTTTGATTGACTGATTTAAAAAAATAGCTTAGACAATTATTTTTACTTGGTTATATAGACAATGTACATATAATACTGAAATAGCTTCATCCTTATATGTAACAATAATAATGGAGGAGATTTCTTAGACTTGACAATCATTTGTATAATATAGACAATATATTGATAGCACTGAAATATCTTCTTCTGTAGATATAACAATATACACAATATACAGAGGAGATCTGTTAGACTTGACAATCATTTGTATAATATAGACAATATATTGATAGCACTGAAATATCTTCTTCTGTAGATATAACAATATACACAATATACAGAAGAGATCTGTTAGACTTGACAATCATTTGTCCATGATTATATAGACAATATACTGAATGCACTGAAATATCTTCATCCATAGATATAACAATAAAAGCGGAGATCTCTTAGACTTAACAATCATTTGTACAAGATGATATAGACAGTATAGTGATGGCATTAAAGTATCTTCATCCATTGACATAACAATAAATGTGGAGGGATTCTCTGAGACACAACAATCAATTTAAGGGGGCTCCTCCAGGGAAGACAGGTTGAGAAAGTCTGTCATAAATCTAGCCTTTTTCTTGGTACATGTTGCACCTGCTTCCTTTGGAGTTTGAGCCACATACGTATGATTGTATTGATGGTCACTTAATGAGCACTGAATACATGTCTATTTATGCAGTTCTGCTATGTTGTGTGGGCTACTACTTACACCTGACAGCCTGTATACTTTGACCACAGTTTCTGCCTGTTTATTGCCATTTTTGCTGATATAAGTTATATAATAATCTTGTCAGATATTTGGGTAGTTTTTGCAGGTATAAAGTTATATAATAATCTTGTAAGTTTTTTTGCCATTTTTGCTGATAAAAGTTATTTAATAATCTTGTCAGATTTTTTGGTAATTTTTGCAGGTATAAATTTAAATAATAATCTTGTCAGTTGTTTTGCCATTTTTGATGATATAAGCTATATAATAATCTTGTTAGATTTTTGGGTAATTATTGCAGGTATAAAGTTATATAATAATCTTGTCAGATCTTTTGTAATTTGTGTAGGTATAAAGCCATGCAATAATCATCAGATTTTCTGTCATTTTTGCAGGTATATAAAGCCATACAATAATCATCAGATTTTTTGGTAATTTTTTTGTTGCTCATATGACAGAATAATTTTATCAGATTTTGTTGCCATTTACTCTGGTATAAAACCAAACAATAATCGAAGGATGGTTTTTTTTTTATTTCCATTTTTGCTGGTTGAAGACCATACAGTCATTTTGTTGTTTTTTGTCATTTTCACAGGTGTAGTTCCTTGAATCAATTAATTCTTTATATTTTTTTAGCAACCCAACCACAACCATTTTGTTGGTTCTGTTTACTTCTTCTTCTTCTTCTTCTTCGTACGCAGTCAGACAGTAACCATTATTTTTTCGAAAAAAGCGGCGGTCATCCTGAGGCTGTCGCCACTGCCATAGAGCTTGTCTTGCAGTTCCACTGGTGATGGCCACATCTGCTCTCTCTGATCCTCGTATGTCGGGCAGTTCTGCAGCAGATGTTCAGCGGTCATTTTACCAGTACCGCACGGGCATTCGTCGGTACCACCTATCTTCAATTTGTTGAATAGGTGGTACCTCAGTCTATTGTGGCCAGTGCGAAGTCTGAAGACAACGACCTGCTCTCTTCGGTTCAACTGGTAATAGGCATCGTTTTTGGTGTAACCAGTATGTTCGGTTTCCCATTTGGTCATGTATCTGGCTTTGATAAGCCGTTTTGACTCTTCGTACGTCATACTAGTATCTGTTTGTGGTAGTCTTGCAGGTTCTGTTTACAATATGCTCCAGTTGACCCAGCTTAAATTAGTGTCTGGTTTAGTGCTAGGGATGGCAGGGAACTGGCCAAATCTTCTCATGAATATTCTGTGGCCTTATACAATGAACTCCAGCACTTCATCTCTGACAGCATTATTTGCTGTAGAACCTCCTTCACCTTTTTGGTCTCTGTACATGTATTTTAAAAACGGCATTTCTGAGAAAATCAAATAACTTAACTTTATGTCTTTATAATGGCTTAGAAGACTCTGCAGAGTCTGTAAGTATTTTATGATAAACAAGTACACTTTCAATGAAAAAAAGGCAAATCAAGTTTCAGAAATGTACAATTTCTTATTCAAATGGGTAAACGATATTAATAGACCAAGAAGAGAGAACTCGAGTGCTGCCTGATTCATAACAACAGCAACATAAACAAAATATCAATGTATCATTTGTCATAAACTCTTGATCTTCTATCATTTGTATCATTTTATCAAGTAGACTTATTATTTTTTTTAGTCAAGTTGTTATTGATCCAGCAAACAGTTATTTGTGTCATTGGTTGACAGGTGTAGTTAGTATATTTATATGTAAGACCCCTCTATGTTTGTGCATTAATGTACCTCATCTTCAAAACAATGAATGTTTCTTATATTAATGGCATAGCCTTCTGAATGAATGCAGCGAACACTGCATTTTATTTGTCATTTTCTGCTTATTCTTCGTCGCTTGCTCTCAAATAATTGCATCTATTTCCTACATAAACTTGTGGTACATCTCAGACTTCCTCGTTACAGTACAGCTTATCACTTAATTAGGTTGGTTGAGAAGGGCCATGTTGCTCCTCTTGTGGAGTCAACAGATAATTTATGTTTAATATTATTCTCTTATATGTCTGTCAGATAAGAGTAGTAGTAGAGTACTTGCTTTTTGCGACATTGGTACAGAGTCCAGCCAGCACGCTACAGTCCATCCAGCAGTAAATTTGTTGTTGTTGCATTTGCCTTATTTCTCTATTCCCCAGGGCGTTGTACATTGCACTATGTTTACATTTTGCGCCTGTAGGCTCAGTGCATCCCACTTTGTCATGCATTTTATGTAAGGGTCTGCTTCCTCCTGCATTTTCTAAGGGTTTGCTTCAAAGTACGTAGTAAAATGCAATGAAAGAAGATTGTGCATGGAGCTAGCAATATTACAATTTTGTTCTATTTCTCAATCATTGCTCAATTAGACCTTTTTGTGCATGGAGCTAGCAATATTACAATTTTATTCTACTTCTCAATTATTGCTCATTTAGACCGAGACTCTGGATTCTTCAATATATCCTGCTGTAATTTTAAGGGTCTCAATCCAATTGTACAGTTTCTCTTCGAGTGGACATGGGTGACATCCTTCTCTTCAGAACTATGTGCTAGGAGCAGTCCTGAATTACATGTGCTGCTGTCATGTCTACAACGTAGCAGTAGCATAGGCTGGTGCTGTGATTAGGGAGTGAACCCAGCACCTTCGTGTTATGAGTGGTGTCACTTAACCACTCGAAAACGCCATCCCCAGCAGTAAATGAGTATCTGACTTATGGCTAGGGGAGGGGAGGCAGCGAGGAATGAAACTGGCCACCCCAACTCATACAAGCTGTGGTTTAGTATGCTGATGTCTCTAACACTTCATTCCCGACCTGCGGTTAAGTCTGCTAAAGTCTCTACCTTTTATAAAAATCCTTTGGTTTCCATGTTCATTGTACATATGTGTTACTAAAACCTACAATATAAGTCCGAAAATCTGGATGCGCAAAGCCCGGACCACCAGAGATTCTAGACTTTTTAAAAACTTTAAAAAGAAAATTGTGTGTGAGAGCTTATGCGAACATCTGATCACTACTAAAAAAACTTTGATCACACGAACACCATTCTCAAGCAAACCGTGACATGGCCGTATTGTTGTGCTATACGTATATGTACTCTTTCAATATTTACAAACCCTTGATAATAGCTTCTAAAGTAGATCAGCTTGTCGATGTGAAGAGAAGGAAGAACACGTTGAAATTTATTGATCAACTTAAAGTATTTCAGAAACTAGAAAATGGTGACATCAGTGCTATCATATTTACAACTTACGCATCCGAAAATCAACAAGTTGCAATATATAAATAATAATAATAATAATAATAATAATATATAAAAGCAAAATAAAATTCTAGAATTGATAACCTTGTCTGAGCTTTATGATAAGATTGCTGAAGGAGGAAGCTTATCCAGAGACAGATGAGAAAATGGATGGTTTTGGTTAAAACAATCAAAGTTTGACTTGGGGGAACAATAGGGGCCACTGACATTCTAAGCTTGTTGTAAAAGGGGACTAATGAGAGTGAAGCATGGGACTAGCACCTTCATCATGTAAAACCATTACTATTGAAACCATCTCTGGAAATGCTTGGATACATTCTTCCTACTAAGACCCCAGCGTGGAACAAATAGATGAGATTTAATTAATTATGTCATGTTTTTTATTTGATTGATTTGTTGCTTCAAGTAAAGTTTAGGGCCACCGCTATAGTTGACCCCTTTCAGGAAACCTGTATCCAAGCATTTACAGGGGTAGAACCGCAGAAGATGGATGTGTTGGACTGAAAGGGGCAAATAGTACAGTCAAGCTGTAAACTAGTGACACAATGCATTCCGTTCTATGGACTAATCCTGCTACTTGCAAAGCCCTGTTCAGGGGTTGTTAGCAGGAGATTGAAAACAAACGCAGCAGAAGACGAACAGTGGTAGTTTCAATGTAAGGATTTTACATGATGATGTAGATGACGGATACTACCAACTGTTTCGAAAAGACCAGGTTATCATACTACGTCTCCGAACTGGCCACCACCTGTGCACTGAATTAAAGACAGGTACCACCAGCTTATGTTACTGCGACCTTTTAGACATGACAACAGCACATCTGATTCAAGAGTACTCCCAGTACATATATCTGAAGAGACGGATGTCGCCCATGCCCACTCGAGGAGAAACTACGATTGGATTGAGACCCTTAAAAAGACAGCAGAATGTATTGAAAAATCTAGTCCTAGTCTAAATGAGCAATGATCAAGAAGTAGAAAAACCTGATAGTATTGCTAGCTCCATGCACAATCCTCTTTCATTGCATTTTACTAAGTACTTTGAAGGTGATCTTCTTTTCAACCTAGTTACTACTACCGTTATATTTTGTATAATGTTGTCTATTTATTCCATGTTGTATTATGCACAATACGTTTCCTGTACTGTCCGTTGTCATTTGACGTCTCTGTGTCTGCTTGTTTCTATAAGATTAATCCTACTTGTGGCAAAGCATGCCTTGTTCTACCAGAGACACGACCTTTGGTGTTATATCATAGCATTTCACTTAAGTAATCAGCATGCAGGCGGACCTCTTGAACAGAGCTGAGGTGGATTTTGTTCATAATAGTAACTGGAGTTTAAACAAATTTTATATGTATGTATATGTGACATATGTATAAATGTATGTATATATATATATATATATATATATATTTCTTGTGGCAATGCATTCCACGCATCGAAAACTCTTTAACTGAAACAACATTTCCTTATATCTAATCTGGACCTTACTTTAATTGATTTGTAGCTGTGCCTTCTCTTAAAAAATATGTAGTCTAATTTAAACTTTCCCTGGAAACAGGCTGCATCCATGCAGTTTGGCTGAAGGAATAAGGGGCCATAGAAGGAAGGTAAACTCAGTCCTAAAAATGCAGTGCTGAAGTTGGATATTTCAGGCTGAAAGGCGCAAATATTTTGTCTTTGCTGTAAACTATAGCATTACATTACAAAATGTCCTTTTCAGGATGAGCACAAAAGAAGAACAGATATAACCATCTGCTCTAGTCCTTCTGCGTTCCTTGAGAGGATAACTGTATCATCTGCACATCTTAGTTCTGGTATTTCATTTCCACAGTTTCTAAGAGGGTTCAACATTTAGTCATTTGGGTTGTTTTTGACCAAATATATGAAGCTGCATATCAGATGTAATAACAAATACAAAATTGGGGCAAGAAATTTCTTCTTCTTCTGCGTACACAGTCAGACAGTAACCATTATTTTTTCGAGAAAAGCGGCGGTCATCCTGAGGCTCTCGCCACTGCCATAGAGCTTGTCTTGCAGTTCCACTGGTAATGGCCACATCTGCTCTCTCTGATCCTCGTATGTCGGGCAGTTCTGCAGCAGATGTTCAGTGGTCATTTTACCAGTACCGCACGGGCATTCGTCGGTACACCCTATCTTCAATTTGTTGAATAGGTGGTACCTCAGTCTGTTGTGGCCAGTGCGAAGTCTGAAGACAACGACCTGCTCTCTTCGGTTCAACTGGTAATAGGCATCGTTTTTGGTGTAACCAGTATGTTCGGTTTCCCATTTGGTCATGTATCTGGCTTTGATAAGCCGTTTTGACTCTTCGTACGTCATACTGGTATCTGTTTGTGGTAGTCTTGCACCTTCTTTTGCCAGTCTGTCTGCCTCCTCGTTGCCTTGGATGTTGCAGTGTGACGGGACCCACTGTACCACTACCCTTTTTGGTGCGGACTGCTGGCACAGTTTGCAGAGTGCTGCTCTTAGGTCATTAAGCTCAGTGTTTTTCTGGCTTTTTAGCGCTGTGACTACTTCGAGAGCATCTGTCAGCAGAACTATATGGCTCTCATTTTCACTGTTTGTCACCATTTCTTCCACTGCCGCCCTCAGTGCCTCTGCCTCCGCTCTGAAATTGCTTGTGTACTTACCAGTAGCGAATGACAGTGTTATTTGTCTGCCATTTGGTAGGTTCAGGAATGCTCCTGCCCCTCCGTTCTGTGTAGTGTTTGTTACAGAACCGTCGGTGTATGCATGGGTCCAGTCCATGCTTGGGTAGCTTTTCGTTATGAAGCTTAGGGTAGTGTCTCTCCTTTCTTTTTCAGTCTGGCAGTTTTTGTTTGCAATACCTGGTATATTTTCTACCACCTCTGGAAATATATCCTGCCTCCAGGTAGGTTTTCGTACAGTAGTGATGGGTTTTGGTGTTGTTTGTGCGTTTGTGGGATCTTCGTGCATCTTTGCTTTGGCTATTTCTGCAAAGTTTCTCCGCTTAAGTTTCCCATTTCCCAAATTGTTTAGTCTCTGGTACATTGGATGGTCCGTCAGTCTTCGGAGTTTCTCTGACTGCAGCTGGGCTCTGCAGTCTCTTCTATCGGTCATGGATTGCAGTTTTGTAATCTTTTCAAGTTCTACAATTGGCGTTGACTTCATGCCACCTGTTATAATTCTCATGGCTTGGTTTTGAAGTTTGTTAACTTTATCGAAGTTCGCCTTCGCTGCTGTTGTCCATTCCGCAATGCCATACTCGAGAACTGGTCTCACTCTTCCAGTGTACAGTTTCTTTAGTATGCCTTCGTCTGCTCCCCAGCTAGTGCCAGCAAGTTTCCTCATGATTGCCATTCTTTCTCTGGCTTTCATTCGGTTTCTCTCAATCTGACTTTTCCATGTCATGCGCCGATCAAATGTGACTCCCAGATAGGTTGGGTTGTCGTTTGGCTGCAGGATTTTGCCATTTAGGCTTAATTTGGTACTTTGGGGTTTTAATGAAAGCGAGAATATTGTACACGTGGTTTTCTCCACGTTTCTTTTGACCAGCCATGAGGTCGCCCACTCTTCTAGCGATGTTAGGGCCGTCTGCATCCGATTTCTTGCTATGGTGAGATTCTTTTCAGAGGTCCACATAGCCAGATCGTCTGCAAACATTGAGCTATGGACTCTTCTCGGTATATTCTCTGTAATATCATTTATATATACCAGGAAGAGTGTGGGTGACAATACTCCCCCTTGGGGTACTCCCTGCTCGAGTGTCACCTTTTTGCTCATCTGCCCTTGTACTTGGACTCTGGCCGTTCTTTGTTTGAGGTAGTGGTTGATCCACTTGTACATCTTCCCACAGACATCACTTCTTCTTAGCTTGACTCTAAGTCCGTCCTTCCAGACTTTGTCAAATGCCTTTTCCAGATCCACCCAAACAGCTACTGTGTGTTTCTGTGCCTTGTAGGCATCTTCTATCTCCTGGGCTATGAGGATGACCTGGTCCTCAGTGGATCTGTGCTGTCTAAAGCCGGCTTGCTGTGGAATTAGTATTCGTTTTTCTTCCAGATGCCACATCAGTCTGGTGTTTATCATCCGTTCCATCAGCTTGCCGACACAGCTCAGTAGGCTGATGGGCCTGTATCCATTTGGATCTGTTTTATCCTTTCCTGTTTTTGGTACTGGTACCAGTATTGCATCTTTCCATGCCTGGGGTACAATACCCCTTTTCCAGCTTTGGTTCAGGACTGATAGTAGTTTCCTCTTCGCTGTTTGGCCCAGCCCCATCAGCATTTCGTTTGTTATCCCGTCTTTTCCGGGAGATTTCCGTTTCTTTAGTGTTCTCATAGCCTCTTCCATTTCGCGCATTGTTAGTTTGGCCATCATGTGCTCTTCGGGAGCCGTATTTATGTTTTCGTGTCCCTTTAGCTCTTCGCTAATGTCTGTATGCTTATCTGCAGGGACCTCGATGTGGTTTGCTCTGGCATAGTGATCGACAAAGGCGTTTGCGGCTTTCTTACCTGTGATCAAGTTCTCGCCCTGCTTGATAGTAATTTGTTTATTTGACGGGGTTTCGTCGTTCATGGCTCTGACTAGCTTCCATAGCTTGTTCCCTTCTTTGTCCAGGTTTAGACTTTCCGTTTTATTTTTCCAGCTTTCTCTTGCTGTTTGCTTGAGAGTGTGTTTGTACTTCGCCGCGGCGGCTTTGAGGGCGATGTTTGCCTCCATGGATTTTTCTCGTTCTGCCATGTTCCTAGCATTTGTTACTGCATCTTCCACTTTCTGCAACTCATCATTCCAGTAGGGCTTATAGTTTTTCCTAGCTCCTCTTGGGATGGTTTCAGTGGCGGCTTGCATTATTGCCTTGCTTAGGCTCTCTACCATGGGCTTCATTTTGGTGTTTCGTGTGTTGATGGTTTCACACAGCCCATCTGTCAGGATTGCAAATCTGTCCCAGTCGGCTCGTTTGTAATTCCAACGTGGGAGCGGTTTTGTTTCCTGTGGGCCTACTTCCATGTCAATGGTTAGCCTGATCGGCCTGTGGTCGCTACCTGCCAGTTGGTTTAGCACCTGGCGGTCTATTTTATGGTGTATGTCCTGTGTGGAGAAGGCCAAATCTGGAGTCGAGGTGGTATGCCATGTTCTTGAGTAGAAGCTAGGGCTATCCTCCGGCCTATTGATTAGGGAGAGATTTGCATCTATCTCCCAATCTTCCACTTCGTCACCTCTGCTGTCTGTGTCAGAGTATCCCCATCTCTCCGAGTGGCTGTTGAAATCTCCAACTACTATGCAGTTGGAGTCTCTGACCTCCATACTCGAGAGCGATAGGTCTCTGTTTGGTGGTCCGTACAGATTGAAAATGCGGAGCTTCGTCTCTTGAGCCATTATGTCCACTCCTACAATTTCTGCTTGTCCGGTGTGATTGACAGATACCGCGCTACTCGGTATGCAGTTTCTGGTCAGTATCAGGACCCCTCCTTTGTGGCCTTCTCTATCTAGACGGAAGGTCTGATATCCTCTGATTGAGAATTTATGGTTATTGTTGAGGTGCGTTTCCTGGATACATGCCACGTCAATCTTACCTTCATGCAGGTGGTGTGTAAGAGAAAGTTTTTTGTTAATGACTCCCTCCGCATTCCACTGTAGTATTTTGAGGGTCTTGAGGTTTTGGCCAATAGAGGTTGCCCCATAGCCATGTGCCTTACTCCACGACACATGGGTGGGTGACCACCAGTAGTCAAGGGTGGGCCCCTTCGAGGCATGGGGCCCGGCACTATTGCTGTCTGGCGGGACTCCGCAGGATGAGCGCCATGCGTTTTTCGAATAGGTTGTACTGCCATCATACTGTGATTTACGTTGCACTGTTTTGTTAGGCTTGCGGCCCCGTGCATCCGATTTCAACAGGCGTTTCTGTAGGGATGCCCTCCTTAGCCTTTGGCTGTCCCCAGCCTATCTGCAAGGCAGCAGTTGTTTATGGTCAGAGTTTTCTCTCTTATGGAAGTTGTCTTACCAGACTATCGAGTCTTCACTACTCGTGTCTATAGGGTGCAATGATGATATGTGATGATATATGAGATGGACTGGTTTACCCGGAAGAGAGGCAGTCCAGTGTGTCTGTATCCCAGGATCGTCACGTCCTGCCAGAAACGTAGCATTTGCATGTGAGTGGGGTATCTCTTTTTCCCTTTATTTTCTTGGCTTCTATGCAGGGATGGTACGCCTAGCATTCCCCGCCACCTGGGGTGTTGACACAGTGGGGCAGGTGTGCAATGTCCGCTGGTCTGCATCTCTTCTGCGTCCAGTATGATAGTTATATGGCTGATAACGTACAGAGGTAGATATCGTAGCCGAAGTGCATTCAGCCAGGGGACAAGCCTGGTAGTGTCACGGAGATGTTGTTCGCCTGATGTGCGGACAACTCTCATGGTCAGTGGTTGAGTCTTGACAGTTCACAGTGAGGTGGCTGCTCTACTGTTTTCGACACCCCGACCAGGTACTAAGTCTTTGGTTGGTGTTTTCGCACCTCATCGCCGTATAGGGTGAGTATCAAGCAGTTTTCCGCCCGCTTTGATTGGCGGACGGCAAGGACCTCTTACTGTGGCTCTACCTGATAGGGCTGGGGCGCAAGTCCCAGGTCCCGAGCATGTAGGAGCCTCCCATTGCAGTGGTGCTGAGATTTTGGGCGGGATTGCGGCTTACAAGGGTTCGGCCGTAATCCCCCACATGGTAGCCTCGCGCCCTTGGCTTATCAGCCTGGTACGTGAACCAAAGTGTCTGCGGCTCCTCTCGATTTGAGCTGGTTTTCCGTAGCAACGCCCTGTCATTTGTAGGGTAAAACTGACCTGTCTTCAGATGATCTATTTCCAGCACCCGTTCACTATTTGGTCAGACGGATTTATAGAGGGCTTTTGTTTGTCAATGACCAGGTGTTTGAAATCTGCGAACCGCTCAATCGATAGTAGCGACGGGCGGTGTGTACAAAGGGCAGGGACGTAATCAACGCGAGCTTATGACTCGCGCTTACTGGGAATTCCTCGTTCATGGGGAAGAATTACAAGCCCCAATCCCTAGCACGAAGGAGATTCAACGGGTTTCCCAACCCTTTCGGGCCAGGGAGGCATCCACGCTGATTCCTTCAGTGTAGCGCGCGTGCGGCCCCGGACATCTAAGGGCTTCACAGACCTGTTATTGCTCAATCTCGTGTGGCTAAACGCCACTCGTCCCTCTAAGAAGTTGCGCCGGCGCATCGAGGGACCGGCGAACTATTTAATAGGCTAGAGTCTCGTTCATTATCGGAATTAACCAGACAAATCGCTCCACCAACTAAGAACGGCCATGCACCACCACCCACCGAATCAAGAAAGAGCTATCAATCTGTCAATCCTTACAGTGTCCGGACCGGGTGAGTTTTCCCGTGTTGAGTCAAATTAAGCCGCAGGCTCCACTCCTGGTGGTGCCCTTCCGTCAATTCCTTTAAGTTTCAGCTTTGCAACCATACTTCCCCCGGAACCCAAACACTTTGGTTTCCCGGAAGCTGCCCGCAGAGTCATCGAAGCAACTCCTGCGGATCGCTAGTCGGCATCGTTTATGGTCAGAACTACGACGGTATCTGATCGTCTTCGCGCCTCTGACTTTCGTTCTTGATTAATGAAAACATTCTTGACAAATGCTTTCGCAGTAGCTCGTCTTGCGGCGATCCAAGAATTTCACCTCTAACGCCGCAATACGAATGCCCCCGTTTGTCCCTGTTAATCATTACCTCCAGTTCCGAAAACCAACAAAATAGAACCGAGGTCCTATTCCATTATTCCATGCACCATTATTCAGGCAGCCGAGGCCTGCTTTGAACACTCTAATTTTTTCAAAGTAAACGCGCCGGCCACCCAGGACGCTCAGCGAAGAGCACCCGTGGGAGAGAGCCGGCAGACGGTAGGGCAGGAGACAACGGGCAGTGAACCGGCGCGAGCCGGACCGCCCGCCTGCGCCTGAGATCCAACTACGAGCTTTTTAACTGCAACAACTTTAATATACGCTATTGGAGCTGGAATTACCGCGGCTGCTGGCACCAGACTTGCCCTCCAATAGATCCTCGTTAAAGGGTTTAAAGTGTACTCATTCCAATTACGGGGCCTCGAAAGAGTCCCGTATTGTTATTTTTCGTCACTACCTCCCCGTGCCGGGAGTGGGTAAGTTGCGCGCCTGCTGCCTTCCTTGGATGTGGTAGCCGTTTCTCATGCTCCCTCTCCGGAATCGAACCCTGATTCCCCGTTACCCGTTACAAACATGGTAGGCATGTCACGTACCATCGACATTTGATAGGGCAGACATTTGAAAGATGTGTCGCCGGCACATGAGGCCATGCGATCAGCACAAAGTTATCCAGAGTCACCAGTGGGGACGCCGCAACCCCGCGAGGGGAAACGACGATTGGTTTTGAACAAATAAAAGCGCTCTTACCGCGAGGGTCGGAGCTTGGTAAGCATGTATTAGCTCTAGAATTGCCACAGTTATCCAAGTAGGATCGTGTCATCTAAGGAACCTCGACTGATTTAATGAGCCATTCGCGGTTTCACCGTGAGACAGTGTGAACTTAGACATGCATGGCTTAATCTTTGAGACAAGCATATGACTACTGGCAGGATCAACCAGATATCTGTCGGAGACGTACGTACAGCACACACCGGTCGGCGGAGGAAGGGTGTGTAAAAAGCCTCACTGGGACGGCCGCAGGGACCGACTGACGGGACGGACGGACGGTTTGTTCCACCCGTCCCTCACTCCGTCGACCTAGGACCGCCTGACAGGGGCCTCCCACACGCACCAGACGACCGACCGACCGGGCTCGCTCGAGGAGGGATGGCAGCGCTCTGTGCAGAACGGATCCCAACGACCTCGGCGATGCATTTCACTGGGACTAGGAGACAATTTGGCCTGCCGGCCTGCCCTTCTCCGTAGGAGAACGCAGGGCCTCGAGGCAACGATTCCTGCTTTCCATTTGCCGGTCACAAGCTCTTTGCGAGAGTCGGACCACCAGCGAGACGTACTGTCGAGCTCTGCTATAAGCCTTAGATAAATCACCACGGACGGACCACGTTTCCTGATACGGACCAGCGCACCTCGGTGGAGGAGCCGCTGCAACAAACCGCACCCAATTCGCTCTACGGGGAAAGGCAGGCGAGCGTTTTCCGCAAGCCCGCGCTATCGCTCCGCCTGGCGGGACTGAGATCGCTTTACGAACACTGGTTGAAATTGAGTCGCTGCGGCGAGACAACTACCCCAGATGGGCAAGAAATTTAACAACAGTCAATACATTGTGGACAGAAAATTAAGTCGGATTGGACACACCCTCAGAAATAAATCTAACATTGTAATCAGAAAAGCGCTTGATTGGAACTCACAGGGGATGAGAAGAATGGTGAGGTAAAAAGCTGGTGATGACCAGTGAAAGAAGAGACCAGCAATACACACCAAGAACTCTACAGGCAGACAAACAACTTCTGAAGATTGCAAACAAAGAGGGGGGGGCTTTGCTGAATAGATGTGCAGTGAAGAATACTGGAGAGAAATCTTCACACAAATGGCCGTTCCAAATCATAAAGACAAGATATACCTCCTGAAGAGGACAAATCAAAGCAGTGTTAGCCAGCTTCACACTCAACACATGCAACTTAACAGTCACTTGAACAGAATCCAACCACAACATACTCTAGAGTACTGGCTGCGCATACATCCCTATGAAGCTGTTGAACACAATCTTTTTACCAGTTATTGCCGGTATTAGGAGATGGCTTATTCCTCTGAGGCCAGACAAACGGAACACTGTATGGAACTAAGTTGTAACAGCTCGCAAACACTTATAGATACCACTATATAGCATTGGGCTAAAGGGAAGGAGCCCACATGCTTCTGGATCAATTACCAAGAAGAGAGCATCTTTTGTGGTCTTATGTTCTCTGGGAATACAAAAGATTTCATTCAGTATGTTGAGCAGCACAGAATTGTTAGCGATGATTGTTAAAATGTTTGCGGCCTCTAGTTGAACTGGGCTGCCTGTGGTTTCTGCTTCTTCACTGTACTTTGTTGCTCTTGATATTCCTCTGTATTTTTGTTGTGGCCACAAGTTGCACTTTATGTATTGTTGCTTTCAGCAAATAATATAGTATTAGATGTGTGTGGTATGTGTCCCAGGAATATGAGTCCTTGTTACTTTGATAATGACAGTGTGTTTCTGGTCTTTGCAAAGAGTGTGTAGAATAGTAGCACTGTAACCAGTCAGGCATGTCATTTGAGGTGACTAAGTTTGGTTGGGCATGGGCTCGGCTACCCCATCCTGTAGAAGCTATAAGATGCAATAAAAAGATAAAGAAGACTTCTACAACATGGTAGAAGAGATGCGACCAAGTCAAGTTAGAGCAAGAACATGTTGTATGAGGCAACTAAGTAGGGCTGGACATTGGATGGGCTACCCCATCCTGTAGAAACAACTAGATAAAGAAGACTTCTACCCCGTGGTAGAAGAGAAGTGACCAAGTCAAGTTAGGGCAAGAACATGTTGAATGAGGCAACTAAGTAGGGCTGGGCATGGGACGGGCTACCTCATCCTGTAGAAACAACAAAGCATAGTAAAAAGAAAAAACATTTACACCCTGGCATGGTAAAGGAGCAACTAACCAAGTCACGCTGAGAACATGTCATAGGAGGTGACAAGGTAGGGTTGGGACTAGCGACCCATCAAAACTATGAGCTACAAAATAAATACTAAGCCTCTACATCTGAGGGTGACAAAAAGACATTTGAGTTGATTTTTATAGTTTTTCTTTAGGACCAGATTCTTGTAACCTTTCCGCAGCGATGTTTTCCTCAAGTTTTTCCACTACAGCCTGTGCATGTCTTACAGGCGGTGCTCTGTGACCCAGATGACATCATCGAAGGCCTGCGGTTGGTTCCTGTAGCTGAGACTGTCGAGCGATTGATGCAGTTTCCTCGACTGGAGCCCACTGACTTCTACACGGCAAACTTCTGCATTGCTGTTCTTGCAATTTCGTTTGTCTGTCTGTTTGTCCATCATCTGATATTTACAAAATCCTTGTGGGGCTGAGAACCATGTTTCGTCCAGAATTTGTGAATTTCAATGCCAAAATTCTCACATAGAATACATACAGGCTGATTTTTATCATTATTCTGGCAGTGAGCAAAATAAAACAACACACAAATAAAAACCTTGACATTAGTCTTGAATTTGGCGTAAAGCTCCTTGATTAACTTTTTATAACCACTGTAGCACTTTTATCTTTTGTAAATACAGTATGTGGGAGCTTAGTGTCCAAGTTGCACTCTATGAAATAGGACGTTATGTGATTTGGACGTTATGTGTACACTACACTATAGGAAGCCGAGCTAGCCCAGTGGTTGGGATTCAGTCCCCAGTAGGTGCAAAATTTTTCAGATCGCAAAATGGCTCCTGTGGTTGACACAGCTTAAAAAATTTGGTACCAGAATAATCTAGAAAGTAATGACGGCTGGCGTGTTGTTGACCACATCACCCCTAATGTGCTGTTGGTCAAGAAAATTATGGGCCTAACACCATATTCCCAATATGCCACACTGATGTGTTAATGGGATCTTTACTTACACTATATACTAAGTAAAGTTATATGGGATACTGTATTGACTAAGTGTTAACGTCATAAATGGGTTTGTGTTTCAGCTAATAAAAAGGAAATTAGGTCCATGATGAAGATTGGGATTTTAACTCAGATGTCAAATCTATTTTGCTCTGTGGTTTGGAGGAGTTAACAAGCAGGGTGCATGTGTTCGTGAATGGCTGTCTGCGCAGAAATTTGGATTTGAATTGGAATGATAGGTCACAAATGTAAACCTGTAGCACAGATCAAATCAACTGTCAGTGCCACCACAGGGGTAGAGGAAACGATGGGGATGGATAGGCGCAACTTGAGGAGGGGTACTGGTAGCATTACTCGAAGTGTTTTCACTGTAACTCAGTAATAAATAGAAAGAGAGGTAGAACTTGACACACCTGGAAAGAGGAAGTGGAGGCGAATAGAGAGAGCACTGGCCGGTCGTGGATAGAGTTGGAGCTGCTGGTCTCTGATCAAAGTTCATGGCGATTGTTTGTTAATGACTAATGCTCTCAACAAGATTGAAGAGTTTTGATTGAATGATTGATGCACTGTACCTAACAAGGTGATACTGTGCAGTATATTGTTTAAATAGAAAAATACTGTCTACTGCACATATGTTAATATGTAATCTGTACTTACCACAATTATAGCAGATAGCGTTGTTAATGTAGAGTTGGTGAGTCTGGAGAATGCTGCTGGTACAGCTCTGTACTCTTCAAGACACTGCCAGTAACATAGACATTTATAATGACTCTCAGGACATATACACAGTATTATAGGTTATAAATGCACTCTACAATTGTACTCTTGGATTTGCAATTACTTAGACAAGTCTGGTCTTTGCTCTGGTACTGTAGACAAGAGACATAAGATACACATGTTGCATGCAGGAAGCTGTTGCTTTCATTGCACCCAGGTTACATCATCCCGTTCTCTGATCACGATTTTGGAAGTTTATTAATTAAAACCTAATGGGACCACGTATGTATATACAGCTGAACGTTGGTCGAACTTAGGTTCATAACTCTATTTATTCGAGGCCAGAAAATTGTATTTAAAATTTGCTTTAAATTTAATTTAATTTTTATTTAGATTAGTTCAATGTTTTTGGTTGTGCCATCGTCAATCGTCCAGTTATGTTTTTGGTTGTGCCGTCGTCAATCGTCCAGTTGTTGATAAAGACCATTAATTGCAGCGTACCAGATTTTTATTATTCTGTCATTGCTCATTAGTTGCCAAATTGCATTTCATGTACCTGTGGTCATTGAATTTTCACCTTTTTGTTAAATATTTTTCCAAAGCAGTTTTTGTGATGTACCTGTAGCTTTGAATAAGTTATTAATGTTATTAAACCAATTTCAGTTCTTGCATTTGTGTTAACTGCTCTGTGGATAACTATATATTTGCCTTAAGTGCAGTCATACTGGAGCTCAATCTTGTATTTGAATTGCTTGGGAGCAGACATATTTCAGAATTATTTAAATTAGGGTCAGTAGTCAGAGCTAAGACCTGGTACAATGAAGGCATAACACTTGATCCTTCTAGAGAAGTGTCTGATTTGGGTCCACCTATTCCTGATACTAATACAAGACAGTGAGCAAGGAAGCTGGCCACTGCACCTCACACACCTTCAAAGAATATCTGCTGTGGGATTAGCCTCTTTCACTGAAGTCTATCTAACACATCACATACACGCCACACTATCTGCTATGGTACTAGTCACCTCACAAAAGTCTGTCTAACATATCACCCACAAGCCACCCAAAATTCTCTCTAACACATTCCTATCTGCTATTGGACGCGACCTCACAAAAGTCTTGCTAACACATTCCTATCTGCTATTGGACGCGACCTCACAAAAGTCTTGCTAACACATTCCTATCTGCTATTGGACGCGACCTCACAAAAGTCTTGCTAACACATTCCTATCTGCTATTGGACGCGACCTCACAAAAGTCTTGCTAACACATTTATATCTGCTATTAGACGCGACCTCACAAAAGTCTCTAACACATTACTATCTCAGTCACCACACAAAAGTCTCTCTAACACATTACTATCTCCATCACCACACAAACGTCTCTCTAACACATTACTATCTCAGTCACCACACAAAAGTCTCGCTAACACATTACTATCTCCATCACCACACAAAAGTCTCTCTAACACATTACTATCTCAGTCACCACACAAAAGTCTAACACATTACTATCTCAGTCACCACACAAAAGTCTCTCTAACACATTACTATCTCCATCACCACACAAAAGTCTCTCTAACACATTACTATCTCCATCACCACACAAAAGTCTCTCTAACACATTACTATCTCAGTCATCACACAAAAGTCTCTCTAACACATTACTATCTCCATCGCCACACAAAAGTCTCTCTAACACATTACTATCTCCATCACCACACAAAAGTCTCTCTAACACATTACTATCTCCATTACCACACAAAAGTCTCTCTAACACATTACTATCTCCATCACCACACAAAAGTCTCTCTAACACATTACTATCTCCATCACCACACAAAAGTCTCTCTAACACATTACTATCTCCATCACCACACAAAAGTCTCTCTAACACATTACTATCTCAGTCACCACACAAAAGTCTTGCTAACACATTCCTATCTGCTATTGGACGCGACCTCACAAAAGTCTTGCTAACACATTTATATCTGCTATTAGACGCGACCTCACAAAAGTCTCTAACACATTACTATCTCAGTCACCACACAAAAGTCTCGCTAACACATTACTATCTCCATCACCACACAAAAGTCTCTCTAACACATTACTATCTCCATCACCACACAAAAGTCTCTCTAACACATTACTATCTCCATTACCACACAAAAGTCTCTCTAACACATTACTATCTCCATCACCACACAAAAGTCTCTCTAACACATTACTATCTCCATCACCACACAAAAGTCTCTCTAACACATTACTATCTCCATCACCACACAAAAGTCTCTCTAACACATTACTATCTCAGTCACCACACAAATGTCTCTCTAACACATTACTATCTCAGTCACCACACAAAAGTCTTGCTAACACATTCCTATCTGCTATTGGACGCGACCTCACAAAAGTCTTGCTAACACATTTATATCTGCTATTAGACGCGACCTCACAAAAGTCTCTAACACATTACTATCTCAGACACCACAGAAAAGTCTCGCTAACACATTACTATCTCCATCACCACACAAAAGTCTCTCTAACACATTACTATCTCCATTACCACACAAAAGTCTTTCTAACACATTACTATCTCCATCATCACACAAAAGTCTCTCTAACACATTACTATCTCCATCACCACACAAAAGTCTCTCTAACACATTACTATCTCAGTCACCACACAAAAGTCTCTCTAACACATTACTATCTCCATCACCACACAAAAGTCTCTCTAACACATTACTATCTCAGTCATCACACAAAAGTCTCTCTAACACATTACTATCTCCATCACCACACAAAAGTCTCTCTAACACATTACTATCTCCATCACCACACAAAAGTCTCTCTAACACATTACTATCTCCATCACCACACAAAAGTCTCTCTAACACATTACTATCTCCATCACCACACAAAAGTCTCTCTAACACATTACTATCTCCATCACCACACAAAAGTCTCTCTAACACATTACTATCTCCATCACCACACTAAAGTCTCTCTAACACTTTACTATTTGCTATTAGACCAGTCATCACACAGAAGCTGAGACCTCACATAATAAAGTTTCCCTCAAACTTCATCCTCAACTGCAGTATCTGTTCAGTTATCCACTTGCTAATGTCAATAACAGTAGGTTTCTATAACCTTTCATTCTTTACTTCATATTATTATTTTTAGTCATATCTGAATATTAGAATTATATTTCTGAATAAATTGAGAACATAATTTGACTTCTCTCAACAAAATACGCAGAACCTGGTTTAAAAAATTATAAAGGAAGTTCCATAAGAGACACTGTTGACAGCAATAATTTGTATCAAGTTGGGTGCCTAGTTTTCTTCCTCGATGTCTTGCTTTCTTTAATTCAGGTACCCATTTACAGTTTGATCTATTAGAAGCTGTTTTATCAAGATTACTAACCCTTGATTTAGTGTCAAACTATTTGAACGATTGGCCAACTCAAGTGAAAGGAAGGCAATTAAGAAACTGAACAAGTATGTCTCACATTGAAAATATTTGTATGTATGTTGAAGAAAATTGTGATACATCTGGCCAAGTTAAGACTTGAGATCTTGTTTGTATTCTAATTTTAGTCATCACTTGTGTACATGGGGTACTCAAAAAGTATCTGACCATATGCTGGGGGAAACAATAATCCCTGCTGACCTATAGAGTTCAAAATCGAATCCCCTTCGAAACACGCCCCTTCTGTGTTAACACACTTCTCCCAATGGTGCTTCCACTGCTGGAAGCACTTCTGCTAGCTAGGATTTTTTATATTTGTCAGACACTCAATGTCCTGAAACTTCATCCCTTTGGGTGGTATCTTGAGCCTTGGAAAGAGTAAAACATTGCGCCATGTTTGAGGAGTAGGCTATGTGATATGTCCAATGCCTAGTTTCAACATGTATTTATACTGTTATACTGGCTTAGAAGACTGCAGAGTCTGTAAACAACCAGTTTCTTTTACATTCATTTGATCTAAAAATATTTCTTGGTATTTAATCTGAACCTTTCTTTAATTAATTTGTGGCTGTGCCCTCTTGTTCTTGTAGGTGGCAGTATTTTGAAAAAAGCTTATGGTCTAATTTATCCTTTCCGTTGATTATCTTATAAACCTGTATTCAATCACATTGGAGCCTCCTCTTTTCTAGACCCTGTAGGCCGGTTTTTCTGAGTCTTTCCTCATAACTGTAATTCTGGAATCCTATTATAAGTTTTATCACTCTTCAGTGTATCCTTTCCAGCACGTTTATATCTCCTGCACGATAAGGACTCGACAGTACTCTAATCTAGGTTTAAGTAATGCTTTGTACAGTTTGACTCTCACATCCTGCTGATGGTTTTCCCTCTATTCCTGATTGAGAAGTCTTGGAACAATTTTCGCCATGGATCAGTGCTCCCAAAGATCGGCAGTCAGAATTGATTCCACTGAACCATTTCTTCTTCTTCTTCTTCTGCGTACACAGTCAGACAGTAACCATTATTTTCTCGAAAAAAGCGGCGGTCATCCTGAGACTCTCGCCACTACCATAGAGCTTGTCTTGCAGTTCCACTGGCAATGGCCACATCTGCTCTCTCTGATCCTCGTATGTCGGGCAGTTCTGCAGCAGATGTTCAGTGGTCATTTTACCAGTACCGCACGGGCATTCGTCGGTACACCCTATCTTCAATTTGTTGAAGAGGTGGTACCTCAGTCTGTTGTGGCCAGTGCGAAGTCTGAAGACAACGACCTGCTCTCTTCGGTTCAACTGGTAATAGGCATCGTTTTTGGTGTAACCAGTATGTTCGGTTTCCCATTTGGACATGTACCTGGCTTTGATAAGCCGTTTTGACTCTTCGTACGTCATACTGGTATCTATTTGTGGTAGCCTTGCACCTTCTTTTGCCAGTCTGTCTGCCTCCTCGTTGCCTTGGATGTTGCAGTGTGACGGAACCCACTGTACCACTACCCTTTTTGGTGCGGACTGTTGGCACAGTTTGCAGAGTGCTGCTCTTAAGTCATTAAGCTCAGTGTTTTTCTGGCTTTTTAGCGCTGTGACTACTTCGAGAGCATCTGTCAGCAGGACTATATGGCTTTCATTTTCACTGTGTGTTACCATTTCTTCCACTGCCGCCCTCAGTGCCTCTGCCTCTGCTCTGAAATTGCTCGTGTACTTACCAGTAGCGAATGACAGTGTTATTTTTCTGCCATTTGGTAGGTTCAGGAATGCTCCTGCCCCTCCGTTCTGTGTAGTGTTTGTTACAGAACCGTCGGTGTATGCATGGGTCCAGTCCATGCTTGGGTAGCTTTTCGTTATGAAGCTTAAGGTAGTGTCTCTCCTTTCTTTTTCGGTCTGGCAGTTTTTGTTTGCAATACCTGGTATATTTTCTACCACCTCTGGAAATATATCCTGCCTCCAAGTAGGTTTTCGTACAGTAGTGATGGGTTTTGGTGTTGTTAGTGCGTTTATGGGATCTTCGTGCATCTTTGCTTTGGCTATTTCTGCAAAGTTTCTCCGCTTTAGTTTCCCAGTTCCCAAATTGTTTAGCCTCTGGTACATTGGATGGTCCGTCAGTCTTCGGAGTTTCTCTGACTGCAGCTGGGCTCTGCAGTCTCTTCTGTCGGTCATGGATTGCAGTTTTGTAATCTTTTCAAGTTCTACAATTGGCGTTGACTTCATTCCACCAGTTATGATTCTCATAGCTTGGTTTTGAAGTTTGTTAACTTTATCGAAGTTCGCCTTCGCTGCTGTTGTCCATGCCGCGATGCCATACTCGAGAACTGGTCTCACTCTTCCAGTGTACAGTTTCTTTAGTATGCCTTCGTCTGCTCCCCAGCTTGTGCCAGCAAGTTTCCTCATGATCGCCATTCTTTCTCTGGCTTTCATTCGGTTTCTCTCAATCTGACTTTTCCATGTCATGCGCCGATCAAATGTGACTCCCAGATAGGTTGGGTTGTCGTTTGGCTGCAGGATTTTGCCATTTAGGCTTAATTTGGTACTTTGGGGTTTTAATGAGAGCGAGAATATTGTGCACGTGGTTTTCTCCTCGTTTATTTTGACCAGCCATGAGTTCGCCCACTCTTCCAGCGATGTTAGGGCCGTTTGCATCCGATTTCTTGCTATGGTGAGATTCTTTTCAGAGGTCCACATAGCCAGATCGTCTGCAAACATTGAGCTATGGACTCTTCTTGGTATATTCTCTGTAATATCGTTTATATATACCAGGAAGAGTGTGGGTGACAGTACTCCCCCTTGGGGTACTCCCTGCTCGAGTGTCACCTTTTTGCTCATCTGCCCTTGTACTTGGACTCTGGCCGTTCTTTGTTTGAGGTAGTGGTTGATCCACTTGTACATCTTCCCACAAACATCACTTCTTCTTAGCTTGCACTGAACCATTTGAAATTGCCACTTTACTCTCAATCTAACTAATTGTTATTTGGCAATCTGCCATCGCTTACTTACTTACTTTCCGTGCCCAAGCACCACATCATATAGCATTCATCCAGTGTTCAGCATCTTGAATTGACCTGCTGTTCATCTTTAGCATGTGGCTCTCGTCACATGTATCCAGAAGGTTGGGACAAATCATCAGATGATCTGGATATCTTGTATTGCGCCGCAGTCACATGTATCATCATCTGAGAGACCACCTCTCTTCATGTTCTTCCTACATCATGATAAGCCAGTTCAAAGTCTACTTATTGTCTTCCAAAGAGAGTAGGGTAAGTGATGTCCAGGAGTTGGTTCCTCCTGAACGTCGATCCATCACTAACCACTACACTTTTTCAACTGTTTCTTGATGTCTGCTAATGAGGGCCTTCCTGACCATTCGTCGCTGTTAATTGATGTATATACATCTTTGAAACAACTATACCACTCATTAATCTTTGTAGAACTCATTGTCTCGTTACCAAAAACCAAAATGTTAACTCAACAATCTTCAATCACATGTCACCGAGTTTTGGACAAAATTATATCCCAATTCTTTGCTCAACACATTCTGTCCTATTGACTCAAAACGCAGATGCAGTGAGAGTAGTATACCAGTACAACATCATAGTGGAGGGGGAGTGACACATTTTGGCAAAATATCATGGCTGGGCAAAAGGCTATTGAGGTTGCATGCCAGTTAAACATGCCCCCCCCCCCCCCCCCCCCCCCCCACCCCCTAATATAACTATTGGGTGTAACTATTGGTTTGCTAACAAAACATAAGGTTCTTTACTTTTTGATCAGACTTCCTATTATAATATGATGATCAATGAATGGCTTGGTCTTTGCTTGTTATAATTTATTTATAAAATATGATTGTAAGTGTACTCTTTCAAATTTGAACTGACAATCCACTACTGACTGCAGTTTTGAAAGTAAGCATGGAGGGTGATATGATAGGATATGGCAGAAGTAAGTACAACTAGCAGACTATTGGAGCCATCAGTATTCACACTTCACCATTTACTGAGGGAAACGAGCACCTATGGGTTTGCCTAGAGTGCATTGACAGAACAGAACAGTTTTTGCTAACTTTGTATTATTCATGTGGATTTTTTTGTGCTAATTTTCTAACATTCTAGTTTTTTCAGACTTTATGTCATCGAAAGTATTCACATACGTTTGGTGTGTTTTTTTGTGTGTCCATATTGTGTCATTAGACATTAGAAATGTGTGTTTACATGTATTGTACCATTGCAGGTGTGGGTTTTTTTCCCTAATTTTGCATTATTTAGATATTTTAATTTTTTGGTGAAAAATGTGCATCATTTGCAGAGGTGTTTTGCAAAACATATCATTTAGGTGTTTTTTTTAACCAAATGTGCATCATTCAAGTGTGGTTTTGCTTTAATGTATCATTCACATATATTTTTAAAAAACTTGTATCATTCACATGTGTTTTTTCTGAACTTGTATCATTCACAGATGTTTCTGCAAAACTTGTATCATTCACGTGTGTTTTTGCAAAACTTGTATCATTCAGGTGTGTTTTTGCAAAACTTGTATCATTCAGGTGTGTTTTTGCTGAAGATGATTCATTCAGGTGTGTGTTTGATAAACTTATATCATGCACGTGTATTTGGTGCAAAAGTGTTATTACTGGTGCGTTTTTGCAAAAGTATTTTCACCAGTGTGTTCTAAAACTTATCATCAGAAATGTGTTTTTGCAAACTTTAGATCATTCAGGTGTGTTTTTGCTAATGTTATCACTGGTGTGTTCTTGCAAACATAAAAATCACTTTCCATGAAGGTGTAGCAAACATGTACTTAGTCATTCCTTCATCTACGCTTACGCTGAGATGTAGAGGTGTAGTGAACATGTAGTAATTCTAACTAGATCAGCCCATTCTAAAATCTCATTACATTCTCCTTTGTTGCTTTTATCACCCAGGAACAAATGTGCGGACCACAAGACATTTTGGAAGAAAAAGGGGTCCTTCGAGTGTCAGCCACAGTAGCGGCCCTTGTTGTCATGGGAGCAAACCCTAAACAGTCGACAGTATGATAGCACGGTGAGCTGCTAGGCGTGGCAACACACCTCTTCGTCTTCCTTCTCTAACCACAACTGCTGTGGAGTCAACAAGGTTATCAGTCTATTTGTCAGTAGTTGTCTGTTAATCATCTTATCTCTCCGTGCGGTTAATATTGTTCCTGGAAGAAGACATATATTTGTATCTATTTTGTTTTAAAATAATTCAATTAAGAAAATATTTTTGTACATGTTTAAACAATTATTCTGATGTTAACAGTGCAAAACCATCTCTCTGATTTGTTATTTCAAACTTGGGTTAAACAATTATTCTGATGTTAACAGTGCCAGACCATCTCTCTGATTTGTTATTTCAAACTTGGGTTAAACAATTATTCTGATGCTAACAGTACAAAACCATCTATCTCTCTTGTTTGTTATTTCAAACTTGGGTTAAACAATTATTTTGATGTTAACAGTGCAAAACCATCTTTCTGATTTGTTATTTCAGACAAGTTATTCCACCTGTTACCTTAGATCAGAAGTCTTCATTGTTCAATTTTCAAATATCCCTTTTTTGGCGTGTCATATTCTTGAACTGTGCCACCTTCTCTTCATAATCTCCATCTATATTAGTTGTTTTCATGTTTATCTTCACAATTCTCTATCAGTTATTACATCTGATTATCTGATAATGAGTATTACACATGAAAATTTGTTAGTGAAGGTATGTAGTCTGGATGTGATACTCTTAGTTGCATGCCATTTCCCTGTGTCATATGTTAGGACTGATTGCTAAACAGTCTAATCTTTTTTTTTTCTGGGAAAATGTTGCTAACTTCCAAACTATTTTGAGAGTCAATTAAACAGTATCTCTTTTCCTCATAAAATTGAGGGTCTGTAACTGACTTCTCTGGTCCCCATGCAGTCTTTTCCTCAAATAACTGCATGTTTTCTTCATAAAATTTATGGTCTGTCTCAAGCCTATCTGGCCCACATACAGTTTATCTCTCAAATAGCCACATCTGTTTTCCTTCAGTCTCCTGCTTCACTACCCATCTTACAGATTATCCATCAAATAGATTGAACTAGATTGCTGGGACTCTGCTCATCATGTAGATCTGACAGACTCGGAAAATACATGTTCAACTGTTTTTAATCCTTCCTAATTGTATGTATATCCTCTGTCTCTGAGAATTTATTTTATTTGTTGAATGAAAACTATTTCAGTTTGTGGTGATCTTTTCACAAACTGAATGTTGTTATTTTATCTAATCTTTGTTCTCAGGAGTTTGTTCTGTCCCAACAAATTCTGAATGTTCTCAATGTTTTTATTGTTAACGTTGGCATATGTTCTCTTTAAGCCTCTACCTGCCGTATCTTGTTCTCCTTAAGTCTCTACCTGGCATAGGGTGCTGTCAGCCTAGTCCTGGCATATGTTGTTCTCTTTAAGCCTCTACCTGGCGTATCTTGTTCTCTTTAAGTCTCTACCTGGCATATGGTGCTGTCAGCCTAGTCCTGGCATATGTTGTTCTCTTTAAGCCTCTACCTGGTGTATCTTGTTCTCTTTAAGTCTCTACCTGTCATATGGTGCTGTCAGCCTAGTCCTGGCATATGTTGCTCTCTTTAAGTCTCTACCTGGCATATGTTGTTCTCAGCCTCATCCTGGCATATGGCATATGTTGCTCAAGTCTCTATCAGGCATATGTTGCTCTCAGCCTCATCCTGGCATATGTTGCTCTCTTTAAGCCTTGTTCTGGCATATGTTGTTATCTTTAAGCCTCTACCTGGCATATGTTGCCCTCTTTAAGCCTCTATCTGGCATATGTTGCCCTCTTTAATCCTCATCTTGGCATATGTTGCCCTCTTTAAGCCTCTACCTGGCTTATGTTGCCCTCTTTAAGCCTCTACCTGGAATATGTTGTTATCTTTAAGCCTCTACCTGGCATATGTTGCCATCTTTAAGCCTCTACCTGGCATGTGTTGCCCTCTTTAAGCCTCTACCTGGCATATGTTGCCCTCTTTAATCCTCATCTTGGCATATGTTGCCCTCTTTAAGCCTCTACCTGGCATATGTTGCCCTCTTTAAGCTTCATCTTGGCATATGTTGTTATCTTTAAGCCTCATCCTGGCATATGTTGTTCAGCAGAGTAAAGCATTATATAATTCATTTACCTAAATGACCTAAGATCAGTACTCTGTCAACTATGCCAGCAGTCTAAACTCAGAAGAGTCATAGTACAGTTGGTCCCATACCACTGTAACATTGAAGGGAATGAAGAGGCAGACAGACTGGAGAAAGAAGGTGGAAGGTTACCACAACCAGATTCAAGTGTGACTTATGAAGAATCCAAAAGGTTTATTACGGCCAGATACATGAAAAAAGGGGAAAAAGAGCATACTGACTACACAAGAAATGATGCTTATTACCAGTTGAACAGAAGAGAGCAGGTGATGGTCTTCAAACTCCGCACAAGCCAGAACAATTTGTGGTATCATCTATTCAATAAACTGAAGATAAGTGCTACTTACGAATGCACCTGTGGTACTGAACTTCTGTAAAATTGCCTGACATACGAGGATTAGTGAAAGCACATGTGGCTATCACCAGTGCCAACACCAAACAAGCTCTATGGCAGTGTCGACAGTCTCAGGATGACTACTGCATTCTTTGAACAAATTCAAGTCGACATTTGACAGCATACAAAGAAGAAAACGAAGTATTCATTTTTAGGCTCCAAAGATGCAGCACATTGAATGAGTTGATAGCAGCCAGCGACTCATGGCTGACTGCTTGCATCAGGGTCAGTGACGCTAGTGCTGACCAAGACCTTACTTTACCTCCAGGTGGCGGTCCTGGAAACAGGCTGCACTAGTGTAGTCTTGCTAAGAGAATAAGGATCACAGTGGGAAGGCAAACTTGATACCTAAACAAAGCTAACTGAAACCAGAAAGCCTAAAAGTACAGTTATCACAGCCTCGCTGTAAACTGCAACATAACATCACAATGTCCTTTTCAGGACAAAAGCAGGGGAAGAAATATTCCTTTTTTATATTTGTTATTTTAAGTTATCTTTTAGAAATTTGTTATCTATATTTTTCTTAACAATTTTATTGATACAGACTTTGCAGATACAGCTTTTGTGGAATGGTAAATTTGTGCATCCTGATACTCATGCTTAATGTTATTATCTTACCAATAAATTAACATGTTGGCTTGTTTGTTAACAAATTGATGGACCATTCATGGTTTTATGTTTCTTGAAAAATGAAAAAGTTCACTATTTGAAAATGACATTTTTCAGTGTTTTGAAAATCATTAATTTTATAATTGTTGGAAAATGAAAAAAAAAAAAATTTTTTTTTTGGTGAATACTTTTTTCAGTACGTAAAGTTGAATTAATTTTTGAGTCTTGGAAAATGTGTACTTGAAATCCTGGTGTATGCTTGCTGCCAGATAGTTGAAGACTTACTAGACTTTGGGGATGGAAGATGACATATTGGGTAGGAATTTCATTTTATTTTCGAATTGTTTGCCTGAACAATGGCTAACAACCAGGCTCTTTTAAATTTTCAACTACCAAGAGTTCTTTTACGTGCATAGTATGTGCACATGACTCTCCAAGTTCATGGCCCCATCTCTAATAGGACTAGGTACTCGGATCTCACCTCCCTTGAGACCAGGGGTTACTTTTGAAACTTGCAGGTTTCAAACACCCACTGTTTCGTGCTTTCGTTCATTCATTGAGAGATAAGATCCTTACCTCTCTGCTATAGCTGCCCACCTGTTTGTGCAATTTGTTAATGATTTATGTTTTTTTAATTGAAAATGTGTAAATTGCCACTAGACAAGAGCACTTATCTTATGCTCTTGAGTATTTGGAGCTCACATAGACAGACTTCATTATATATGTCATCTGTGGGGAAGATTACCTATATGTAGCAAAGTGTACAGTGGATGAGAACCATTTATTTGCTGAGTAGCACAGCGGTTAGAATGCTCATCTGTGACTTCACACCTGCCTGTTGTCAAAGTCCGAAGGGGAGTCAATAATATGTAAATTGAAAACTGCTGATTACATATTACAGCCAAACCAACGGATGGACCTCAGCCATCAGAATTAGCATTATATTTGATTTTGTTTAAAGTTATGATTGTTGTCAATGATGACTTGAGATGATTTCTTGTCAGTCAAGATGAGATGAATGAAAAATGAAGAAATATTTGGTTTGCTTTACAATATTTACAATGATGATTTGAGATGATTTCTTGTCAGTCAAGATGAGATGAATGAAAAATGAAGAAATATTTGTTTTGCTTTACAATATTTACAATGATATTACAAAAGCCGAGCCTGTCCATAGCTTGACCAATAGCAAGCTCTTGAACTGTTAATGTCCATGGCACTAGTCAAAATATTAACCACTTTTTGAGGTATCTTATTGCTTTATTTCTTTGTCATTAAAAAAAGCTGTATTCATATTAAACTAGTCCAAAGATTGAAATACTTGGGAGCTCTGATGGAAGAGCAGGCTGGGAAATAATGCATAGAGCTGGTCACATCTTTGCTGTAAGAAAGGTTAAGGTTAGATAGAGTACCCTTAGCAGAGAAGCTGAGGTCAGCAATATAAGTGCAAAGGCAAGCTCTGTGTTTGTGAGACTACAAGCAAGTATTTAGAATTGACAAGGCATCAGTGTCGCCAGCAAGGTAAAAATGTATCATACTGTAGTGCTAACCACTCTTCTGCATGCCTACAAAACATGGACAGTGTATAGCAGACGCATCAGACAGCTACATTGTTTCTACTTGAACGGTTTCCGCAGGCTGCTCAGAATTAGATGGCAGAACAAAGTACCTAACTCTGAAATCTTCAACAGATCAAACATGCTGACCATCCATACACATCTATTAAGAGTCCAGATAAGATATATGGGACAGGGTGTTTGTATGCCCAATGAGTGAATCTACAAGGAACAGTACATAGAGCTTGGAATAGGCAGAGCTTCAGGGAAGACGGAAAAGATGTTTATCTTTTTGAATGTTCAGTGTGCTACAGAAACAAACAGTAGCAAACATACACACACGCACACAAACCCTCCCCCCCCCCCCCCCCCCCTTCCCCCAAATCATTTATTGCCAATAATTGAGCGCTTATGATATGAGTATGCCCGGTGTGCAATTGCGTCATTTCTTAACAGAGCAGAACCATTCCGCATTTATGGTCTTAACTATTGCTCTTTAATTCTGAGCGGTCAAGGTCCCCTTCCACAAGCCAAGATTAAATGAAATCCATCCCAGGGGTTATATTATAAACAATATGAAAGTTGCATCAGCAGGTGTGGCAGAATTATCTTCAGACACTCAAACAACTACTGAAGGCTGCGGACAAAAAGATTTGGCTCAATAGATGGACAATGGGGAATACTGGGAGAGAAATCTACAAACATATGGCAAATATTTGGTTCAATAGATGGATAATGGGGAATACTGGGAGAGAAATCTACAAACATATGGCAAAGATGGGGCTCAATAGATGGACAATGGGGAATATTGGGAGAAAAATCTACAAATATTTGGCAAAGATGGGGCTCAATAGATGGGGAATACTGGGAGAAACATCTCAAATCCAAAATCCAAAAGATAACATCAGCGTCCTGAAAAGGAGAGTGTGCCAGCTGTGTACACATCTCTATGAAACTATTGAGCACCATTTTTGTGAATCTCCGAGGCCAGACAAATGGAACATTTTGTACAGAATTAAACAACAGCTCATAAACACTTGCAGACACCACTATATGGCATTGGGCCACAGGACAGGATCCCATAGGCCGCTGGATCAATAACCAACCAACCAACTGAAAATCTCCAATATTGATGTCATATGTCACCTCTTGGGAGATGCTTGCACAAACCAAATCTACTTGGTGAACTACCATCACACAAGGGTGCTCAGATTATCGAGCAGAATATCATGACTAAGGTTCAGAGAAAGCAAGCAGTCCAAAAAAACAGAGTACATGATGACCCAACAATGGACTTTTTGTATGTGTGCCAGAAGTGCGACAGTGTCTGCCTTGCCAGGAATGGATGTCACAGACATCTTGCAGCACAAGTCTGATGCTGCCACCATCTTTGCTTGTGATGAGCAACTATTATTAATATAGAGTTTGGGAATTTGGCCAACTGTGAACACTCAAACAAAGTTTCACTATTGACCCTTTCTCATGTCCAACTTACAACTATGGAATACAACAATTATTAGAATGATGACTTGCAAAAAGGGGAAGACGCAGTCACAAATGCTAGGAACAGGGCAGAGCGAGAACAATCTATGGAGGCAAACATCGCCCTCAAAGACGCCACGGCGAAATACAAATACACTCTAAACCAAATAACAAGAGAAAGCTGGAAAAACAAAACGGAAAGCCTCAACCTAGACAAAGAAGGGAACAAACTATGGAAGTTAGTCCGAGCCATGAATGATGAAACCCCGTCAAACAAACAAATTACCATCAAGCAGGGCGAAAACTTGCTCACTGGAAAAAAAGCTGCAAACGCCTTTGTTGAACACTATGCAAAAGCGAACCACATAGATGTCCCTGCAGACAGGCATACGGACATTAATGAAGAGCAAAAGGGGCACGATAACATCAATATGGCACCAGAAGAGCATATGATGGCAAAACTAACAATGAACGAAATGGAAGAGGCCATGAGAACATTAAAGAAAAGGAAATCTCCCGGAAAAGACGGGATAACAAACGAAATGCTGATGGGGCTGGGCCAAACAGCAAAGAGGAAACTGCTATCAGTCCTGAACCAAAGCTGGAAAAGGGGTATTGTACCCCAGGCATGGAAAGACGCAGTACTTGTACCAGTATCAAAGAAAGGAAAGGACAAAACAGATCCAAATGGATACAGGCCTATCAGCCTACTGAGCTGTGTCGGCAAACTGATGGAACGTATGATAAACACCAGACTGGCTACACCAAAAACGATGCCTATTACCAGTTGAACAGAAGAGAGCAGGTCGTGGTCTTCAGACTTCGCACTGGCCACAATAGACTGAGGTACCACCTAATCAACAAATCGAAGATAGGTGACACCGACAAATGCTCGTGTGGTACCGGGAAAATGACCGCTGAGCATCTGCTGCAAAACTGCCCGACATACGAGGATCAGAGAGAGCAGATGTGGCCATCACCAGTGGCAACACTAGACAAGCTCTATGGCAGTGTCGACAGTCTCAGAATGACGGCTGCTTTTTTTGAAAAAATAATGGTTTCTTTCTGACTGCGTACGAAGAAGAAGAAGAATACAACAATTTCTTCAAATTGAGCGTGGCAAAGGGAAAACCGTTAGACACACTATTTGAGTGTTCTATTGGTCAAAGCTACACTATCTGTGCAGCACGGAACAGACCTGTGGAGAGAACTGCATTCACCACACCCAGATGACCAAAGCCAGTTGTAAAGGCAGGTGGTCCTGGACATGATGATCCCGATGTGTTGAATGTTTGGTCCAAGGCTTAGACCATAGGAGAGCTTGGTCTAAACAGTATACAGTTGATGATGGGGAAGGCACACAGTACACCTTGCTTTGGCTGTGATACTATGAATTATTGCTACTGCAGCTCATTTGGTTTGTGCTAGGACAGTTCATTTCCTGCTCTGTCTGCGGTGGGAAAAAAATCCATAGGCACACAAAAAAGGACCAAAGGACAAGCATTGAGTGTTGCTGGATCCATAACAACAGCAACAACAACAACCAAATTCTCAGAATTGCCTCCCTCTTACTAGGTGGATCTGTCACCTGAATGGACAGGGCTGAATCAAAAGTGCCTATTAGAAGACTTTCTTTTCTGTTGTTTGATGCCAATGTTTTATGAATGTTTTTCTCTGATCCCTGGAGAAATAAATTATTTTCTTACTTTCCTACTCGTAAAACATTTTTAGAGCTTTTTTCCCCCCAAACCCAGAAATCGACACCACACTCTCTCCCAGCAAATATTAATGATGTGTGTATTCAATCCATGAGTCAGGCAGTCTTCTACCCCATAATTGTTAGATCACATTGTAAGTCCCCTATTACCACATGCTCTCAGTGTGGCAGTGGCCATATTCTTATCTCTGTCACACACACACACACAGAACCCTCATGGAGACCACTGATGTATTCAGGAAATACAACAAACTTGTATTGGTCTTTGTTCTCATTAGCCTGTTTGTAATATACCAGCCTGGGATTTTCACCTCGTCTCCTACATAACAAATCAACATTACTGTTTATGTTTTGGTCAATGTTTAACCTTGCATTAAAAGACTGCATTTCTTTCTTGTATTTATTTGTATTTATGTAAGTAACATGTAATTATATATTTATTTATGTTTATTTCTCTGAAAGATACATTTGACATTTTAGCATATTTTATTAATTGATTTTAAAAAATGAGTTTAGGTATAACGGTTGTACTTTTTAAAAACACTTTTGTTTACATATCTCAATGGGGATAACCACTGTTTTCTCAAAATACATTCAATTTGTAGTCTGAATGTGTACAACAAAACGAGGCAGGACAAGTTCTATTTGCATACCAATAATCTCAGACTAACTGGACCTGCTTTATTTAGATATACTCAAGTTGATCTAGCATGGGTAGGAGCCTGGGTGCTGCTGAAGCTGTAACAACGTCATCAAACAAATATCTCTGAAAGCGGACCAAGAAGATGAAAGACAATGAGAGAAGATGTGTCCAGAATTCTCAACAAGGTTGAAGAAAAGAAGATAAAAGGATTAAATAGCTTGGGGAATAATTATTGATTTAAATTAGGTTGCAGGTGTGATAACAAACTGTTTGGGGATATTGGACATATTTAAATAGAAACATAACAACATAATGAGACACATATTGGATAGAGATGAATAGGTAAACTAGGCAAGAAATGAATAGTTAGACCAAGGAACCCCTGGCTAAGAGCAGTGCAAGAGAATGTCAGGGGTAACCTGAATCTCAAGGAATTTGCTGGAATCTTATGGGAGTAGCTGATGTCTTATGGGAGTAGCTGGTGTCTCATGGGAATAGCTGTGTCTCATGGGAGTAGCTGATGTCTCATAGGAGTAGCTGGTGTCTAATAGGAGTAGCTGGTGTCTTATGGGAGTAGCTGTGTCTCATGGGAGTAGCTGGTGTCTTATGGGAGTAGCTGGTGTCTCATGGGAGTAGCTGGTGTCTCATGGGAGTAGCTGGTGTTTCATGGGAGTAGCTGGTGTCTCATGGGAGTAGCTGGTGTCTAATAGGAGAAGCTGGTGTCTCCTGGGAGTAGGTGGTGTCTAATAGGAGTAGCTGGTGTCTAATCGATGTAGCTGGTGTCTTATGGGAGTAGCTGGTGTCTTATGGGAGTAGGTGGTGTCTAATAGGAGTAGCTGGTGTCTAATAGATGTAGCTGGTGTCTTATGGGAGTAGCTGGTGTCTTATGGGAGTAGCTGGTGTCTTATGGGAGTAGCTGGTGGGAGTAGCTGGTGTCTAATAGGAGTAGCTGGTGTCTAATAGGAGTAGCTGATGTCTTATGGGAATAGCTGGTGTCTTATGGGAGTAGCTGGTGTCTCCTGGGAGTAGCTGGTGTCTAATAGGAGTAGCTGGTGTCTAATAGGAGTAGCTGGTGTCTTATGGGAGTAGCTGGTGTCTTATGGGAGTAGCTGGTGTCTCATGGGAGTAGCTGGTGCCTCAAGGGATTAACTGGTGTCTCATTGGAATAGCTGATGCCTCATTGGAATAGCTGGGATCTTATGGGAGTAGCTAGAGAGGATTGCTAGGAAAGTGACTCTATATTCTTACAAGTTCAGGGAAGAGTGATGAATGGGCTCATATATTTATGCAAGATCAGTGGAGAGTGGCTGTTGTACCCTATACAGTGTGTGTAACCATACATAATAAAGAAGTCATGTAAGTTCAAACCTGTGAAGGTGAACAATTCAACCCTCAAACACTCCAGTCAACACAGCTGTTAATAAGTACCAAGTTCACTGATAGGGGAGAAAGGACAGCAACCTCATAATCAAAGCAGTGGCCTAGCTAATGAAGTCTTAACACTTCATCTCCAACAGCTAATATTTGCTAATAGAATACATTACTAGACCTTCAGTTAAAGATATTGCATAGTCTAGACAAAAGACTATGAGTTATGTTTTGTGCTCACTATGTTATTACTGCTCATATATTTCATATCAATTTTGTGTATCAACAACTCGTGTTTGTGCTTGTTTGCCATGGAGTTGTCTTCCATATTTCTATACTTCATTACACTGCTGTTGTCTGGCCTTGTTTTTTAATGTAGTTCACATTTTGTGGCGTTCTTGCCTCTTGCAGTTTTAAGTTCCAGATACTGCATTCAACACTTAATGAAGATAATTTAATTGAACTCATTTTTGAAAACAAAGAAGTTTTCTCAAATTTAATTTTTGATACAGTGATTTGACTGGAGTTTTTGTCTGAAATGTAAGGAAGATAATTGTTGCGTTACTATGATTTGCTAATTTGAGTTGTATTGATTGATTGTTGTTCGTCCATCACATGTGATGAAGACCAATCTCTTTGTTCAGCCATGTGGAGTCTTTTCTCTTGCTGTGTCTGCTGAAATGGGTGATTTGGATTAAAGTGAGGAAGAAACCGCACCTTTTGCTAACTTCACTCTCTGGTCCTGAGCTACCTTTTGCCAGTGACATGATTATCGAGATGACTGGAGATAGCTCAGGATCCAGAATTTTCCTCAGGATTTACTCTCAAAGCCTTTCCCGTAAACAGGTATCCCTCAAGGCAGCAGAGGGTGATGACATCTATCGTTGTGTGTCAGTGCCTTTTCCATAACTGTAAGAGATCATAAGGGCATCTCTCCCTGGCCCTGTTCTAGTCCATTATAGTCATGTCTAAATTTCAGTCACATTAAAACTGACACTGCCTGCAACGAGGGCGAAGGGCGCCAATCAAGTTCAGCCGTGAGTTGTATACCATTTGAATGGGGCATATTTGTCGCACTTGCACCAGTTGTGGGTAAGTGTGTGGCTTTAAACGTGAACTCTCATGAGTCGTTCACAGCACCTTGAGAAGTTTATCCAATGTGGCACTGAGTCACTCACATCACCTTGAGAAGTTTATCCAATGTAGCACATACCCACTCAAAGCACCTTGGAAAGTTTACCAACTGTGACCAATAGCCACTCCCAGCATCTTGGAAAGTTTACCAACTGTGGCCAATAGCCACTCCCAGCATCTTGGAAAGTTTACTAGCTGTAGCCAATAGCCACTTTCAGCATCAAGACTAATTTTGTGAGAAAACAAATATTAAATTTACTGAAACGCATTCCTAACCATCGAATATTTCAACTGACCACAACTTAATTTGTCAAAAGGGTGAAAGTCACCAAAACATGTTGTTCAATTCAGTAGGTGATGTGTTCACAGTTGTTCAGAAAGTGACAGGTGCAAACCCTGCTCAGCTCACCTTCAATTTAGTAGGTGATGTGTTCGCAGAGGTTCAGAGAGTGGCAGGTGCAAATATTGTTCAGCTCACCTTCAATTTAGTAGGTGATGTGTTCGCAGAGGTTCAGAGAGTGGCAGGTGCAAACATTGTTCGGCTCACCTTCCTATTCATTAGGTGATGTGCTCACAGGGTCTCAGAGGCTGGCAGGTGCAAACCTGGTTCAGGTCACCTTCAGTTCAGTGGGTGATGTGCTCACAGGGTCTCAGAGGCTGGCAGGTGCAAACCTAGTTCAGAGACTGGCAAGTGCAAGCCTGGTTCAGGTCACCTTCAGTTCAGTGGGTGATGTGCTCACAGGGTCTCAGAGGCTGGCAGGTGCAAACCTAGTTCAGAGACTGGCAAGTGCAAGCCTGGTTCAGGTCACCTTCAGTTCAGTGGGTGATGTGCTCACAGAGGCTCAGAGACTGGCAGGTGCAAGCCTGGTTCAGGTCACCTTCAGTTCAGTGGGTGATGTGCTCACAGAGGCTCAGAGACTGGCAGGTGCAAACCTGATTCAGGTCACCTTCAGTTCAGTGGGTGATATGCTCACAGAGGCTCAGAGACTGGCAGGTGCAAACCTGGTTCAGGTCACCTTCAGTTCAGTGGGTGATGTGTTCACAGAGGCTCAGAGACTGGCTATTGCCATTGTTAGATAGTCAGTTCAGAGAATGTTGAAGTCATCTGATCATGCCATGCCACTGTCCTCTGTTATTAGCATATCTCTTGCCTGCCTTAGTGATATACTTGTTTCTTGTAGGTCCTCTTTTTATTTTATCCTGAGTTTTGCCTTCCAGTATTTTTAATAGGGTATTCAAAAAATAAAAATTTTATTGAGTGAAACAAATCCAGAAATTAAGTTTGTTGAAAGGGTAATACATACTTTTTGTTGTTGTTAAGAATGATCAACGTGTCTTAACCTGATCTAATCTCTCTTCTTTTACCTATTGATTTCGACGTTGTCTTTTTGTGGTATTGTGATTTATAGTTTCTACAGGAACAAGTGGCAAGGACCCATGCCAACACTCTTTTGTCGCCACCTACAGCATGGACTAGAACCCAAAGAGTGAATTAAACATTATAAGAGGAAGCTAAAACTACCAGAGTGTCGGGGGCATAAAGGGGGCTCAGAACAAAAAGCCAATGATGTGTGATAGTTGCAGACTTTGCCATGATGGGAACTAAAAAGGGGAAATGCATTTCAGGGAGATCGAGAAAAGTGTCTAATCATGATAACAATTTGATTTTGTTTATTTGTTTGATTAAAAGTTTGCCTTTCTATATTCAACTGTCAAAGGCATACCACTTTCCACCCAGACCATAGTCCTTTGGATGATATCACCACATATTGGTCAGTGTGTATCTGTTTGTAAAGTGTGTGTATTTGCCATTGTATGGAAGCGCGTGTTTATCTGTTTGTAATGTGTTCCACTATGACAGTTTTGCAGTACAGTAGTTTTTCCAATCTTTTTTTGCATGTGGAGGTTAGAAAAATCCCCCCCATGCCAGTCAAACTGGACACGGAAGTGATTTTTAACCCAGTATGTTGAGGTTGCAAACCATGTTTGCGATGGATTTATGACCCTACACCATGCTCTCCCTGAAAATGTCTTTTTCCCTTGACATTTTGTCTCCTATGTCTATGATACATTATAACAAATTATATTATTTGTTAAAAATATTTGTACTAATCTGAATAACCTTCCAGCTTAATGTGACCTTTGATGCATCAGTATATGAATATATCACAGTACCAACACAATGGCCACTCTGTTAGGTGACGCTTCATAAATGCAGCACCAATAACTCCTGGAGATTTAACACGCATCAACAGTTTATTAATTGTTATTCCCCGTTGCTGGCATTCCCTTTGTTGCATAATATTTTGTTTTTGTGTTGAGAGAGTTTATGGTTTCTGAAGCTGTTGACTGGTAGAGCACAAACCATTATGTACTCCTATGCTAGTCTGATGAAGTTCAAGAATTTATTAATTGTTTCTTCTTTGTCTTAGCCTTTCTGTTAAGTAATTCATTACAAATATTTAAAAAAAACTATTTTACTCAAGTTTTTAAACCCATTGACATTTTATATTGATATTTAATTTGTAATGAATTCACTGTATTGTATACATTTTTTTTAATGCATTTATTTTAGTCAGACAATCTTGGAAAGGTAGGAATAGTGTTCTGACATATAGTGCAAAGAGTGCGTGCAACAAAAAGGGTTAGATACCCCTAGACAAGCTGCTTCGTCGTCCGATCCCTGAGAAAATGAGTTATTCACTCAATTATGTCTGTACATTACATGCGTTATAATTTCTCGAGCTTTATTCTTTGCATTCTTCTCTTGGAAGAGGACATTTGTGATGTAATGTCGTAGTTTCAGCCCAACATATCTGATTTCTGCACAGCATTTTTGAGGCAGAGTTTGCCTTCTCTCTTCAATTTTCAATCCCTAATCTCTTAGCCAGGCAGCGTGGTTGCAGACTGTCTCCAGGGCCACCACTTGGAAAAGGAATATGGTCTTTGTTAGTTGCAGGTCATTGACCCTGAGAAAAAAACCAGCTATGAGTTACTGGCTGCTGTCAGCTCATTCACTGCTGCATACCCCCCAACCACACCCCCACTTTATTTCAAATCCAGAAGCCTCCTTCACACTCAGCAGGCTTTTGACTTGCATGAATGGCAGGGTTTGCAATGCCATGGGTTAAAGAGTCATCTACTCTTCAGAAGGTGATGATGATATAATCCTGTTAGATGTGAGCTGGCAGCACTTGACAGCCCAATGCCTCCCGAACAAAAGCACACGTCCTCCTCAACTGTTGTAGTGATGTGTAGAGTGTGTTGTCTATGGTGGGATGTGGTAGGAGCAGCAGGTTCCGCATACCGGCCAGCCCTGGGCAAAAAGTCAGGAGGTGCTCGACTGACTCATTGTGGTCATGGCAGAATCTGCAGTTTGGTTCACGTAGTGGGTCTAATCTATTCAGATGGTTGTTGAGAGGTGCATGGCTTGTTCTCAGTTTGAAGATCAAACTCTGTTCTCTTTGTTTCAGTTTCTTGGCTGGGTCCTGGGGATCTGGTTTTGCTTTGTGTTTGAAATATATTCGGCCTGTCTGTGATGTGGCCTACTGATCTAGCCACTCCTCTGTCTATAGTTATTTTTCAGGATTTGCTTGCAGGACCATTGAGGATCTAGACCTCATTGTTAGTTACACCTTACAACATTCTATCAGTATAATAGTGACCCTATCCACATCTCTGTCACAAATAGAGTCCTCCAGGTAGTCACTCAGGTCTGCTTAGTTTTTAACTAGGCACTCCTCTTCTACCCTTAGGTATAAAGGTTAACCAGAGTCTAATAACAAATCTCACATGTACACTCAGTGATAACTGCAGGAACCATTGGATTGGCCTTTATTCCCCAACCCTATAACTTTGGTGCCCTAACTAGCATAGGTACAGATACAGACGCACACACACGCATCAAAACACTGGTTAATACGTTCTGATATCGCTTAAAAGGCTTCGGCCAGGGTGGAAAAGAGTGAGCCTCCGCCAGTAGAATACAGAGAGTCAAATACTTTACAGAAGAAAAAAAAAATGTGAAAAACCATCACAAGGACAGATTATTTGTATTTTTTGCTTGTTTGTCTATGCACATTGACTGTCTTTGTGTTGGAAGTTGCCGGATATAGTTACAAAAGACACTTGTGAACAAACATAGCTTGAAAAAACATGTTTTAGAGGATATTACATTTTGAAAGAGCAAACATTTAAAGAAGCTGCTAATTTTGTTTTTGGGTGTTTTGTAAAAACAAATTATTTTGGAAATACACATCCGGTTCCCAGACATACCCCCAACCCCGCATCCCCACCTTTCTCCCTCCTTCTCTGCTCCCCTTCCACAGACGTCATTGTGGATCTCTTGGAGGTCCACAGACCCTAGGTTTTGAACCATTGCTCTCTGTAATTCAATGACAATCATAAAGTCTCTGCCACAGCAAATGGATTTTTTTTTTACTTTTGATTTTCCGCTGAAACTTGTTTAACACATTTCACTGTTTTCATTTGTACATTTTGTGTTTGCCCAGTCCTTGATGAAGGTTTTTATAGACCACAACATGGTACTAATCTGTTTGAGCAACATGGTACTAATCTATTTGAGTAAGATGGTACTAATCTATTTGAGTAAGATGGTACTAATCTATTTGAGTCAGATGGTACTAATCCATTTTAGTAATCTATTTGATTAAGACAGTACTAATCTATTTGAGTAAGATGGTACTAATCTATTTGAGTAAGATGGTAATAATCTATTTTAACAAGATGGTACTAATGTGTTTGAGTAAGATGGTACTAATCTATTTGAGTAAGATGGTACTAATCTATTTGAGTAAGATGGTACTAATCTATTTGAGTAAGATGGTACTAATCTATTTTAACAAGATGGTAGTCCAATAGAAGAGATTGCCTTCAGGGATGAAATGTAAAAGATTTGATTATATTGTCTCTGCTGTTTTTGATGAAGTGGGCAGCACCCATCCTCCCTGTTTTACCTACCATTCCATAATGGTAAGTGAGATACTCACTTACAACTGGATAGACATATGTTAGGAACTCACAGCTGCGGAGACTGGAGTCAGGAACTATTAACTAAGGAGACATGAGTCATGAACTATCAACTGAGGGGGCAGGAGTCAGGAACTATCAACTGAGAAGTCAGGAACTATCAACTCAGGAGACAGGAGTCGGGAACTATTAACTGAGGAGACAGGAGTCAGGAACTATCAACTCAGGAGACAGGAGTCAGGAACTATTAACTAAGGAGACAGGAACTATCAACTGAGTAGACAGTCAAGAACTCGCAGCTGAGTAGGCAGGAACTCGCAGCTGAGAAGGCAGGAACTTGCAGCTGAGGAGGCAGGAGTCAGGAACTATCAATTGAGGAGACAGGAGTCGGTAACTATCAACTGAGGAGACAGGAGTCAGGAACTCACTTATATTAGGATAGACAAGAGTGTGTCACTATTGAATATGCCATCTTTGTTACCAGTAGCAAACACTCTATCCACCCACCATGTTAATCAGATACTCATTGTTTGCATGCCATCTCCTAATGCAGGAGTCGGCAACATACATCCAGACACCAGCTAAATCAAACTTGCCAATCTGATCCGTTCGACCCACCATTGCATTAACAAAATATTCTATTGTTTGAAAACCTCTCATTTACACACTTCTGTATTCAAATGTCACTGATAATAATGTTTATGCATATTTGTTGTTGAATAAATGCATGTATTTCAATGATTTTATTTATTTGAAACATTCATTTTTTTATCAATTTTAAAACTCATGGTCCAACACCAGCACATTTTTCTCTGTCCCCTGAAAGGTTGCAGAGTTCTGTCCTTATGGACAATGTTTGGAATTGATTGAAAATCTCTAAGCGAGCGGGTGTGTCCTTTTTTAAGTTAAACGCTTACGCTTGAAATACTTAGAATCCTGTTATTCAAACAAGCAGGTTAGGCCTGCTGCCTGGTAGTCAAAGGCTGTCTGTCGTATGTTTTTTATTTTTGCAATGTTTACTTTCTACGGTTTGCTCGATCCGGGGGAATGTAGATTGTATTGGGTAGAAATTTCATTAATTTCATTAATTTTTCCCAGACAGTCGCTAACAGCCTACTGTTATTGATTTTCAACTGGTAAGTGATCCTTTACATGCACAACATGTCTATGACCAGACACTGGTCTTACCTCCCTTGTGGTTAGAGGACGCTTGAAATTTGTGGGATTTGAAACTCCATTGTTCCATGCTTTTGTTTCATGAGAGAAAAGCGCCTTTACCTCTCAGCAATAGCTATTCTCACTTCTTAGACAACCTGTACTTCTACAGGGGCAGATGGTCCTGTGTATCCCAGCTCTTGTATGAGCTGGATGTAGCCAGAAGAAGCATTATCTGCTTTGTGGGCTAGGCTCAAGCAGCTTATTACTCCGCTGCATTGGGACAAGTGTTGCGAAGAGTGATTAACCGATGTGCCAGTCCATCTTAATAGACTCAAACACTATAACAAAGTAGACCTGTAGCCTGTTAGGCGCCATCTATGCTGCTCTAAACAAACCACCTAACCATGGCCGGTGTTATGCCATGTCACACAGTTAGTCGCCTCTTACGACATGCTCTCTGTGGGGCAGTGGTGCTATTCTGTCCTTGTCATACACAAGGACCTCAGAGGACCACTCATATCTATAGCTATTACATGCGTAATATTTGCGTGTCAATTTGTGAATACAGATAAAATTTAGATATCTACTGAATATGTTGCATCTCATTCGGTAAACAGTAGTAACATTTTCAATTCCTGTAGTATTTTTCTTTTTGGACTTCAATTCTTTGTAAAATAGTTGACATGTCAGATTTAACACTTTGGAGGCTAGAATCTGGCTAATGGGCCAAAAGTTGGACACCTTTGCCCTAAAACAAAGGCCATACACCTGGACCATACCACTTCAGGGAAGCAGTTTTCAGACCCTGGAGATTGTTCATACATTCATTTTAGATTTTCATCAAGTGGATCACACAGGCATACAATAGGCAGCAAATTTGCTTCATCAAGATACAATATGGTTCTTCTTGTTTTTATGTATGTTTTTTTTATTCATGTTGATTTTGTGTGATTTTTGTTTAAAAAGAATCATTCATTAACAATTTTTTTTGTAATCTTCCCACTTTCATTTTCATGAAATTCCATAAATACGCTTTATATGTAATTTTTGTTGTCGTTTGTTTTTCTTTCCTTGTAATAGTATTATGTGCCATGTTTTTAGTTCGTATAAGTTTCCAATAAATTATGATTCTCACTCTGAGTAGCTTCAGTAATTCATATTATTTCTTGTGTCATGTTTTGTTTGTTTGAGCGTTGTCTAAATTTGTTATTTTCATATGATACATGTCTTTGTTTCCTTGTTTTTGTGTCTGCAAAATAATAACATTCTTCAAGTTTCAAAATGGAAGGTTCTTATTTCTTTCTGTTTGTTATTAAGTCTATAAAGCTATCTATATCTATTTGTTAGGTTGAGTGTCTGCAAAGAAAAAGTATGTTGCTCATGTCTGCATTTTGAGCCCTAGCTTCACCAAATTTGGCAAAGGGATCTCTTTTTACACCTTTTAAGTTTTTAGTTCAAATTAGAACCAATAAAAATAGAAAGGACATTTTTAGATCATTTCTTTAAACACTTACAAAGGGGGCATAAAGAAATATAAACTGTGATCACATGGCCCAATTTGCAGTGAGTTGCGTATGCATCATGTGTATGCACAAATGATATACTCAATTCCCACTACACATCTTCACCAAATTGTGGGCTTGACTTAAATATGGCTTGGCTTGGCTTCGTTTGTTCTAAATCTCCCGCTCCCAAACCCTGACACGAGCCTAAGTAACAGAATGTAGTCCAGAGAACGGAATGCGTTGTGTCGTAGTTTACAGGTTTGACTGCGATATTTGCACCTTTCGGTCCAACACATCTGACTTTAGCAAGCTTTTTTTTAGTACCAGCTTAGCATTCTCTCTTCAATCTCTTCTCCTTAGACAGTCTGCTCTGTTGCGGCCTGTTATCCAGGATCACCATGTGGAGGTGTAGAAGTGTCTTGGCAGCTCTGGTTCGCTGGCCCTGACGCTAGCAGTCAGCTATCGGTCGCTGACCGCTGCAGCTATTGCGCTGCTCAGCATCTTGATCCCTGACTTAGATATAAGACCAAATGTGTTTTTTAAGCAAAACTGCATAACAATGAAATCATAGACAGTTCAATAGAAACATGAGTTGTTATACCATGACAAAATGTATGCTTATTGCCAGGACTGCTGAAAGGCAAATGAGACACTCGATGTTCTGTATGACTTGGAATATTGAAGGGATGGTACCTAACACTGTTAACTATAATTCAAAGGTCAGGTCAGGTCATCTCTTAACTTAACTTAACATCTTTATACTGGTTTAAAAGACCCTGCAGAGTCTGTATACAACCAGTTACATTTACATCACCTTGCTCTAAAAGCTATGCGCATCCAGTTTATTCTTAAGTGCATTAACTGTCCCTGCCTCCACTACCTCCCCTGGCAATGCATTCCAAGCAGACACCACCCTCTGACTAAAAAAATATTTCCTAATATCTAATCTGGAGCTCTCTTTAGTCAGCTTGTAGCTATGCCCTCGTGTTATTGTAGGTGGCTGTATTTTTAAAAAACTTGTTAAAGTCTAATTTATCCATTCCTCTGATCATCTTATAAACCTGTATTAAGTCACCACGAATTCTTCTCTCTTCGAGACACTGTAGGTCGGTTTTTCTGAGTCGTTCCTCATAACTGTAATTCTGGAATCCCACTATCATCTTTGTCGCTCTTTTTTGTAACCGGTGAGGTCGTTGGAGCGCACATAAAGATATCCTCACAACCCCACGCCACCCTTCTTTGTCAGCGGCCGCTGCCTGTGCCTCTTCTGGTCAGAGATAGGTCCATTCTTTTATGTTGTCCTCCCACCTCTTTTTGGGACAGCCTCTTCGTCGTCTGCTTTGCACCTTTCCTTGGAGGATCGTATTTGCAAGACCAATTGAAAGGAGACAGGCAAATTTCATTAAACACATAGCTTCTTCTTTATCGTTTGTTCTCAAACTTCCGCCACCAAGCCCTGAAAAGGGCTTTACAAGTAGCAGGATGTTGTCCGGAGTACGGAATGCTTTGTGTCATATTTTACAGCTCGACTGCAATATTTGCACCTTTCGGTGTTACCCATCCGACTTAAGCAGATGTTTTTGGGTACCGAGTTAGCCTTCCCTTAGCCGTCTGCTCTGTTGCAGCTGTTATCCAGGATCATTGGTGTTGAGGTGTAGAAGTGTCTTTGCAGCTCTGGTTCACTGGCCCTGGCTCATGCACTGCTTAGCATCTTGATCACAAACGCATAACCATGAGGGTTTGGAAAACCTTGTGACAACTGGAAAGATTGGGGATAAGAGAGACTGAGGACAACAAGGAAGAAGATCTGGGATGGTATAATAAATTGGATGAGGTAACTGAAATAATCTTTTTCTTCTTTTGCTACTTTTTCGTTTATTCTCAAATAGTCATATATATTTCCCCCATAAACGTGTCGGTCTGTCTCAGTACCCTTTCTTCATGATACAGTTTATTCTTCAGTCTTGGTCACCAAGGGTGCATTGAAATAAAATTTGCACTTCTTCTTGTGTTGTCCATTTTTCTATTTAGGGTCAACTTCCACCACTTCCTCTTTGTGTTATATGTATCTTGTAATGGGCAGGAATCCATTGTTGCTCAAAAAATAGATTTTTGTGGAAGGAAATTGATGATGATCATATTCCGTGCAGCCAACACTAGATCGTGGCCATATTGGTTTGGTCTGGTCTGTTCTAGTCACCCTGGCATGTTGTCAGCCTGCCACATCCGGTGGGTCTGTCGTCTGTCAGGAAACATGGCAGAGGCCGAGTATCGGGATGTACGCGTTGAGGAGAGCCTTCGCGTCAAAATTGGTATGTTTCTTTTCTTATATACCACGAATTAGTAAAAGTTTGCAATTTTAGTCATATTTAGCGTTAGTGTATGTGATGGTTTGCTTCGTATACCTCAATGTTGTCACGGAAGCAACCTGTGCACGTCTGGTCTGATGATCTTGTCTCTAGCAGTCGCCGCCGTTAACTTGCGTAATGGAAGCTCTCGTCTGTTTACAGTCGATTATCGCACGCATTCCCCGTCTTACGTGGGCTTTAGTTACATTTAAGGAGTAACGAAACAAATGAAACTCAGAGACTAGTAAATAAATAAACAAGTGACAACAATCGCAAAGATAAGTATTTTGTGGCTTTGAAAACATGTAAAGTTTAGTACACTACACATTTAATTGTCATCATTGTCATTTAAATTAATGATTATTACACACCAAGAGTCAATGTGACACTGACACTACAGTCGAGTCACTTGAGTAACACACCGTACTAGATAACAGAAATTGAAACTGCTACTGACCGTTGTTATTTGTTTTTCGTTAACACAGTATTACTGTCTATCATAGATTATATGTGTACTATGTGGTATATCATCGTAAATGCTTGATTAACTTGATAAGAAAGTTAGGAAAGGAAGGGATAATATTAAATGATTTAATAAATGGTAATATTATATCCTAATTATATCACCTTAACTTCTTAAGGCTTAATCCTCATCATGCATTCGCCCTGTGAGAATAAATGCAACTAACGGAAATTAATTTGTGATGGGAGACACACTCCTATAAGATGTGGAGTCATTCATATATATTGAATATTTATAACAATATAGACAAAGTATAAGATGAGGATATCAAAATAAGAATACAAAAGGTGAGAGTAGGTTTCATCGTATAGTTCTGTAGAACTTATGGAAATAGAAAGAAAGTAAATCCAACACTTGTTATATTGCTCTGAAACTTTGATAACAACATCATGAAAGGAACATACTTTCATAAATGGGTACCTGCGCTGAATAGTGAAATTGAAGTGGTAAGATACGCTTACTAATATTGAAAAAGACACATATCGGTGGAACATGACATACGCAGAAGGCAAAGGCACACATTAAGGGTACCAGCCCAGCTTAGAGCATTACAAGACAGTCTGTTCTGAAATCTCTTCGGCAAAAGTAAGAAAGGCCCAAACCCACAATAAGATAAGAGTTGGAGACAAACATAAATGAAACATCTTCTTTGTACGCTGTCAGACGTTAACTTGAATTTGTTCAAAGAAAGCAGCGGTCATCCTGAGACTGTCGACACTGCCATAGAGGTTGTCTAGTGTTGGCACTTTTGGTGGCCACATGTACTTTCTCTTGATCTCGTATGTCTGGCAATTTTGCAGCAGATGTTTGGGGTCATTTTCCCCAGTACCACGGGTGCATTCATCAGTCACACCTATCTTCAGGCTATATAAATGAAATGAGGAAGATGTAGACAATGCTGGAACTGATGGCCCAGGACAGGAGTACATGTGACCCACTGGAAGTTGAATATTTTTGATGATGATGAACCTTAATATCTCATTAGAAGCACAACACCACTATAACAATGAGCTGCAAAGAAGAAACCACACAGACATCTACTGCAAATAACCAAATGAGAGTCTGAAATTCATACCAAAAAAGTTATGAGGCAGTACATTTTAATAGTTGACCAGATGGACTGCAGAATAAAAGCATAACTTTTGACTACCCAGCATCAGTACAAATTATCTGCGAGTCTGAATACCAGGATTCTAGTTTTATTATCTGGGTTACCAACCACATGCTCAACCCTCTTTAATCATCGTTTTGACAGACGTACAATGGTCCTGTTCTTTCCAACCCATAAGGGATCGATGCATCAGAACTGAGAATGCACAAATAAGGGCCTTTATACCATGTGGGATGATGCCTTGGAGATTAGAACTTTTGCTGTGGAGTCTAGACATTTTACTGTTGACGCCTAATACTCCAGGATATGTGATATGATATAGCACTCAGTCTAAACCTTTTAAGCTCCATATGAAGCATAGATTTTTCAACAACTAAAAGTCAACAAATATTGACCTACCTCTATCTATTTAAGTTTTTATGCCTTAAAGTTTCTGTAGGATGGGGTAGCCAGTCCCTTGATAAGTCCTCCTTAGTCACCTCTTATAACATGTCTGGCAGGTGACAGTGTTCCTATTTTTTGAACCCATTTTGGGCCAAGGTGGTGCTGCCTAGCACATTATATATACAAACCTCTTATTTTTGATAATCTGTAAACTATCATGATAGTTTCATTGTGACAAAAAGACAACCATTTTTTTGTTTTTTCAGCTGTCAAGTGCTCTTGTGGCTGTGTTTTCTCATGATAATTTAATGTCACTCTTCGTCATATAACAACATTCATGCATCTAAATCTGGGTGCTGTCTTCAGTTACCTTTTACTATAAGTGCCATATAATACATGCTATTTAGTGGATAATGGGTGATAAAACTAGGTCAAAACACACACATTGCCTGGGCATTGTAGTGTTTCTTCCTTCCTCCTCCTCTTCCCCACCCTCTCACTCATACACATTCCCATCTAATTGGCTATGTCAAGTGCGTTTTCTGTCAGTTCACTTAACCAATTGCCTGGAGAATGTCAGTATTAATACTTAATACTGCATGGCCGGGGAACTTACAAACACACACTATAGCAAATATATATGTATATGTATGTATGTGATATATAAGTACAGCGCATATGTGTATGTGATCCAGATAAAAATATTAAATACTAGAGAATGGAGAAATGCAGGTATGTTTCCTGGTCCCAAATGGGAAGCAAAGAATAGTAACACTGTAACCAACCAGGCATATAACTAAGAAGATCTGGGCATGGGGCTGGCTGCCCCATCCTGTACATACAGTAAGCCACAAGAAACAAAAGATACCTCTACACTCTATGATAAAAAAGGAATGACTTTCTAATGCTTTGCATTTAGGGTCCTTTGGTTATGATGAAGTCTATAGTCTTCACCAGGTTGGAGTGGATGCCCCAGTTTTTTTGGTCTCATGTCTGGCATCTCATTTCACTATAAAGTGGGCATTCTTGTAGAATGTGTTCATGATTCTGACCCCCTGTTCCATATGGGCATTCATCTGTGTGTGAGATCTTTATTCGATATATAGGAATGACTCAAGTCAAGTCAGAATGGAAACAAATATGAGCTTATTATAGAGACAGAGAGAGTAGACAGAATTTGGGGCTGAAATACAGATAAGCTTGTTCTTATTCTGTTCACTTTTGCTGCTATGTGTCATTTGAAGCTACATCTTGCTCTCTTCAGTCAAGTTTTTATTTATCTTTGTGACTCACAATTGTGGCATTTATTTTATTGTCATATATCTGTCACATCACAGTCTTCCTCCTGGTATGTAACCTTACCCTCATATATTATAGGCTTGCAGACTACATTCTTATGAGAAGCATATTATTTTTTGTTTTTCAATGTATTCACCACATGAAGTTCTTACACTTGTAGAGTCAAAACCTTATAAGTGCATAACTGACAATTTTTTAATTCAACATGTAGAAGCAGCCACCAGAGGCAAAAACATACTCGACCTAGTTTTTACCACAGAGGAAAATATGATTGAAAACGTTACCGTTGGGGAACTGTTTGGCTCAAGTGACCATCAAATCATCCGTTGGGATCTTATTGCAGGGAAAGAAGTAAACATAAATACACGAACATATGACTACTCTAAGGCAGATGTTAAGAGGATGAAAGAGGCAGCGAACCACATAATCTGGAAAGATATTCTTGTAGGAACAGATGTTGAACAGGAGTGGGAAAGTTTTAAAACAGTTCTAGAAACGCTAAAAGAGGAATGTGTTCCATGTAGGGAGGTAAACCCCAAGCGTAAAAAGTGGATAACTAGATTTGTAGTGAAATGTAGAAGAGCAAAAAATAAAGCATGGAAAAAATATATAGAGGCAGGTAAATCAAAAGAAACATATGTAAAATATTTGGACAAGCAGAACATATCTCAGAAAGCGAATAAAACAGCAAAAATAGACTTTGAAAAAAAACTTGCTCAGAGGATCAAGACTGACAGTAAAAGCTTCTTCTCTTATGTTAGGAATAAACAAAGAACGAAAGACAAAGTAGGCCCTCTCATAGACAGTACAGGGAAAATAATAAGTGAGAATAGGGAGGCTGCTAATCTGCTCAATCAGTACTTTGGCACAGTCTTCACAAAGGAGGACTGCTCCGAGATCCCAGAGCCTATAGATATTTTTCAAAGAGACATGGATACAGCGGGATTAAGATCAATCTGTATTACAGAGGAAATGGTTTTTAAAAAATTGAAGGGGTTGAAAGTGAATAAATGTCCAGGTCAAGATGGTATTCACCCAAAATTGCTGTATGAAATTAGAGACCAACTAGCAAAACCATTGGCTATATTATGTTCTCAATCACTTACAAAAGGGATTGTTCCACGGGATTGGAAAGATGCAGGAGTGATCCCCTTATTCAAAAAAGGCAAAAAATCAGATCCAGCAAATTATAGACATGCACGAGCATAGTCTGTAAATTGTTAGAGTCAATAATCAAAGAAAACATTGTAATGCATTTAGACAAATTTAATCTAATTAGAAATAGTCAGCATGGGTTTACTAGAGGGAGATCATGCTTAACAAATCATTAGAATTCACGGAGGAGGTTACTAAAATCATAGATAAAGGGGAGCCAGTGGATGTTATTTATCTAGACTTTGCAAAGGCCTTTGATAGAGTACCTCATCAAAGATTATTTCGAAAGTTAAAATCACATGGAATAGGTGGGGAAGTTGCCAAATGGATTGAAAATTGGTTAACGGGAAGAAGGCAGAGGGTGGGCATAAATAAGGAGTACTCTGAGTGGAGTGAAGTGAAAAGTGGTGTGCCACAGGGCTCGGTTTTGGGACCAATTTTGTTCTTGATATATATAAATGATTTGGACATATGAGATCCATGATTGCAAAATTTGCTGATGACACAAAACTATGCAGTAGTGTCTCATCTAAAGCGGAAGTGGATATATTGATGTCGGATTTAGATAAAATTCGAGAATGGTCTGTAAGCTGGCAAATGGAGTTTAATGTAGATAAATGTACAGTCATCCACATGGGTAGATCCAATATGGAACATAATTACAGAATGGGAGAAAACAATATTAGAAAGATAGATAAGGAAAGGGACCTAGGGGTTATAATAGATCATACAGGAAAGGTGAGTGAGCAAGTTAAGGTAGCAGTGAAAAAGGCAAATGCAATGTTAGGTATGATAAAAAGAAATATTAAACATAGGAGCAAGGAAGTGATCGTCAAACTGTATAAAGCTTTAGTTAGACCTAGATTGGAGTACTGTGTACAGGTGTGGAGTCCTTATCATAGAGGGGACATAAACATGCTAGAAAGAATACAGAAAAGAGCGACAAAGATGATAGTGGGATTACAGTTATGAGGAACGACTCAGAAAAACCGGCCTACAGTGTCTCGAAGAGAGAAGAATTCGTGGTGACTTAATACAGGTTTATAAGATGATCAGAGGAATCGATAAATTAGACTATAACAAGTTTTTTAAAATACAGCCACCTACAATAACACGAGGGCATAGCTACAAGCTGACTAAAGAGAGGTCCAGGTTAGATATTAGGAAATATTTTTTTAGTCAGAGAGTGGTGTCTGCTTGGAATGCATTGCCAGGGGAGGTAGTGGAGGCAGGGACAGTTAATGCATTTAAGAATAAACTGGATGCGCATAGCTTTTAGAGCAAGGTGATGTAAATGTAACTGGTTGTATACAGACTCTGCAGGGACTTCTAAACCAGTATAAAGACGTTAAGTTAAGTTAATACTATCATTTCTCATGAAAATAAGAACAAGAAAAATGTCGATTCTGGTATAGAGATACAAACTATAAAAACTGCATTTCAAGATAACAGAGACACACAATAGAGACATTGATACTAACTTATAGACATAAACAGTAGTAGTGGCCCCATTTTAGTCATGTCTGACTATATGTTGATGTGACCTTGGAGTAGCAACTCTTTGCTGAATTTTTTAAAATTTTCCTTTTCCTTTCGGTGTTGTCTCTTTACTTTCCTTTGTTACATGAGCTTATTTTCGCCCAGCCTAAGGTGGCTCTTCAGTTTACATCTCCATTTGGATTGGTCTGCAGCTATGTCCTTCCAGGATGTCAGAGCCTTCATGATGACCCGCTTGCATGCGTCTTTGAACCGCAGTTGTGGTCGACCAGCTGTCCATAGAGAATATCTTTGGGGATGCGACCGTCTTCTATGAACATGACCAAGCCATCGCAGTCTTTGTTGGCAAAGGAGGGTGTACATACTTGGAAGAGCGGTGCGAGAATGCACTTCCGCATTTGTCACCTTGTCTCTTCATGAGATGCCAAGGATGGATCACATGCACCGTTGGTGAAAGATGTTGAGCCTACGTTCTTGCTTGGCATATGTTGTCCACGCTTCACTGCCATATAGAAGCGTACTGATGACACATGCATTGTAGACCATGGCCTTGGAGTTTGGAGTTTTCCTAGATACATGTTGTAAGATGAGAAAATATCGTTGCATCTCTGCCAATGCGATTGTCCAATTTGGAGTCTAGGGAGAGTGTATCATTGATTAGAGACCCCAGGTAAGTGAATTGGCCCACAGTTGCCAGTTCATAGTTATCGATAGTGTTGGTTGGGGTGGTATCTACGTCTTGTCCCAGTACATTTGCTTTATTCAGGCTCATTGTGAGGCCTAAATTTGTACATGTCTGGGAGAAGCGATCTATCAATCTCTGGAGTTCATGCACACTGTAAGTGACAATTGCAGTGTCATCAGCAAATAACAGTAACTTCCCTGATCTTAGTTTTACCTTTGAGTCTTGCAATATTAAACAGACGGCCAGGCCATCTGATCTAGTTTGAAGGCAAATCCCTTCCGTTGCATTACCAAATTCGTGCTTCAGTAGCAGCGCTAAGAAGATTCCAAATAGTCTTGGGGCCAGGACACAGCTTTGTTTAACACCACATTGAATATTAAATGAATGGGATGTATTACCATCCTCATAAAATGACACTATAAGCTGCAACAATTTGTTAGGACACCCTATTTTTGAAAGGATTTTAAAGTCCAGCCCTACTAACAAAATCGAATGCTTTTGTCAGGTCGATAAAAGCGACATAAAAAGGCTTGTTCTGCTCGCGTGATTTTTCTTGTAGCTGTCATAGAGAGAAGATCATTGATCGTCCAGGTCAAGATGGTATCCATCTAAAAATGGTATTTGAAATTAGAGATCAACTAGCAGAACCATTGGCTATATTATGTTCTCAATCACTTGCAAAAGGGATTGTTCCAAGAGATTGGAAAGATGCAGGAGGGATCCCCTTATTCAAAAATGGAAAGAAATCAGATCCAGCAAATTATAGACCAGTAAGTTTAATAAGCATAGTCTGTAAAATGTTAGAATCAATAATCAAAGAAAACATTGCACTGTATCTAGACAGGTTTAATCTAATCAGAAAAAGTCAGCATGGGTTTACTAGAGGGAGATTGTGCTTAACAAATCTGTTGGAATTTATGGAGGAGGTTACTAAAATGATAGATAAGGGGGAACCAGTGGATGTTATTTATCTAGATTTTGCAAAGACTTTTGAGCACCTCATCGAAGATTATTTAAAAAGTTAAAATCACATGGAATAACTGGGGATGTTGCCAAATGGATTGAAAATTGGTTAACGGGAAGAAGGCATAGTGGGCACAAATAAGGAGTTCTCTGAGTGGTGTGAAGTAAAAAGTGGAATACCACAGGACTCGGTTTTGGGATCAGTATTGTTCTTGATATATATAAACAATTTGGACATTGATATAGGATCCATAATTGAAAAATTTTCAGGACAACACAAAACTATGTAGGAGTGTCATCTATATCAGATGTGGATATTTTGAGGTCGGATTTAGCTAAAATTCGAGACTGGTTTGTGAGATGGCAAATGGAGCTTAATATAGATAAATGTGCAGTCATCCACGTGGGTAGATCCAATATGGAACATAATTACAGAATGGGCAAGAACAATATTATAATGATAGATAAGGATACGGATTTTTCCTCAGGGTATACTCCCGAAGCCTTACCCATGAACAGGTATCCCACATGGCAGTTGGGACCTTAGAAATATACGTTACATCGACAGTGGGTAACAATCACACCAGTGTCACTCATCCACGTGTGTACTTCAATTGGTTTCATCACAGAATCACGAATATATCACAGATAGTCCACAAATTGAACCTAACTGTTCCCTTGTTACACGATGGATATGTTACATTGTTATAACTATCGACACTATCCGCTATGGCTGCCGACCTTCAAAAACGTATTAATCCAGCTTGTCTTTAAATGATGAAATATGCAGCAATTAGAGTAACAAGCTGGTAGCCATCATACACATCAGTAGCATGAGTCTATACTCTCTATGTATAGGTCAAATCAAATTCAATTTATAGCACAGTACAAACCAAAAATGATTATTTGTAACCTATCTTTGCAGAGTACACAAAGACACCGTCATCTTGATCACTACACAAACAAATTTGATACTAACATATAGACATAAACGGTAGCAAATATAATACCAACTTATATACATAAACAGTAGCAAATATAATACCAACTTATATACATAAACAGTAGCAAATATGATACCAACTTATATACATAAACAGTAGCAGATATGATACCAATTTATATACATAAACAGTAGCATTATGATACCAATTTATATACATAACATATTAACTTATATATGCAAGCATGACAATTGGGGCTACTAAAGAGTTACATATAAAACAATTAAGAGCAATAAAGAGGCAAAAACAGCTGAAAAATTAAGGGACATATATAGTAGAACAGTTAAGAGCAAGAATGTTGTTGTGAATGCCCACAATGAGTAAGTTTATTCTTTTTTGCGCTCTGAAAAGGGAATTTAGTGGCGGGTTACAGTAGCTTCCTTCACATCGTAAGCGTGCTGATAAAGGTGTCCTCAGGGCGGTTGTGCTATATTTGATTTAATCTGCGAGTCGCTCACTACTATGTCGGTCTAACACCTCGTTAGCTAGGCTGCCAAGAAGAACAGTCCGATTCCAGGGAGGACTATGTAGAAGTCAATGCCCCATTAAGAATAATAAAGAGGCATAGATAGTAAATCAATTAAGGGCCATAGATAGAAGAACAATAAAGAGGCATAAATAGAACAATTAAGAACAATAACAACTTTTGTTTAAAGTTAGTTGCCTGCCGCAAGCGATGATGGCAACACTATCAGACAGTTTTGTCTTGATGATGTAACTTGCGCTGTATTTGGATTATAGTGAGGGAGAGGTTGCGCTGGTCATCAACCTCATTCTCTGGTCTCGAACTACCTTGGGCCAGTGGCAAGACATAAGTCAAGATGACTCAGGTAATTCAGGTTTAAAGTCTTTTAAAAGAGGCACAGACAGACGAACAATGACGGTTAATTTTGTTGTTCAAAAGCTGCTTGTGCTGAGTTGAAATATTCTTGTCTGTGTTTCTTTGGTAGCGGTTTACAGTGGTTCTTCGAAACCTTTCCAGTTCTCTGTGGGGCATATGTCGTCAAACAAATTCATCATATACAAAGTCATCAATCGGTCACCTGTCTATATCTGCTGAGGTTTTTGTGGCTTAAAATGTATATAGGATAGAGTGGCCAGTTGCATGTGCAACCTTCCTTAGTTGTCTATTAATTCATGCCAGACAGGTTACAGTGTCACTATTCCTTTGCTTCATTTTCGGGCACCGGTAACACTCATGCGATTAGATTATAAATTTCTAATTGACAGATCACGCTAGCTAACGTTTGTTGAGTTGTATGAAGTCGGGGGGGGGGGGGGGGGGGGGGGGGGATTCCCTAAATATTATTTGAAGGGGTATTTCTCCACGATAAACAAGTAGAGAAAGGTTGTGTTCGATTATAAGCAGGTCGGTATTGACGTCATGTACCTTCAAGATCGGATTAGAGATGACCTAAAGTACTGATAAGTCTTCAACCTTCAAAGGAGAGATACCACAGTGTACTTACTCAATTTGGTATATACTGTGACAGATCTTGCTGGTTTGTTTACGATATTCCTTATGTTATAAACTAAGATAGTAGCTGTAATTAAAAACAATTTGATAACGCCATTGATACAATTATTTCAGTTTGGTAAACATGTTTTTTTAAATTTTCATACATAACACCTGATGTTGTTAATGACGTCACTTTGCAATGTGCAAAATCTGAATCTATCAATGGCAGCACTTTGTTAACATGTGTAGAATCTGAATCTAACAATGGCAGCACTTTGTTAACATGTGCAGAATCTGAATCTATCAATGGCAGCTACCTGTGCAGAAATCAAAATATGTCGGTCAAAACAATTCAGACCTTCAACAAACACACGCCAGATCCTCCAATTGTGAGTGATCTATTCCATATCTTTCTCGATCGCCATTCTGTCTGTTTTAGTCCTGATTTGCTTCTTACCCTTAGGGTTGCTGAACAGAGACATCCTTGTTCTTGTAAAGCTATCAGTTGGTTTTCTCAGTGTGACCTATCTAACACCAGCGTCTTCTCACCTCCTGTCCCAGTGTCGCCTGTCCGATTTATTTCCAACAGTTTCACACTAATGATTGTATCAATACTTATATTAAACACAAAACACATACTTAAGAAAGTATATTTGTTGGTTTGTGTTTTCGATTATATTAACCAAAAAATACAACAGCGAATTAACCATTACATTTCTTCGTCCAATATCTGGGACGTGTTATTCTTTTTTATACTCTACATCTGGAGAGAATAATAATTAGGGCCAGGTGAAACATACTGACCAGGAACCCACTTCATTTACTCGTTTGTGCTTCTGAAAACATACTGTATCACAGCAGTCTAGTCAACGAGGTTGGTATCGAAACTATAATACCCATTCCAAAGAAGAGATTACTGTGGAGCCTTGTGTTATACTACAAACAAGAGAACTTTGATCCACCTTCTCACGCATGCATCAGGAGTTAAGAAAAGTCGCTGTAACCCAATACCAAAGAAATGTCAAGAGTTAAGTTACTTCATCATGAGTAGTTTCGAACAATAGCATTACAACCACATGTGGGATATTGTTTCAAGAGATTTCTTTCAAATGCAGAAAGCTACTGCTCATTCTGCAGGCTTTTTGGCCATGTAAATGTCGTGATGTGAAATTGCAATGCCATGTAGTCTTCCACCTTGTTTGTCGCTTTCTGTGGCATGCTCTCAGTATGGCAGCAGTGATCATGTTCTCTTCCCTGGCACACACAGAGACTATTCTAACATGGAGGGGTTAGACCTCACAGTTATCGCCACTTGTTGTATCCAGGAGCGTGTCGTGAACATGAGATGGGGGTCTCGGGCAGGTATTTCACCTGCCATTAACCTTGCATCTGGCATGTCATGTAAAGAAATCGATTAACTCACCACACCCAATATTTATTGCTTAGAAACTATAACTGTTTTTTTCTTCAATGTAATCTTTCATTTTTAAATCTTACTGGACTATCATTTCAATTTAATTTTTGAACAAATAGTGTTTAAGAGAGAGAGGAATATGTAATCTGCTGCTCTGATGAATATATATTTTCTGTTTAAAGAGTGGTCCGTCAGTGTGTTTGTGCATGATAAGGGCAAGAATAGCACCACTGCCCTATAGATAGCATGTCGTAAGAGGTGACTAATTTGTAATTGTGGGACATGCCATAACATCGACCGTGGTTGGAAAGCTTAAGAAGCACCATAGATGGCGCCTAACAGGGTGCAGTTCTATTAAGATAGATTCACACATTGGTTAACCAACCTCCGTGACCTTTGTGTCCCAACGCAGCGAAATAAAAAGACGCTTGAGCCTAGCCCGCTAAGCAGAAAATCCTTCTCCCGGCTACTTCCAACTCACGCCAGTGCTGGGGCTTGCACAGAGGCAAATACTCCTGTAGAAGTACAGGTCGGCTAAGACTAAGTTTAAAGATTTAGTGTGTAAAAGGTTGAAGAAAACGAGGATTCTCAATGTCGGTTGTCATGACAGAAGAAGAAAAGCGATCCTCAGTGTTAGTTGTCATGTCAACTGAAGAAAATAATTTTCTATGTCAGTTGGAATCACAGAAGAAGATAAAGAAGAATTAGACTGTATGCAATTGCACTTTTTAAAAAAGGATTTTTTTTCTTTCTATTCGCTAGGCGAGGCAAAGAACCTACCGGCATCCTCATTCTCAGGGAGTGGGAGGAACACGTGTTGTGCCATCAAAATAGATGCAGAAGAGATATTCAGAACAAGCACTGTGGAGAAATCTGCAAAGTGAGTTGCTTTTTCTCCTTTTTTATCTTGTCTGTGTTGTTTCTTAAGGTGATTTGTGTTGTACTGTGTTTTGCACCTGACTTCATTAATTGCTTGCATGTATTTTGCGGAGTTCAGCTGAACCGTTTTCATGAATCCGAACACAAGCAAGTTAGAATTGTGAGATGTGCTAGTAATCACCTTTTCACGCCACCCCATTGATGTGTGCCTAACATGCACCTCTTCTTCTATTTTGCTATATATTTAAACAGAACACCCAAATGGTGCCCTGTTTGTAAATAATAGGGCCACTGTAACCACCCAAGCATGTTGTAGGAAGCAACCAATGAGGGGTTGCACATGGGGTCTCACAACCACATCATGCAAATACCATCAAACTGACTTCAAACAGTGGGGAGGAAGACTAATGTCTGGTTAGGCAAAATATACTGGCCAAGACCTCCACCTCAACTTCCTCAGTCCTCCCTGTAAATGGACTGTTTTCACGACAGCCTGGCTAACGACGTGGGTGATCGACATGATACTCGTAGTAGTGAGCGACATGCAGATGAAGACAAGAATAGCACAACTGCCTGGAGAACCCTGGTCCACCTTCATCAGCACACTCTGGATATGAGGAAAGCTACAACAACCCGCCACTAAACGTCCTTACAGGAGCACACAAAAGTAATCCTACTCATTGTGGGCATCCAACAACAACTTCAAACACTCAAATACAGGCTTCATGTATAAAGTGGCAAGCTGTAGTAGTGCCCCTTAAACTTCACTCGGAGCATCCAGCATATATCTATACATACATACATACATATATATACATACATACATATATATACATACATACATATATATACATACATACATACATATATACATACATTCATACATACATACATACATACATATATATATATATATATATATATATATATATATATATATATATATATATATATATATATATATATATATATGCACACACAAAGGTCACTTTAAATGAGAGATATAGAGTTTCCCTCTCAAGAAACGAACGAATGACAGTACAAAACGGTGCAGTGTTCAAATCTCGCATGTTTCAAGTGTTTTTTGTTTTCAAAGAAGATGAATCCAGTGTCTAGTCCTATCAGATATGAATGATAAACTCGTGTTTACATGTTGTGCACGTAAAAGAACTCAATTGAAGATTGAAAAGAGCAGGCTGTTAGGAGCTGTCCAGGGCAAAAATTCTAATGGTAATGAAAGTTGGCCTAAATGAAGACCAAATGGAGAGGAGGCTTCTCTATCATGCAGAGACACAACATGCCTTTCTTCTTCTTCTTTGCATTCAGGATCTTTGGTTATGCTACATCTGCAGACCAGTCGCCATGATGAAGTCAGTAGTCTTCACCAGGTCAAAGCGACTGCCCCACAGCTTTTTGTCTCAGCTCCACACCCTCTGCTCAGTTCTGGTGTCTCATTTACCTATAGAGTGAGCAATCATGTAGGATGTTTTTAGGATTATGGCCCACCTGTTCCACATAGGCATTCATTGATGTGTCAGATATTTAGTCTGTTTAGATGTTCTAGTAGTATGGAGTCACCAGTTCTCAGGCGAAATAAGATAGTTTGTTTATTTCTTTTGAATTAGTGAATTGGGTCTGGTCTTCAGCTTAAGTTCATGTCTTCTCTCCATTGGTGTAAATACTGATTGCTGATGATGTTCTTGACCCCCCCTGTATGGTACTGGGTGATTAAATTGTGCCTTTTTACTGCAATCTTTTCCTAGAGCGTCAGCTCTCTCGTTTCCTGTGCGAAAATAGCAACATCAAAGAAAAGGCACAAAACTGATAGTGGGATTTCAGAATTAAAGTTATGAGGAAAGACTCAGAAAAGCTGGGCAACAGTGTTTAGAAAAGAGAAGAGTTAGAGGTGACCTAATAAGATAATCAACGATAAGAACAAATTAAACTATAACAAGTTTTTAAAAAAAACAACCACTTACAAGAACAACAGAGGACAGCTACAAATTAATTAAAGAAAGGTCCAGATTAGATATTAGAAGAATAATGGAGGCATGGTCAGAATGCGTTCTAGAATATATTGGATGCGCATAGATTTTAGATCAAGGAAATGTGAATGAAACTGGCTGTATACAGACTTTGCAGAGTCTTCTAAACCACTATACAGACAGTAAGTTAAGTATCCTTAAAAATTTATATATTGGCACAATCAGGCCAGTACTCGAATACAGCATGACAGCCTGGACCACGGCATCAAAAACAAACACGGAACGCCTAAACAAAATTCAAAACTCGGGCTCAAGGATAATAACAGAAGAAATGAAGACTATACCAATCCAGACAATGGAAACATATACAAATATAAGCCCCCTAAATAATAGACGAGAGGAAAGAGTCTGACACCCCATAACTAAAAGATGCTATGCAAGCCTGATCATCCCATACATATCTAACTGAAATACCCAGTAAAAAATAATAGGCTTAAGAGAACTAGCCATTCATATATCAAACCACATACATACAAAATATTGGGACCTAATACCCAACCAACCTGTAGAAATAGAAGTGCTTATCAACTATGAAGGGCCAAGCTACGACCTGAACTATGTATCTATTTGCAGTCCACTTTTGTCGTTAGACACCCCGGGCGGACCCTTAAGTGCTCATGTCTTTTCTAAGAAAATAGTTAAAAGTATGTATACTGATGACCCATCAGCCTACTAGTTGTCCTCCTGTGTTTCATATTTTATGGCAGGTGAAAATCCGCTGGTGACTTGCCAGGTCAATCCCAGTACATGTTACCAACCGTTAAGTGGGTAGCCCCTAGTATACCATCGCCTATTTTGCGGGACTGGTTGTGACGGAAGCGTAAATTAAAGCAATGTAGACCCGCATCCTGTCGGGCAACATATTCTCTGTGGGGCAAGAATCCCTAGAAAAATTTGAGTAGATTATTAACTTCAATTTTGCCCGGGCAGCGGCGTTAAGCCTACTTTTTCTGATTTTCAACTGCCAAAGGATGTTTAATGTGCGCGCCATTGAACACATGTGTCTGGTCTCACTAGTCAGAGATCAGGGGACATTTTTACCGGATGATCCACGTGAAAAAAATCCCGGTCTTCCCCGTGATTTGAACTCGCAACCTCCAGCACCCGAGGCGAACACCTTACCCCAAGACCACTGGGTCCCCCTACAACACAAACAACATCGCAATAAGTAGAGATTTCATGAATCAAAAGTAAAGACCAATACAGTGTTCACAACAGGCCATTCAAATGTTTGTCGCTTGCAAAGTCCTATGCGCACCTTGGATAGAAATAGAAGAGGAGGGACTAAGTATGATATATATATATAATGCTGTTCTCTTTAGATTATTTTTCCTTATCGTGTTTTATTATCAACATTGAGTCATTCAGTCCAGCTCTAAGACGTCATCCATAACGGAGGTATCTTATAGGACTATTCAATTCGGGGTCACATGAAATATACCGACCACGTCAGGGTCAGGTGAAACATACTGACAACGTTCCCAACTCACGTCATGATCAGGTGAATCATTCTGACCAAGATTCCACCTCACGCCTGCCAGAGTCAGTTGACACTGTCACCCATGTAGCGGTGAACCTGATGTGAAGAATTGCATGGGGGAGGGGGGATCACAATTTTACTTTCTTCAGTACTCCTTAAGATGTCTGAAAATCAACAGAGTAGCCTTCTACCCGAGTACATTCGTCAATAGTGAAGAACTCAGGTACGTGTTTCTTGGAAAATAGAAAGAAAGAAAAAAAATAAAATAAATAAACGTCTCATATCTTCAGCGTCAAAAAGTAGGTTATGCTCTTGTGGTGTGAACTATTTGACAACAAAGCACACGACGTCCATCGCTCTGTCTCAATATTATGTATTACTCCGCTTCTAGGAGACCGCGTCTCATACTTGCGTAATTCCTGCAAGTCTGGTTACACCTTATCACGTCGCAATGGGCTCAACAGAACCGTTATGTGTTTGCTGCTGTGTCACAGTTTCGCCGTGACTACCTGATTAGGTGTTAGCAGCGAAGTTCTGGCGGTACTATAAGCAGTATTTGACGCATCCCAGGACGTGGGACGGAGAGGATTATTCTGCTACCAATCAATGAGTTTCACCGTTCTATCCGCTCTGGCTTTTAATTGACAAATGTTTACCCACCCAAATGGTATCGATGGTCTGGTATTGATTTTATGAAAACAATAAGCATCTATGTGTTTTCTAGCGGTGTCCCTTCTCCTGTGGTGTTGACTTTGGTACAGGCCACTTAGACAAGTATATGCGTATAGGTATAGATTAGGGAAAGAATATAAATACGTGGAATACACGAACATATGCTCAGATCAGAAGAGAAATATATGTGCGTGTAGGAAACATGTGGGTCCATTAGACACGTTGTTGTTAAATGCCCGCAATGAATAATTGTACTCTTTTGTGCGCCCTGATAGGGGCGTGAAGTGGTTGAGTTTCAGTAGCTTTCTTTCCTCAATCTCTGGTGTGTAGATGGTGGACCGGGGCCTCCATGCGGTTATACTATGTTTGGCTTCATCTGCATTTCGCTCACTACTACGAGGATCATGTCGGTCTCCTACCTTATTAGCCATATTGTCATAAAACAGTTTCCATGGTGAACTACGAGGAGATGAGGGGGTGGTCTTGATCAGTATGTTTTGCCTGAGCAAAGCTTAGTCTCCTTTTTTCGTGTAGGAGATATGTGTAGGAAACACATGTTTATGAGTAGGAGACACGTGTTTATGAGTAGGAGACAAGTGTTTATGAGTAAAAGACACATGTTTATGAGTAGGAGACACATGTTTATGAGTAAGAGACACATGTTTATGAGTAGGAATCACATGTTTATTAGTAGGAGACATGTGTTAGTGTGTAGGAGACACATGTTTATGAGCAGGAGACACATGTGTTAATGTGTAGGAGACACATGTTTATGAGCAGGAGACACATGTTTATGAATAGAAACACATGGTTATGAGTAGGAGACATGTATTTATGAGTAGGAAACACATGTGTGTAGGTGAGATTTTGTGTTTGCAGGAGAGATATGTGTAAATAGTAAACGTGAATATGTGAAACTATTCTTTTGTCATAATTAAAATAAAGTGAAAATCTCGTTTACACGCCGTATGGAAAGTTGAGAATATGGCGTTAGACCAATATAATCTAGACGAACAGCACACTAGGGATCACGTGATCGACAGCATGCCTGTTCTGGCACCAACTTATTTAAACTGGGTTGACCCAGGTAGCAGTTATGTGATCGAGAAAAAAAAACCCACACCGGCGGTTGGGGACCGAACCAAGATCGCTTGTCTGAGAAGTCAGTGCACTAATCACTGCTACCTCGGCTACCATTTGTCGTGATTATTTATGATCTCTACTTCTTGTGTTCATGCTTTGATGTTGACACCATCAGACGAGTTTTCGTGATAAACTCGAATATCGCAGTGAAGCTGTCAACTACAACACAACACATGCCGTTCTTCGGACTAAATCCTGCTACTTACGAAGCCCAAGACTAAAGTCAAGACGAAGTTTCTTACAGTCAACCCATCCCCCACAGACTAGTCCAGGAAATCGACGCATCGAAAGTTGGAAACAGCTGACACAGATTCCCTTGATCGAGTTACGGGATGGACCTACGCCTGGACATCTTCTGCCCTACGCAACATGAAAGTCACTAAATAGACTTCAAACTGGTGTATCAAGATGCAGCAAAAACCTGAAAAGATGGGGAGACTTGTAGCATGGATGGCCTGATGAGTGCCAGTGATAGGGCAATCCACGTGGCTGAATATTGAAAGAATGAAGTGTGACGTAGTGCCTAGGACACGGCAAGTGAGTAAGTTCATAGCTTGGCAGCAGGAGATTCAGAACGAGCGAAGGAGAAGACGATAAGTACAAGTTTGAGTTTATTGTTGAATCATTCTGCCACCGAGTCGTTCTCAACATATAGCTCTGTAAAGCGTGATGTGCAATTTGCTCCCTCAATCCACACATGCGCAGTGGTGAAGCAGACAGACAAGCCTGTACATGTGTTTATTTTGTGTTATGCTGTCTTGAGACGACGAATGGTGATCGCTCCCTGCTAGTCAAGAGTGTAGTTGCCGCCGACTTTGTTCTGATATATCTTCCAACAGCTGGGTAGTTCTCTCTTTATCGGTACCGGTATGTTATGCACAAATTAACATCAGTACACCCCGGGCGGACCCATGTGCTCATGTCTTTTCTTAGAAGATGGTTAAAAGTATGTTTACTGGTGATTCAGCAGCATACTAGTTGTAAACCCTCCTGTCCCAACCCGACTCGACCTACATATCATGTCAAAACTCACGCTTTCTCTGTATCACAAAATCATCGATTACAGTTCCATCACCCAGCTGGCGGTCACCCAATGATTTCAGTATTTCTCTTATCCATAATTAATGCACCCTACAATGCCCCCTCTCTCTGAGCCAGAATGTCAGCTCTTTAATTGCTGTTAATCGAGGCGTGTGGCCGGGACAATAGACCCGCACAACCTCTTGAAACCGCGAGGCCTCTATCTCCACTATCCACACATGGTCTTAATATGGAGCACAGGGCAACAAGTGCAGCTGGTCCTATTTACTGGAAACCTGTATCCCACCCTCACCCATGCGCTCTCCCAGATGTCATTTCTGCAGCAAGCCGTTTTACATGACGAGGTTGTAAGCATTAAGTAAGAGTAGAACGGCAGCGATAGTTTTATAGCAGACACTTCCGAACATGCTGTCATATACGACTAAGGAATGTTTGGTATACGGATAACAAACCCACCAAGTAGCTACCATTGCTACAGTAACTGTAACTGCACTGCGAGCTATTGCATTCCAGATGGCTTAACGGCCGTCCGGGGTAAATCAAATGCAGTGTTGGGCCATAGCCTACTATAGAGACATGCCTTCTGACTCACCGGGAAATCCCGTTCATATGTCACATTCCAAAGTTGACTAAATGACTGAACTCACATGTGTCACATATCAGTGCAGCTACAATAGCGTGTTCGGGAAACACAGATGGATATACAATTGGTTTCAGGGTAGAATTCTATGAAAAGATCACCCTAAACAGTGATTTGTTGTGTTTTGTATGGGGAATTTGTTTTTTTCTCTCTGTGGAGTATGGATTGATTATAAACCTTAGCACAATATGAGTTGAGTTATTTAGTCGACCTTGGAATGGGACATTTCAATGGGATTTCCTCGTGAGAAGGTCTGTATCTGAAGTAGACTGTGGGTGACCTAAACACTAACATCTAGAGTGACTCATTGATGGCAATGATCTTGTTCGCCATATTCTTCTTAAACATAATGTGTTGGCAGTTCTGTGAATAAAGATGGACAGTTCTTCAATACTTCCAAAAAACTTTGTGGGGAGGTGCTCAGTACGCAATGACCTAACCATATGCCAGTCTTGCAGGATATGTTTATGATGGAGTACGATAGGTCCATTTCAAGCTTGTTTAAGTGGTCACTCAATCTGTTATGTCCCGTTCTCACGTGGAACAGGATCACTTGTTCCGCTCGATCAAGGCAGTAGTATTTGTCTCTGTTTAGTCGACTTTCCGTTTGAATTGGACAAGGTTGTTCTTTTTGTTCTCGTTCTGCACCCTCCTTAGCTAACATGCATGCTCTCTCGTCTCCTAGTATGCTACAGTGGGATGATATCCACTGTATTATTAACCTTCTTTTGACTTTCAGTTCGTTCAAGGTCCTTTTAAGATCTGGCAGTTTATCATATCTCGTATAATACTGATACTGTGTCTTCTAGTGACCATGTCTGCTTCTCGTAGAAGCACTTGCAATGCCTTTACATCACCCCCATCTCACACCTGAACGGTTTAGTGACAAAGTTACATCACCTCATCTCACACCTGAACGGTTTAGTGACAAAGTTACATCACCTCATCTCATACCAGAACGGTTCAGTGACAATGTTACATCACCTCATCTCATACTTGAACGGTTCAGTGACAAAGTTACATCACCCCATCTCACACCTGGCCGGTTAACTGACAAAGTTACATCACCTCATCTCACACCTGAGCGTGTCTGGCAATGTTGCAGTGCATTATCTCGCCAGAGCGTTCCTTCGCACATGCAAGTCAGAGTGGTAACGCAGCCACAACGTTCTACTCAGGCCTTCCCATACATCGACTGCGTCAGGTTCTCTTAGACCGCTCTTCTCTTCCATGTTGTGGGTTCCAATTAATCGAATGCCTTGTTTTGTTCATATTGTTAGATTTATTTCCCGCTGCCTCTCCCCAATATATACCTATCCATATCGATTACCTTTGCGTTCTTGAACCACTGATCAAACCACTGTCGTCGTACGAAGCGACTCCTGCCGAGTTCACTCTTGATAGCGGGTTACAGTGGCTCCTCTTACATCTCGAGGCGTACTTGAAAAGGTGGACCTGCGCAATCCTAACTATAGTTGAATTTTACAGTGTCGATCTCCCACCTAGTCGGCCAGACTGCTGTGACAGCGTGTTTGCAGGCGCATGAACGAGGACGTGAGATCGGATCTTAATTTCAAAAGGTTCTACGGAGTCTGTATACAACCAGTTTATTCCACTCCACTCATACTAACAAAAACTGTGGACATCCAATACGTTTTGAAATGCATTAACTGACCCTGCCTGCACCACATCCTGTGGCAATGCATTACAAGCTTTCACCACCCAAAAAAAGAAACGTCCTAATATATAATTTTAACCTGTCCTTAAACAATTTGAATATGTGCCCTCTTGTAGCCAGTTGAACTTTCATTAAACTTGGTATAGTCTAATTTATCCTGTCCATTGATTAATTTAAAAAAACTTGTATTCAATCATCTTGAACAGTATGTTTCTCGATATTGGCTATCTATCAAAACATTGATAAATTGGTCATTCCGTTGTCTTCAATCTTGTGGATAATGAGTGTGATTTTGGATATTGGTCTTCCCACCACGGAGATATGCTATCAAAATCTCAAATAAACAGTGTGTCTGAACAGTGAGTGGTGTGTGCAGAGCATACGACCTTTATTCCTTAGCCCTATCGATGCTCCAATAGTACCTCAGCAAGTATAGCAAACGATCTAGTTTAAAGTATGTTTTTTAATTGTAGATAATTTGCATGCTTCCTGCTGGTGTTTATTCGCTGTTTTTTATTTATTGAATATAGCTTGAATTATTTTTTCTGTTGTTGGTTGCCTTTTTAATAGTAGACAATTTGCATTTTTTTCTGTAGTTGGTTGTTTTTTTTATTGCAAACAACTTGCATGGCTTCTGTAGTTGTTTATTAATTATTGTGTGATTAGTTTGTTGTGTTTTCTTTTCTTTTTTTTGGAGGGGGGGGGGTGGTGGTGGAGGAAGGAGGAGTTGGGGGAGGGATCTACTAGCAAAAACAATCGTTAAGACGTGCATTCCCATTGCTGGAGATCCAGGATTGGGGGGTAGTTATGGGACTGATGGAAATGGGGGGTAGTTATAGGACTGATGGAAATGGGGGTAGTTATAAGACTGATGGAAAGGGGGGGGGGTGGGGGTAGTTATAGGACTAATGGAAATGGGGGGTAGTTATAGGACTGATGGAAATGGGGGGTAGTTATAGGACTGATGGAAATGGGGGGTAGTTATAGGACTGATGGAAATGGGGGGTAGTTATAAGACTGATGGAAAGGGGGGGTAGGGGTAGTTATAGGACTGATGGAAAGGGGGGGGGGAAGGAAAAAAATGGAAATGGGGGAGGTAGTTATAAGATTGATGGAAATGGGAGGTAGTTATAGGACTGATGGAAATGGGGGTAGTTATAGGACTGATGGAAATGGGGAGGGGGTTAGTTATAGGACTGATGGAAATGGGGGGTAATTATAAGATTGATGGAAATGGGGGGTAGTTATAGGACTGATGGAAATGGGGGTAGTTATAGGACTGATGGAAATGGGGGTAGTTATAGGACTGATGGAAATGGGGAGGGGGTTAGTTATAGGACTGATGGAAATGGGGGGTAATTATAAGATTGATGGAAATGGGGGGGGGGGTAGTTATAGGACTGATGGAAATGGGGGTAGTTATAGGACGGATGGAAATGGAGGGGGGGGGGGGGGTTAGTTATAAGACTGATGGAAATGGGGGCAGGGGGTAGTTATAGGACTTATGGAAATGGGGGTAGTTATAGGACTGATGGAAATGGAGGGGGGGGGGGGGGGTTAGTTATAGGACTGATGGAAATGGAGGTGGGGGGGGGTTAGTTATAGGACTGATGGAAATGGAGGGGGGGGGGGTTAGTTATAGGACTGATGGAAATGGGGGGGGGGCGGTAGTTATAGGACTGATGGAAATGGGGGCAGGGGGTAGTTTTAGGACTGATGGAAATGGGGGGGGGGGCTAGTTATAAGACTGACGGAAATGGGAGAGGTAGTTATAAGATTGATGGAAATGGGAGGTAGTTATAGGACTGATGGAAATGGGGGGGGGGGCGGTAGTTATAGGACTGATGGAAATGGGGGCAGGGGGTAGTTTTAGGACTGATGGAAATGGGGGGGGTGGCTAGTTATAAGACTGACGGAAATGGGGGAGGTAGTTATAAGATTGATGGAAATGGGAGGTAGTTATAGGACTGATGGAAATGGGGGGGGGGCGGTAGTTATAGGACTGATGGAAATGGGGGCAGGGGGTAGTTTTAGGACTGATGGAAATGGGGGGGGGGTAGTTATAAGATTGATGGAAATGGGAGGTAGTTATAGGACTGATGGAAATGGGGGGTAGTTATAGAACTGATGGAAATGGGGGGTAATTATAAGATTGATGGAAATGGGGGGTAGTTATAGGACTGATGGAAATGGTCGTGTACCCCACGGCGGTCTTCAGCTGCCTATTTTAATTCCGTTAGACAAAAAAGTTTTCTTATACAAGGTTTTGAACCCATTGACTCTTAACCAGAACAGAAGATTGGTGCCCAAACAGTTCCGCCATCCGCCCTTGTTTATATTAAGGCCATCTTTGGATAGTAAAGAATGCATGGCATATGTGTTATACTGAAATACAGCAAATACAAAAATACGTTTTATCATTTCTCAATGTCTATTCTAAAAAACAAATGTGTTTAATAATGTAGACTTGACAAGAAAATTTGTTGTTAAATAGGACAAGGCAAAAGTTCATATTCTTGTTTTCCGTCGATATGAACATAAATGTAGCGGATCCCATGAATTGCAAAGAAGATTAATGATACAGTACTTGAGGAGGCACATACAGAAAGGCAACTTGTTGCAAGGATCAGAACCAGACAGTCATCCTTGTTTAGGGACATATCAGAAGATCAGCACGTCGTCACAACTGGAAAGAGAAGGCCAACAGAGATGATGTTGGACTGCCTGAGAGAACGGCACGGGGGCACCATCAATTATAGAGTTGGTAAACGACACACGTGATAGAAGTGGGTGGAGGTCCATGATCGCCAGCCGGCAGGGCACCTGATGATGATAAACATAAATAGGCATGGCTCCGTTACGGCATAGGGACAAAAACATACGAAATCCACGTTACGTCTACATGACCTTCGTCGTCAGGGATTTAGAACAAATGAAAACATCTAACGAATCAAAACAAAAGCAGTAAGAATCAACTTTCGACGGATGTTCTTGTCTTCCTTATCGATTGTTCGTACCCAGTTGTTATAGTTCCTCCTCTCCTTGAACCACACCTGTAATGTACACCTATCAGCTCTATTTTTGATCAGAAAGCGACAGCAATTCGTCCCACACGTGAACGATAACAACTCAACGATTTCTATAATTCTACGTTTCCGTCCGTGTTCGAGAATTCGAATAACTGCAATCTTCACCGTGTTGTTAGCGCACGGGTGCCCATTTTGGTGTAATGCATCAGCTGTAATCTGTAATACTTAGTCTGTGGGAGTTTATTACAGTGATAGCATACAGTGCTCGTGAATAAATGTTGTTTTGGCAGGCCCATCAAAGAATGGGTTGGTAGAGAAATGTGTAAACTAGGACAGGCTCCGCTCGTACCTGTATGTCTTGGTGGCCGATTCGTTTTCCCGTGCGGTTTAACCCTTCTTCGTCTTTTGCTCTTGTTGTTGTTGAATGACCCACAGTGAGTTGGATTACTGTTTAGTGCGCCCTTAAAAGGACCTTTAATAGTGGGTTGTCGTAGCATTCCAGACATCTCGAGCGTGCTAATGATTTGGAACTGGGGTCCTCCAGACGGTTGTGCTATGCTTGGCTTCATCTGCGTGTCGTTCACTGCTACGGGGATCACATCGATCCCTCCCCTCGTTAGTCAGGCTGCCATGAAAACAGCCCGTTTCCAGGGAGGGCTACTGGGAAGCCAATATAAGGGTCTTGGCCAGTATGTTTTGCCTGCCCCTGACTAACATGTCTGATCAGTATATTTTACCTGACCCTGACTAACGTGTCTGATCAGTATGTTTTGCCTGCCCCTGACTAACATGTCTGATCAGTATGTTTTGCCTGACCCTGACTAACATGTCTGATCAGTATGTTTTGCCTGACCCTGACTAACATGTCTGATCAGTATATGTTGCCTGACTCTGACTAACATGTCTGATCAGTATATTTTTGCCTGACCCTGACTAACATTGTCTGATCAGAATGTTTTACGTGAACCTGACTAACGTGTCTGATCAGTATGTTTTACCTGACCCTGACTAACATTGTCTGATCAGTATGTTTTACCTGACCAGACGTTAGTCTTCCTCGCCTTTTGCTCTTCTTCTTCTTCCCATACAGCGATGCCGCGGTATCTGCGCGTTTCTGCCCGGCACATTCGATTTCCGGAAATCATTTTTGGGGCTGTATTTGTCCCCTCTATTTAGTACCTAATCGCTGAGCCAGTCAGAAAGTTTGCATGATGTTTCCAGGCCCACAACCAGGAGGTGGAATAGCGTTTTGATCAATTATGGGTCACTGGCTCTGATTCACGCAGCCCGATGCTGTCAGCTCGTTAACCCATCTACGAAGGATGGTCGAAAAGCTTTGCACTTTAGTATGGGGGGAGTCAAGTAACTTGGCTGAAAATTGTGAACTTTGACCCTTATCTGTATATTTACCATGCACGGCGATGCACTTCTCCCATCTATTCTTCACATTCCTGGTGCCCTGTCTGTAGAACTCCTCCCTTCTGGGCCCGGAACCACGTCCCCAGTTCAATAAAGTCCTGGACGTCAGAAAAGCGACGTCCACCAAGCGGATTCTTTGAGTTTGGGAACATATAGATGTCATTTGAACTCCAAGTGAGGTGAGTATGGTGGATGGGGCGTGATTTTATGCCCGCACGCTTTTCTGATGTCCAGGACTTAATTACTGAACAGGAGACGTGGTTCTGGGACCAGCAGAAGGTGTTCTACAATCTTGGCACCAGGAAGGCAAAGAATAGATGGGAGAAGTGTTTCGCCTTTCAGAGAAGAAATACAATTCACGCCGATTTCCAGGTAAGGGCCTTGACTCCTTCATACTAAAGTGCAAAACATTTCGATCATACCTTGTAAGATAGAATATTCTTTATGTGACAGAGACAAGGAAATGCGCACTGCAACTCTGAGAGGGTGTCGTGAGATGCGACCAACAATGCGATGAAACCTTTCTAGGCTTGAATTTTATGTACGTGACAGAGGCAAGAAAATGAACACCTCCACGCTGACATCATATCATACGTGTGTTCGTCGATGTTTACATACTACCTACAGGGAATGGCAGGAAACGCCATGCAGCAAGACCTCACACAATGACATATTAACGGTTACCTCAGCCACACCTTCCCCAGGCACGTCACAAGAAGGAAACCACCCACACATTTACTCAGGTCATCCCGTAACCGGTTAGGTCGTTGGGGCACACATGAAGAAATCCTCACAATACCACGCCACCCTTCTCTGTCAGCGGCCGCTGTCTGTGCCTCTTCTGGTCGGAGATTGGTCCGTTCTTTTATGATCATCTCGTTGTCCTTCGTATATAGTTGGTTGCTATTTTCATTTTTTTCTTTTTCTCGTTGGTTTACCCTGTCTGGTTTCCGCTGAAAAATATGCACAATTATTTTCCTGGGACCATTTTGGGAATGAGTATATTTATTTTCCTTCATAATTAATCGCGACCCCTGTTATTAATTTTTTTTTTCTTCCTGATTTAAATATATATATATATATATATCTTTCAATATCAAATCATATATTTACACCGCAGTGTTCAGCGACCCAAAGCTGACTTATATCGTCAGGGCCAGCGTCCCAGAGCTGACTTATATATTCAGGGCCAGCGACCCAAAGCTGACTTATATCGTCAGGACCAGCGACCCAGAGTTGCCGAAACCATTCTCTACCTCCACGTGATGATCCTGAATAACAGGCAGCAGCAGGGCAGACTGACTAAGGCGAAGGGATCGAAGAGAGAAGGCTAATTACGGTATCAAAAAATGTGGGATGTTTATGATTGAAATGGGTAAATATCGCAGTCAAGCTGTAAACTACGACACAACGCATTCGATTCTCTGAACTACATCTTGTTTAACTTGTAAAGCCCTTTTTTAAGGATTGGTAGCGGAAGTTTGAGAACGAACAAGGAAGAAGAAAACGATTCTGGTATTCATTTGTCTGTGTTAGGGTGGACCCCGGGAGCTGTTTTGCGATCGAGATTAATTCCTCACCAACTAGGGATCGAACCCCGATCGCGTAACTAGAAGACAGTGCAATAATCACTGCGCTACCATGGCACCCCACCAGCCTATTAAATCGTTTTCTGTCAAATCTCTGTGGCCAATTCTGGTCTGTTAAGAATCGAATTCACGGTACTCCGGACAGATCTTTGGGGGAGGGGGTTCTTAGTCTCTTTCATGAAACGGCGGAGGGTGTAGAGATTAGTGATTTCAGTAGCTTGCTACACACCACCTCCATCTTCTCCGACGCCCTTTACCTCTCGACAGGTGTGTCATTTCAATATTATGTAGTCTGTAAATTGTCATGGCATCACAGTCATCTATGTGGCTGTCGTTGATCGACCTAAAAATATTCCCATTTCCCCCTTTTCCTCATCCATATACAATTTCCCTCCTAACGGTACCTTCTAAGTCAGGGCATCAGCTGTTTCATTGCGTTAGTCACTTAATTCTTTGGAGGATTGAGACGTATATGTCTGATATCATATTAGTCCCCTCAAGGATTGAGACCTGTATATCTGATATCATATTAGTCCTGTGATGGATTGAGACCTGTATGTCTGATATCATATTAGTCCATTCAAAGATTGAGACCTGTATGTCTGATATCATATTAGCCCATTCAAAGATTGAGACCTGTATGTCTGATATCATATTAGTCCATTCAAAGATTGAGACCGGTATGTCTGATATCATATTAGTCCATTCAAAGATTGAGACCGGTATGTCTGATATCATATTAGTCCATTCAAAGATTGAGACCTGTATGTCTGATATCATATTAGTCCATTCAAAGATTGAGACCGGTATGTCTGATATCATATTAGTCCATTCAAAGATTGAGACCCGTATGTCTGATATCATATTAGTCCATTCAAAGATTGAGACCTGTATGTCTGATATCATATTAGTCCATTCAAAGATTGAGACCGGTATGTCTGATATCATATTAGTCCATTCAAAGATTGAGACCTGCATGTCTGATATCATATTAGTCCATTCAAAGATTGAGACCTGTATGTCTGATATCATATTAGTCCATTCAAAGATTGAGACCTGCATGTCTGATATCATATTAGTCCATTCAAAGATTGAGACCTGTATGTCTGATATCATATTAGTCCATTCAAAGATTGAGACCGGTATGTCTGATATCATATTAGTCCATTCAAAGATTGAGACCGGTATGTCTGATATCATATTAGTCCATTCAAAGATTGAGACCTGCATGTCTGATATCATATTAGTCCATTCAAAGATTGAGACCTGTATGTCTGATATCATATTAGTCCATTCAAAGATTGAGATCGGTATGTCTGATATCATATTAGTCCATTCAAAGATTGAGACCGGTATGTCTGATATCATATTAGTCCATTCAAAGATTGAGACCGGTATGTCTGATATCATATTAGTCCATTCAAAGATTGCGACAAGCGTGTCTGATATCATATTAGTCCCGTAAAGGATTGAGACCTGTATGTCTGGTATCAGCCACTTCTTGTCTTAATATCCAAGAGCCACATGACATTAGATCCACATTAGTCCACGAATGATTAAGATGTCACAGAGAGTGAATTAATATATCTCAACTCACGTATCGTGTAAACCCCAGCACGATCAGAGAAGTAGATCCACGAGCCCATAACGGAGTCACACAAAAAATATAGCTGTTATTCATTCATGCCCGTTGTCGCCTTTGTATTCCTACTAAATATATAAATTAAACCAATATTGACGTGCTATTTGGAAACCTTACCGCGTCTCTTACATGATACTAGCTTTAGACCATAGACAGCCAACACTTCGCACTTATTTGTATTTAAACCTGATTTCACTGCGCCAGTATCGGTGGCGCGAGTAGTCCAGGAATAGATGCCTATTGATTCACTCAAACAAATGATTCCATGCTGTTCTTTTGCGCAATTTTTTGTTTGTGCAACTCGCCATGTTGATGCTTAGCTCATGTCTGTACGTTAATGGAAGCCATTTAACGACTTCTGTTTCTTCTGTCACTTCTTCATTTTTGTCGTCTTTTCATATTGTTTTGGTAATTGTCCCATCTTCTTCTTATCTTATTATTCTTGTTCGTCGTCTTTTACATCCAATTGTATTATTCTACTTCTTTTTCGACCCCTTAAAGGTCAAGTTTCCTTTGCACATCTGATGGTAAATCCACACCCGGCATGGTTTAGGTCTGTTTGTATGGTCTGATCTAATCTGCAATTTGATTAATTGAACAGTCGTTTAGAGTAGATGAGTTTAACCAAACTCACGTGGCTACTCCACACTCATGTCTGCACTCGGTTTGTGGGATTAATGTCTTGTGGAATAGCATGAGGTGTAGAGTCTGTCCACCATAGAGGGATTTCACTAAACTCGGATATATACTCCACATTAAGTTGACTTTACGTTTTGATGGATTGGTGTGTTGTGGAATCTCGTGTCGTGTTCTAAGCTAGATGGGTTTACTAAACTCAGATAGCTACTCCACATCCGGTAGACATTACGTTTTGATGGATTGATGTGTTGTGGATTCTCGTGTCGTGTTCCAAGCTAGATGGGTTTACTAAACTCAGATAGCTACTCCACATCCGGTAGACATTACGTTTTGATGGATTGATGTGTTGTGGAATCTCGTGTCGTGTTCCAAGCTAGATGGGTTTACTAAACTCAGATAGCTACTCCACATCCGGTAAACATTACGTTTTGATGGATTGATGTGTTGTGGAATCTCGTGTCGTGTTCTGAGCTAGGTGGGTTTACTAAACTCAGATAGCTACTCCACATCCGGTAGACATTACGTTTTTATGGATTGATGTGTTGTGGAATCTCGTGTCGTGTTCTGAGCTAGATGGGTTTACTAAACTCAGATATCTACTCCACATCCGGTAGACATTACGTTTTGATGGATTGATGTGTTGTGGAATCTCATGAATTGGGGCGTGTTCTAAGCTAGATTGGTTTACCAAAGCTAGATTGGTTTACCAATCCTTCCTATTGTTATGTAGATGTTACATTTCTGACGAAGGCACGTACTTTTAAACTACCGATAGTTTGTTTGGTTATATAAGGGCGCGAGTGCCATTAAATAACTAGTCGACTTCCAGGTCTAAAATCCTCGTGCAGCTCTATAAAGTGTTAGATCAAGTGCTAGATATACGAGACCACTTTGTTTATGAGATAGGGTGGTCAGTTCCCTTCCGAGCTGCCTTTCCTTCCCTAACAGTAAGCCAGGTACCCATTTACAGCTGGGTCTACTGTGATCGTGCCTGCGCGGGAGTTGAACCCAGTGCATATGCGAATGTTTTACCACTGCGATAATCAGACACTCTAAGCACTACGCACAACAGTAGACCAGCTTCCGGGCTGACTAGAGGGCTATCGAGCTATTGGACAGAGTGTTACAGATAAGGATGTAGCCAGGAATCATGGACCGGGTATCACTGAAGCAAGCGTGATGGAATTGTTGCGCAGCTGTGGCACCTAGAAAGTATATGTGGACATATTGATTAAACTAGACAATATTGGTATTTTACATGTACCTTACCACTTTATTTTTTTTTTTTATTTTATTTTATTTTATTTTTTTTGGGGGGGGGGGTCTTTTTCTGTCTATTTTCTCCATCAGACATCTAAAACCAACGACTCTAACAAAGGCAGCAGTCAGATCAAGGCTTCCAAGATTATAGTACATAGTCCGACTGATATGCGTGTAATTTACAACTACCTGTCGTGTGTACTGTTGATCATTTCTGTTGCTGACTCATCTCCATGCTATAATCTTCTTCTTCATTGTTCATTCTCAATCTCGCTACCAAGCCCTGAAAAGGGCTTTGGAAGTAGTAAGATGAAGTCCGGAGAACGACATGCGTTATGTCATAGTTCACAACTTGATTGCAATATTTGCACCTCGGGTCCAACATATCCGACTTCAGCATGGGAATTTGTGGTTACTGGAATAGTCTTCCCTCTTTTATCCATTCTCCTTAGCCAGTCTGCTCTGTTGCATCCTGCAATCCAGGATCATCACGTGGGAATAGAGCAACGGTCTTGACGCTATGTCAGCTTTGGGTCGCTGACCGTTACAGCTCATGCACTTTCTTTAGTACTTTTTGGACCAAATCTATTATTGTAGCGGTATGTTAAACTGCTTGATTTCTCTTTGTCACCTTCAATTTATATTTATCAGGTCAGTTTTTTTACCCACTTCCAGGCGACTATATGAAATACTCGTGCATCTGTTTTATCTCTCTGCCGATCAATGTCTCTAGTCAACGAATCAAAATATTTCCCGTGCCTGGTGAAGCATATTTGTATCATATACACTTCAACTCTTCCTGTTATGTACCAGCAAGCCAACTCAATCCACGCCATCTCAGCTACTTTGAAATTCTGCCGTAAACTCTTCCGCCATGAATGAGTGGACTTGTCTCGTGGGTTCTAGAACAGAGTCTGCTTTGTAATACTATCAACCCTTTTCCTTATCCAACACCAATACCTCCTCACCGGTTCTGCCCCACAGTTCCACATTAGTGATCTTATAATACCACGTTAATCCTCTTCTGCGCTACTACCCATTTATGTAAGTCTGTACCTTTGTAGTTGTCATTGTTCTGGCTGTACATGTTTTAGAGAGTCATACAATAGAACCGATTTTCCGGCTGGAATGCATTTCTTTTAAAGTTCATAATTTTCCTAACGCAAATAAAGCACTCTTCGTCCTTTGAATACGTGTGGCGGTGCATGCTTTTAAGTTGAGTAGTTTACTTATCTTAAGAGTTAAGCATATATCTACACCACGACACGACTTCAACACACTAACACAGAGTAAACACTATCCTGACCATAAAACAAAACAATATAACTTATTACAAGAATAATCGTTGCACATTATCAAGAAAAACCAAAGAACTTCTAAACTAATTAATCATTGTGTATATATATATATATATATATATATATTTTTTTTTTTTTATTTTTTTTTTTTTTTAAATAAATATATATATATTTACTTACTTAGGAAGTTGTAAGCACTGGCTATTGATGTTTCCTCCTAAATCTATGGTACCCAGCATTCTTAGTATATTTTTGTCACAACAAAACCTCATAACCTCAAGAATTATTCTAGCCATAACTTAATAGCTACAGTTAGCTCACTGTCCTTCTTCTGCACCCTCAAAACACAATCAACAAACACATCCTCACGATCAAATTACGTACTCAGACGAATCTGTACGCTCACAGGTAATCGGATCACGTATTCATGCGATATGTGCATTAACATATAACTAAATCACTTACTCGCGTGTGATCACATACTCAGTCGATCTGTGCACTCACAAATACTCAGATCACTTCACGTATTCAAGCACACCTGTACGCTCCCACAAAATGAGAACAAACACACATGCTTCACAAGGCTGCTTGCACATACAACACACATTCAGATCTCGTCCTTAGGCGATCTGTACACTCGCGTAACAATTCAGAACATACATCGTTCACAAGGTGTCCTGCACATATAACACACATTCAGATCTCTTACTGTTCGCAGGGTGTCCTTTATAAGCACATATTGAGCGTAACTGGCCAAACACGAGTTATATGATGGTACCACCAACATGCAAACTCTCTCATCTAGTCTCTCAGCCAGTCTGTGGAATTTATCTCTGCGGTGCCTTTTATAGTGACAAGCAGCAACATGGCTTTCCAATGGTCTTCTGTGGTATAGCTAATTTAGCTGTGGGATGGCTAATTTAGCTATCCCTCCAATTTGGAACTGTCACATTTAAAATGGCATTGGCTGTCTATCCACTAGTCCCTGTCATTCTAAATTTGGTAGCCTGTTGTGGGAGTATCACATTGACAACAACCGCCATCCCTATCAAGTGAGACGCCAGAGTGGTCAGTTCTGACACCCACCCCTGTACCAGACAAAGTCTTCCACATAAAGTGTTCCTAACCCCTCGTTTCTTTGTCGACCTAGTGTCGAAACGCTGATTGGCCCTGGCGTGGCCTGCGTTTGTCCAACGCTTTCAGTCATGCTTTGTTTCTTAGAGCCGCCAACCCAATTTCTCCTGTCCTAAACGCCCTTGCTCCAGCTGGAACTGTCAGATACGTGTTTCAACGTGTGTATCCGTTCCTCTATATTTGTCTTTTTCTTCTGCGTTTGTTCTCAATCTTCCGTTACCAAGCCCTGAACAAGAATGTACAATTAGCAGGATGTCATCAGGAGAACGGAATGCGTTGTCTCGCTAGTTTACAGCTTGACTGCGATATTAGCACCTTTCGGTCCGACACATCCGTCTTCGGCAGTTATATTTGTCTATATTGGTATTAAAATATATGAAAGCTATCGCATCTTGTAGGATGGTGTAACTCAACACAAGCTTGTCATTTGTAGTTGCATTGATTCCCAAAAACTGTGTTTTGGTCATGTGTAGTTGCAGACCCAAAATCTGCGACCGCTCATCATCAAGCATACAGGGGGGAAAAAAGGGGGGGGGGAATAGGCTTAGAGCAGAAGAGTGAAACGTCATCTACAAAGTATAGATCATCAAGTTGTTTAATTCGTCAGAGTTAATTGTTGTCGACGTCATAATTCAAGTAAACGGTCAGCTGGAGGACATATTTGACAAGAGATATTCATGCCGGATTGCCGCGTGTACGCTTGTATAACAAATGTCTAAGAAAGCTGACGTTCCTGTAGGGCTTAATTGAACTGAGATGTTTATATGTTGTGATCATTTTATTGGTGAATTAACGTCAGGGGTACTCATAATGCCTGGGCAATTTCTCAAGTGATGCTCAGTCCCTAGTGCTGTTCCTCAATTATGTTGCTGATGATCTTTCATAGCGTAAAGTTAAACTGGTCAGTATATTTCTTCAGTACTTGCCATTCTCTGTCTGCTATATCTGTACATTGTCATTGTGCGATCTTCTTTTTCTCTGGCGTTCGTCCTGAAAAGGACGTTGTGTCGTATTTTACAGCAAGCCTGCAATATCTGCCCTTTTAGGTCTGACTCATCCGATTTCAGCTTGATTTTCTGTGTGTGCTTGGTTTGCCTTCCCACTGCGATACTCCATCCCTTGACCAGACCATACTAGTGACTAGTGCAGCTTGTTTCCATGGCCGGCACGTGGATTATTAATATGAAATTGGTATGTTATCGTTAGCTGACCCTGATGCAAATAGACAGCTGTAAGTCGCTGGCTCATCACTGTGTGATCTAACCTTTTCTCTTCCCTTCTAGTAATAGACATGAATGGATCATCGTACCAACTAAGCCTCTGATGATGAAAGTAGGAAACAGACGTATGTGTCATCATCACCATCATCATTGGCCTCTCCAGTAGGAGCACGGGAACACCATGCCAGTTGGCATCCTTACAGGAAACATACAACGTAGCTTGTAGATCTGGCTTCGGGAGATCTTTGTTGTAATTGAGGAGGTAGCATGTCTTCTTGAGGTACCTCTGATAACTTGTTCTTCATTCAATCAATCAATCGACGCATGTCAAGTCCCCGCAGAGCATATTTAAACGCCAAGTCTTCCTGTCCTGAGCCATTCATTCCAACGAAGTGGCATTTATGTGTCCCGAAAGCTCTCTACTCCATTAATGTTTTGACCTACCGCTTCGTATAAAGCCTTGAGATTCCAATACAGACCTGTCTTGACCAGTTGAACAGAAGAGAGCAGGTCGTGGTCTTCAGACTTCGCACAGGCCACAATAGACTGAGGTACCATCTATTCAATAAATTGAAGATAGGTGGCACTGACTAATGCTCGTGTGGTACCGGGAAAATGACCGCTGAACATTTGCTGCAAAACTGCCCGACATACGAGGATCAGAGAAAGCAGATGTGGCCATCACCAGTGGCAACACTAGACAAGCTCTATGGCAGTGTCGACATCCTCAGGATGACCACTGCTTTTTTCGAAAAAATACAGGTTGACGTCTGACAGCGTACGAAGAAGAAGAAGAAAACCTGTCTTGTCATGCTATCAGTTATTGTCAAGTGCTACTGGTATATGTCCAGTTCTTTCACACAGTTCCACAATAAGGACTTTATCATACCATTGTAATCCGCTTTTGGGCACATACACTGATCTAATAAAGCTTGAACCCTTTTTTAATAAGACAGACTTTACATTAGCGTTTACATATTTGTATGTTTGTGGTGAACTTAATTTATTGTAACTTCTCTAAATTCCTCATCGCTATGTTCTTAACTGATGATTGTATTTGGTCAGACAATTCGACGAAACAGACAGTGTGTGTGGACATCTGTATTACAAGTACACAACTCTGGTACAGTCTTACTTTTGTGTTTTTAATGTACTGTGAACATTTCCAAATGTTGAACTGACGAAGATCATTCTGGATATGTTGATTATCATTGCCTGATATTGTATGGTACCATGGTTTATGGTACGCATCTTGGCCTGGTGCCACTAAAATCAGCACCTTCGATATGGGGGAGTATGTGTCTTGTATTGCGCTCCACGGTTTAATTTCCTCCCCTTCCCCCGAGAGTAAATAAATACGTGTATTTTTGCTAGTTGTATGTTCCGTATTTGAAAATGAGTGTTGTAAGTTTGCCATCTAATTTATATCTACTCTTCTTCGTCTTCTCCCTTCTCGTCGTTTGTTCAGCATAGGGCGTTGTATCATAGTTTTCTGCGACATCTGCGCCTTTCAGCTCGACACATCCGGTTTCAGCACTGCAGTTCTGGAACCGTGTTTTACTTCCCTCTTCGATTTCTATTCTCTTAGACACTAGGAAGCGGAATATGGTCTTGGTCTGGTCTGGTACGCTGACCATATGAGTCTTCTCTGATCTTCAATCTCTCTGCGTACTCTGATCTTTATCCCATCTTTGTAGTCTGATCTAGAGCGCCTCTTTGTACTCTGATCTTTATCCCATATTTGTAGTCTGATCTTCAGTGCCTCTTCGTACTCTGATCTTTATCCCATCTTTGTAGTCTGATCTTCAGCGCCTCTTTGTACTCTGATATTTATCCCATCTTTGTAGTCTGATCTTCAGTGCCTCTTCGTACTCTGATCTTTATCCCATCTTCGTAGTCTGATCTTCAGCGCCTCTTTGTACTCTGATATTTATCCCATCTTTGTAGTCTGATCTTCAGCGCCTCTTTGTACTCTGATATTTATCCCATCTTTGTAGTCTGATCTTCAGTGCCTCTTCGTACTCTGATCTTCAGTGCCTCTTCGTACTCTGATCTTTATCCCATCTTTGTACTCTGATCTTCAGCGCATCTGTGTCATCTGATCAACGTGTTTGGTGGTTATGTATGCTACAATGTGTAAACTGATTTCAGTTTCGTTTATTAACTTTCTTGGCACCCCTTACCGCCCCAAAATCTCCTTATTTGCTTTAATTTTCTTATTTTTTATTTTATATATTTATTTATTTACTGTATATATATATATATATATATATATATATATATATATATTGGAATATTTATTTTTTCTTTTCTTTTCTTTAGATGTTCCATTATATTCTTCTGTTCATCCACATTTCAAAAGCCAAAATTCTTTCTAACAACAGTTTGTCCATGTTTCTAAGCCACACCGAAATGATGAGTTACACCATTTAATTACCCTCTCTTTTATTTTGTGATCGGTTTAAAAGGCCTTCGCTACCGTCAATTGTATGCTCATCGCCAATGCTTCCACACCATACAGTAACGACAAGAATAAGAATCATGTCATCACTTTTATTTTTGTCAGTTATACAATGTATGCATGAATGTCGATAAATGTCACATGCTGCTGAAAATATCACATCATATATCACATCACACTGTATTATGAATTCTCTGTTTCCACACCGTCTGTCTGTCTATCGCCGGTGTTTATGACTCTATCGGGTCTTTTCCCGTCTATTTCCAAGTATTTCTATACCACAACTCACAGCAAATCAATTCTGCTCTCTGCATCAGGTAGAGATATAAAAACTGTCTTGCGCTTATATAGCGCAATGGTTTATGGATGTCCGTGAACTAGGGAACATAACTGGGTGGATTAATTTATTTTTGTGTGACAATGTGTTATAGATTGATGGGAAGCTCTCCGCCATCTTCAAAAGCTCTCCGCCATCTTTAGATGCTCAAGAAAATCTGTTATTCGTCCTTTTTGTGTCCTCCTGTATCGTGTTTTATACTTTTTTGTTTCTTGAATTGTCTCGTAGACACACACGCCTACTCCATTCTCAACGATCTTGTTTCTGTGTGAATAGTGGCGTGCACTATACCATGAGCTGAAGTTTATGCAGTCGACAGCACTTCACTGCGGGGGGACACATAGGCACCACATTTCTTTTATCAAATGGCGAAGAATATCAATGTTGCTGTTTTTTGTCAAACCTCCCCACCCCTACGCACAACATTCACTTACCAAGCGACATTGGCAGGATATTGATTTGTACAGGCATCTATGGTCTGACGTTGTGACTCGTGCGTTAATTATATTTAAATGACGAAGATTTGCGCTATCATCAACAGCACTCTCTCGCCCTGTGCTACCTTGGTCCAGTGGCAAGACGTGTTAAGTTGAGACGACCGGAGATAGTACAGAATGCAGATTGTTATTTTATCTCGGGTAAACTCGTGACATAGGTAAGAATCTCCATGTCTTATTTTATTCACGTGTGCCGTGGGGAGGCGTAGTTTTTTGTCCAGGACCAAACGCGTCGCTGAAGTAGTCATCATTCCATGACGATTTAGAATATGCGCAACATTTCCTATCCATCTAAGTTTGTCTGCACGATTGTAAAAACCTGATTGTGTGTTATAGGCGCATATGAGTAGTTAGTCATGTTGCATTCTCATTGATTCACTTGATTCTCTCCTCATCAATATATTCAGTGCAGGGTCTTGCTTCAACTATATTTCTCACATCTTCATTACGCATTCTGTCTCTCCCAGTTACCTTGATTGTTTTTCCGATGCATCTCATCGGAAATGTCAATATCGTTCTCTCTAGAGATTTGGTTAAAGTCTACGTTTGGCTATGGTGACAGAGAGTTGGCATGAATGTACTGTTGATCAGCATTCTTCTTGTGTACATCTTCGGGTGCGTTAATAATGGTGACAGCTGATATGCAATTGTATGGGCTTGGCAAGTTTGCCTTCTGATTCTAGTTTCATGAATGTCGTAATATTTATTGGGCAGTGGCTAACCGATTGCTATTTATGATTTCCATCTGACAGTGTTCTTTTACGTGCACAGCATGTACACTGCGCTTCTTAGTTAATGTCCGTCTGCGATAGGACTAGGGTGCCTATCTCACCGCCATTGAGACCTAGGGTCGATTGAAACTTGAGAAATTCAAACTTCCATTGTTTCATCTCGTTTCTTAACATCTGAGCACCTTATTTCTCAGATATACACATTTTCATGTGACCTCCGCTGGTTATGTAGTTCGCAGGGGGTCGCTGTAGTCAAGAGGTTAATGCACTCGCCTCTCACAATGATGAACGAAAACGGTGGACGATCGAATCCCGCAAGTTTCATGCTACCCCTGGTCTCATGGGAGGTAAGACCAGAGTTCCTGGATCCAGAGTTACTCCAGTCGTCTCGACCAATAGTCTTGCCACTGATCCAAGGTAACTCGGGATAAGAGTGAGATAACCAGCGCATATTCTTCTCACTATAATCTAAATACAGCGCAGATCACATTATGAATTAAGACAAACCCGTCTGATGTTGTGGCCATCATCACTTTACGATGGGCAATAACTCTTTTTCCATGTAGCTCGCTGGCTGTACACACTCCTAGTCCGTTCAGTCAAGTACGTTCGACCAACGTTTATTATGTTACGCTCATATACTCAGGGATTGGCTCATGCATGCATTTGTATTATACTTTCTTCGTTTTATTTTGCGATCATTGCTCATTTACACCGGGACTCCAGATTCTCCAGTAGAGGTTGATGTCCTTTTCAAGGTCTGAATTTCACCGTACAGCATCTCCCTGAGAGGAGTTGGTGTGCATCTTTTCCTGTTGTGGGCAGTACCGAAGTAGAAGTGTTGCTATCGTGTTTGCCAGACCACAGTAGCATAGGCTGATGTTGTCTGTCTTGGATTTGGTATACAGGTCTTCTTCTTCTTTCATTCGTTCTCAAACTCCCCCAACCAAGCCCTAAAAAAGACTTTGCAAGTAGCAGGATGTTTTCAGAAGAACGGAATGCGTTGTGTCGTCGTTTACGGCTTGACTGCGATTTGCACCTTTCGGTCTGACGAATCTGACTTCAACATGCATTGAGTCCTTCTCCTTAGTCAGTCTGCTCTGTTGCCGCCTGTTATCCATGATCACTATGTGGAGGTGTAGAATGGTCTTGACAGCTCTGCTTCGTTAACCCTGACGCTAGCAGTCAGCTTTGGGTCGCTGACCACTACAGCTTATGTAATTCTTAGCATCTTGATCCCATATACAGGTCGTGTATTATTCTGTTGTGGCTAGTTCGGAGACGAAGTATATCTTTTCTGGACAGTTGGTAGTATCCGTTATCTGCGTTGTGTTTGATGTGTTCTTCCTCCCACTTTAAATTGTATTGCCCTTGTATAATGGCTTTTGCTTTATTCATGGTTGGTCAGGGATTCTTCCTGTATCAGTTCCTCATATACATGAACAAGTCGTCATACTAACTGGTGCACAGTCAACCATAACGGCACTCACATCCCGACAGATCACTGAACTGAATGAATTGAGGACAACTTTGGCGGATATCTCTAAAATGTTCCAGAAAATAGTATTCACTGGATACTATCAAACTGTAGCATGAATGGAAATAGAGAAGCCGGCGGTCTAGCCAAAAAGGGAGTGTCGTCATTTAATCGGCGGCTATTGATTGATTGGCGTATGCTACTTCGCTATCTGATTATGCTATTGGATGATGTTTCAAGTTACTCCTGCTAAGTAGAGTTAACTCTTGACCAAGTTTTTCTGGTAGTGGGCTGTAGTGGCTTTTCATACATCCCGAGCGTACTTGAGAAGGGGAAACCAATGGCCTCCAGGCTGTAGTGGCTTTTCATTCATCCCAAGCGTACTTGAGAAGGGGAAACCAATGCCCTCCAGGCTGTAGTGGCTTTTCATACATCCCGAGCGTACTTGAGAAGGGGAAACCAATGCCCTCCAGGCTGTAGTGGCTTTTCATACATCCCGAGCGTACTTGAGAAGGGGAAACCAATGTCCTCCAGGTTGTAGTGGCTTTGCATACATCCCGAGCGTACTTGAGAAGGGGAAACCAATGCCCTCCAGGCTGTAGTGGCTTTTCATACATCCCGAGCGTACTTGAGAAGGGGAAACCAATGCCCTCCAGGCTGTAGTGGCTTTTCATTCATCCCGAGCGTACTTGAGAAGGGGAAACCAATGCCCTCCAGGCTGTAGTGGCTTTTCATACATCCTGAGCGTACTTGAGAAGGGAAAACCAATGCTCTCCAGGCTGTAGTGGCTTTTCTTACATCCCGAGCGTACTTGAGAAAGGGAAACCAATGCCCTCCAGGCTGTAGTGGCTTTTCATACATCCCGAGCGTACTTGAGAAGGGAAAACCAATGCTCTCCAGGCTGTAGTGGCTTTTCATACATCCTGAGCGTACTTGAGAAGGGGAAACTAATGCTCTCCAAGCTGTAGTGCAGTGCAAGGCTTCTCAGTGAGCGAACGACTGCAGAATATAATATCGATCCCCGCTTCGTTTAGGCTGATGCGACAGTGCCTTTATCCAGGAGGACGTGAGGTGCCGGTCTTTGTCAATACTTTGCACCACAGAATGATTGCATTTCAGACATCGGCAGAGCGCTCAAGTTTCACGGCAAAGGTGCCTGGTTCGTCTCATGTTATCGGCGTACACCAGTTGTTGTTGAAAGCCCTCGATGAATATCTTTACTCTATTTTCCACCCTGAAAAGGTGGTGAGTTGCATTGGCTTTCCTGACATTCCGATCGTGCTGATGAAGGCAAACCGAGGCCCTCCAGGCTGTTATGCTATGCTTGGTTTTCTCTGAGTTGGCTCACTACCCGCGATCACGTCGATCCCCATCTGGCTAGCCAGACTGTCGTGAAATGTCCTCTTTCTTACTTGAACTACATGGAAATGAGGTTCGGCTCTTGATAAGTATGTTTTGTTTGACCCAGCTGTAATTTGCTCAATATTATGGGAGCTAGTCATCCTCATTCCATAAACAAGCAAAGGCATAGCACAATGTTGTGTCTAACACTTCATCCCGGACGTAAAGGTCAACATCAGTCAGGTGAAACATACTGACCAAGGGCCCCCCCCCCCCCCACCTCACTTCCTCCTAGTATACCTGGATGCAGGATGTGTCACGATTGTCTGACCAATGATATGGGGATTAACACCAAAATCACCATTGTAACAAGCTTGCCGAGAAGCCTCACACTGTACCATAGCAGGAGGAGGCATGTCCACCTTCTTTAGTATACATCAGAATAAAATAACCACTGCAACCCGCCACTAATTAAACATCATCAATAGTAAAATAAACACATCACAATTAGCTTCCAACACGACAGCGGTGTCTGCTATGGGACCACCTGAGCCTTGCCTACCATATCAGTACACACTGCCCCCGCTATGGATGCATTCAAGCCAGACCGGCAGCTCTTTCTTTGCCCGAATACATAGCCATGTCCAGGATCGTGAAGACACACGCTTCTGGTGAGGAAGAACGAACTGTGAAATATGATGGATGTGGGAAGAGAGTTAAGTACATCACCAGGTCAGTAACACGGGCGGGTATCATGGAAAATAGGGAAACAAATAAGAAAATCAATGGAAGCCAAGAAATAAAAATGATGATCATAGAAAAGCACGACTGTAAGCAGAACAGAATATTAATGGGGACAATGAACTATAAGCGAAGCAGACACGAATATTAATGATGACCACGGACTGTAAGCAGACAAGAATATTAATGGGGACCACAAACTGTAAGCGAAGCAGACAATAATACTAATGGGTACAATGAACTGTAAGCGAAGCAGACAATAATATTAATGGGGACAACGAACTGTAAGCGAAGCAGACAAGAATATTAATAGAGGCCACGGACTGTACGAATATTAATGGGGACCACGGACTGTAAACAGACACGAATATTAATGGAGACCACGGACTGTAAGCAGACACGAATATTAATGGAGACCACGGACTGTACGAATATTAATGGGGACCACGGACTGTAAACAGACACGAATATTAATGGAGACCACGAACTGTAAGCAGACAAGAATATTAATGCAGACCACGGACTGTAAGCAGACACGAATATTAATGGGGACCACGAACTGTAAGCAGACACGAATATTAATGGGGACCACGGACTGTAAGCAGACAAGAATATTAATGGAGACCACGAACTGTAAGCAGACACGAATATTAATGGGGACCACGAACTGTAAGCAGACACGAATATTAATGGGGACCACGGACTGTAAGCAGACAAGAATATTAATGGGGACCATCGACTGTAAGCGAAGCAGACACGAATATTAATGGAGACCACCGACTGTGAGCAGACACGAATATTAATGGGGACCACGAACTGTAAGCAGACACGAATATTAATGGAGACCACCGACTGTGAGCAGACACGAATATTAATGGTGACCACCGACTGTAAGCAGACAAGAATATTAATGGGGACCACGAACTGTAAGCAGACACGAATATTAATAGAGGCCACGGACTGTAAGCAAACACGTAGAAGAGCGGAGGTTACGGAGATGTCGTTTTGCAGAAACATGTTAAGAATCCCAATTTACAAATTCAAGGATAGTTTATAATGATGTGAATTTGGATACAAATGCAGACATGCAACTTATGAAACGCATCAGAACGATGTGACCATCTTTGTTTTAGTTAGTATTGTGGGAGAACAAGAGGGCCCACTGGTACAGTAGGCAGAATGTATGGATATCCTGCCAGAGGATGTCCTCAAGAGAAAATAATGGAAAGTTTCACGTTATGGTATAGAAAAGCGTCAATTGGACGTAGAAACATTGGTATGAGCGGCAGGTTGTGGAAATATATTATTAAACGAGTTTGCACGTAATGTACGTGCTTAAGAAATATGTATAGTGGTTGTCAGGACACCGCTCCACCCACCAACAAATAGAGATGCATGGGCCCGAGTCTATAGCACCTACCCAGTTAGGGTGTTACAGACATTCAAATCGGTAGTGCCGCTTGAGTAACGTATCGATTATCCTATATAAACCGTTGCCGGGTTGTGCGAAGCTTTCATATTTTGGCCAAATTTAGAACAATGTCGGCATTTATGTAAGCGCGTGTATCCTGGAAAGCTTTTCACACGATACTGAGTGCTACCTAATAGCAACACGTGTGGGTGTTTGAGGGGGTGTGTGTTAGGTCTTGTCAGTTCCATAACTGATTGTAGTGTGTGTGTGCATGTGTGCGAGAGCCACATTGTGTATGTGTTTGTCAGTTCCATCATTAGCAGTGTGTGTGGGTGTGTGTGTGTGTGTACGTGCGTATAGGTAGACTAACTGGACGTTATGTGCATATGATTGTGTGTGTGTTCGTTTTTGTTTTTGTTTTTTTTTTGGGGGGGGGGGGGGGGGGGGGGTGGTGAATTGTGTCACTGATTACTTTGCTATTGTGTGTGCGTGTTTGCCGGTTCGGCAATCCCGGAATGTAAGAAGATCCACTTTAAACCGCTTCCAGACAATATTCTTTCGGAATGAAAAACTCAAGATCGAGATTAGAACACAAAAAGCACTCTGAATAACCGATAATTTGTTTCACTGCTTATAGTGCTGTTTTCATACATATTTCTTGGTGGTGGCTAGAAGAGCTTAATCGTAATGCTTAACGGTGTACTTATTCATATAGAGTGAGTGTTGCACGACACTGTGGTTTACGTTGTTGTCACCTCTTTACTGCAAGTCTGTGCTGATCCATACCCCAATTGGCTTAGTCTGAGCATTGTCTGCTGCACTACCCAGCGTTCCACTAAGGATTAAGACCCCGACCTTCAGCTGGATTACTCGAAAGAACATGATCCCACCCTTCGTATATGAGGTAGGTTTAAGCATGAGAGGACAAGAGATAAATTGGTTCGTATGTTAGGCATCTCGCCTCATTAGAACATGAGAGGACAAGAGATATGTTGGTTCGTATGTTAGGCATCGCGCCTCATTAGAACATGAGAGGACAAGAGATATGGTGGGTCGTATGTTAGACATCGTGTCTCATTAGAACATGAGAGGACAAGAGATATGGTGGGTCGTATGTTAGACATCGTGTCTCATTAGAACATGAGAGGACAAGAGATATGGTGGGTCGTATGTTAGACATCGTGTCTCATTAGAACATGAGAGGACAAGAGATATGGTGGGTCGTATGTTAGACATCGTGTCTCATTAAAACATTATAGGACAAGAGATATGGTGGGTCGTATGTTAGACATCGTGTCTCATTAGAACATGAGAGGACAAGAGATATGGTGGGTCGTATGTTAGACATCGTGTCTCATTAGAACATGAGAGGACAAGAGATATGTTGGGTCGTATGTTAGACATCGTGTCTCATTAGAACATGAGAGGACAAGATATATGGTGGGTCGTATGTTTGACATCGTGTCTCATTAGAACATGAGAGGACAAGAGATATGATGGGTCGTATGTTAGACATCGTGTCTCATTAGAACATGAGAGGACAAGAGATATGGTGGGTCGTATGTTAGGCATCGTGTCTCATTAGAACAAGATTCCACCCTTCGTAGGTGAGGTAGGCTTGGACATAAGAGGACAAGAGATATGTTGGGTCGTATGTTAGGCATCGCGCCTCATTAGAACATGAGAGGACAAGAGATATGTTGGGTCGTATGTTAGGCACCGTGCCTCATTAGAACAGGAGAGGACAAGAGATATGTTGGGTCGTATGTTAGACATCGTGTCTCATAAGAACATGAGAGGACAAAAGATATGTTGGGGCGTATGTTAGGCATCGCGCCTCATAAGAACATGAGAGGACAAGAGATATGTTGGGGCGTATGTTAGGCATCGCGCCTCATTAGAACGCCAGCCATGATGATTATTCACGTCAACAAGGTATTCTGTGGCCATCGGCTTGTGCAGATTCGAATCACGGCGTGCTCAGTTTACTGAGTAGTCATGTTGTGGGCTCTTTCATGTTATGGCTGCTTCTTCCAGTCGATCCAGCTGTAAATGGGCACCTGACGAAATAAGTAAAATTGTATAGACATCGCGGGAGCTACGGAGTTTATGTTATGTCGTCGGCAATGAAATAGACTGATCACATATGGGAGCGCCCAGAAGCAATGAAAGGAACTGAGCACATATAGGAGAGCACTGTTGCAATAAAGTCGGTTTTCTAATTTTACTACATAATCAGGGCAATGAAAGAACTGACATCATGGCTTCACAAGCTACCATCATGGGCATATTAGTGATGGATAGAAGTGACATTTTTAAATCAATCAATGACCGCCTGCTGGATGGTGACATCGCAATAGATGAAGCAGCAATCCACAGACTGCAAAGTTTTGACATTAAACGAGGTTCGAGCGGAGTGAGGCGCATGAGACGACGGCGCAGGAGAGTGTACAACCAGCGAGCTACAGGGACCATTAGCATCCATACCTTACGCCATTTGATGAGAGAGATTGAGCACCTTTGGGTATGCCTCGAGTGTAGTGATGCCGATCGATTCTTAGAAACAGAAACAGAACAGAACCACATTATCGACGACAACCATCGCAAAAGAAATTCTTTCAAGCACTCTGGAAAGATGTACACCACGCAATAGAAATTAAATGAAGTGACCAGAACTCCTGCCTAAGTGGATCCCGGTGTCTTTTACTGCGGAGAAAAGATAGACCCACTGCGCCTTCATTGTTATCATAAAATATGAAAGAGAGGTGCGCATGTGGTTAGCAACCACATCTATCATTATCACTTCTGTATTTATTTCTATATCAGACTCCCCTGGGATGATTTATAGCGACACATGTGTATACAACTAATCACTACCGACACAAACACTGATAAATATCGCAAAGTGCTTTGGTGCAGGTATCCTAAACGAGACTAACTGTACTGGGGACCCTATATTCAAGCTGTTATCGGTTAATTCCTAAACTGATGTCTGGGTGTTTAAGTAGTGTTGAAAGTTGGTAAAACTATACGGGATCAAGACGCTGAGCAGCGCATGAGCTGCAGTGGTCAGCGACCCATAGCTGACTGCAAGCGTCAGAGCCATCGAACCAGAGCTGCCAAGACCCTTCTATACGTCCACGCGGTGATCCTGGATAACAGGCTGTAGCAGGGCAGACTGGCTAAGGAGAAGGGATCGAAGAGGGACTGCTAACCCGGTACTCAAAAAATGTTTGCTGAAGTCGGATGTGTTGGACCGAAAGGTGCAAATATCGCAGTCAAGCTGTAAACTACGACACATCGCATTCCGTACTCTGGACTACATTCTGCTACTTAAGCCCTTTCAGGGTTTGGTAGCAGGAGATTGAGAACGAAGAAGAAGAAGAAGGTAAAACTATACTGTTTATCTGGTGTCATTTATTTACTAAACTGATGTTTTGATATTTAAGTAGCAGTGACAGTTGGTAAGACTATACTGTTTATCTGGTGTCATTTAGTTACTAAACTGATGTTTGGATGTTAAAGTACCGGTGACAGTTGGTAAAACTATACTGTTTATCTGGTGTCATTTAGTTAGTAAACTGATATTTGGATGTTTAGGAAGTCTTGAAAGTTGGTAAAACTATACTTTTGATCTGGTGTCATTTAGTTGCTAAACTAATGTTTGTTGTTTAAGTAGTAATGACAGTTGGTAAAACTATACTCTTTATATGGTGCCATTTAGTTGCTAAACTGATATTTGGATGTTTAAGTAGTGAATACATTTTGTAATTCACCGATGACGATATTTGGTATCCATCTTTACTGTCTCAATCGATCTTTTTCATCTCCAATACAAATGACACGTTATCAATACCTAGTCATCATGAAAACTGTTTATTTCCCTGTAGAAAACAGGTCTTTAAACATCTCCCCCCCCTCCCCCTCCCACAAAAAATCACAGTTCTCTCGTAATGAGTCATCACTTCCAGCTATCTCCACGACATCCTTAAGTAGTCATCTTGCCCCGAAACACACGTTCCAGACGTCGTCATTCAGTAGTCCTCTTGTCTGATGACATTCTTCTATTTTGAATGGCTCGATATGTCTATACCTGTTTGTTTTTGTTTTTTATTTTGATCTTTTTTACAGCAGTTTCTACAGGATGAGGTAGCCAGCCTCATTCCTATCTATCTTTATTCGCCTCTTAGGACATGTCTAACAGGTTACAGTGTACCTATTCTATTCTCCCATTGTGTACCCTTGCACCAATCGGACATATGAAACAAGCGACCTAGCTATGCCGAGCTGTTAACCATTCCACAGCAATACCGTATCGTTATGGATTCAGGGTTTTCCTGCTCTTACGTAACATCTTCAGGGAAGTCGTGAGCCACGATCCTTCTCCTGAACATCCCCTTCTTTCACGGCCCGCAGTCAAAAGGTCGAGTGTGGTTTGATTTTAGGTTCGCAAGAATGTCAGTGAGGGGATGGCATATTGTGTATTCTCCGTCACTTTTGTTAATTGTACTCTGTTAAGGGTGGTTCTCCAAATATACACGAGCGTTGATCGGAAAATTTGGCATTTGACTATGAAGGAGTCGAGGCACACCTGAGAATGCGTATGAACTTTAGTTCTTTATATATTCACCCTGCAAGACGATACGCTTCTCCCATCTATTTTTCACCTTCCTGATGCCATGGTTGAAGAACTCCGTCTGGGCCCGGAGCCGCGTCTCCAAGTTCAGTAATCAAGTCCTGGACATAAGAAAAACGACGTCCACGAAGCAGATTCTTCATGTCTTAGAACAGGAAGAAGTCATTAGGTGCAAAGTCCGATAAGTATGTTGGATGGGACAACATTTCATACCCGCACGTTTTTCTGACGTCCAGGACTTGATTACTAAACTGGAGACGTGGTTCCGGTCATAGGTGGAGGAGTTCTACAATCACGGCATCATGAAGGTGAAGAAAAGATGGAAGAAGTGTATCGCCTTGAAGGGTGAATCTTCAGGTAAGTACCTTAACTAAGTAAGTAAGTAAAGTAACCCATAGCATTATTGCCGTAGGGGTGTGACGTGTTAGCGATGTCACATTTCAAAAGCTCGGCTATATGAGGGCGGTAACCATCTCCTCTCCCTCGCCGCTTTTACTTCCCGGACTGAACCGGTACCCATTTAAGGCTGGGTCGACCCGGAAGCCGTTGCGGTCTGAAAAAACATTTCCGCCTCAACTGGGGAATGAACCCAGGACCACTCAGATGCGAAGCCAGCACGCTAACCACTGCGCTACGCGGCTCCCAAGTACCTTGACTCCTTTATGCTAAAGTGTACAAATTGTCGACTATCTGTCGTACCCTTATTTCACCCTCAATGAATTCTCACATCCTACACATATCTTCCCAATCAAATGCTTGTTTGTGCAGCAGCGTAGGCTTTTAAGTTGAGTAGTTTACTTACCTTAAGAGTTACAACATATATCTACACCACTACATGACCTCCCACAGCAAAACACAGTAAACACTATCCAGACCATAAAACAAAACAATATCATTTATTACAAGAATAATCGATGCACAATATCAACATGAAGGAAAGAACTTCTAAACTAAATAATCATAAAATATATTTTTAACGGCTACAGAAGATATAAGCAATTGCTGTTGATATCACTTCTGTAACTACCCAAAAACCCAGGTTCTAAGTCTATACCTGCAACAATAAAACGTTATAACCTCCAGAATTATTCTAGCCACAACTTAATGGCTCCAGTTAGCTTGCCGTCCTTCTTCTGCGCCCTCAACACACAATCAACAAACTTGTCCTCACGACCAAATTACGTACGCAGACGAATCTGTACGGTCACACATAATCAGATCACGTATTCAGACGATATGTGCATTCACATATAATCAGATCATGTACTCATGTACTCCCATATAAATGGATCACCTACTCACGTGTCATCACGTTACTCAGTCAATCTGTGCACTCTCTACGCTCAAACATAATCAGAACACACATCGTTCAGAAAGTGTCCTGCACACACACCATACATTCAGATCTCGTCCTTAGGCGATCTGTACACTCGTGTAACAATTCAGAACATACGTCGTTCACATTCAGCTCTCTTACTGTTCACAGGGTGTCTTTTGTAAACACCTTTTGAGCGCGACTGGCTAAACTCGAGGTGTATGATAGTACAACCACCCTGCAAACTCTTTCACTTCCAGTCTTCCTGCCAATCTCTCGAGTTTATCAGTGCAGAGTATTTTATAGTTTCAAGCAACAACATGGCTGTCCAATGGTCTTCTATGGGTTGTCTTATTTAGCCATCACTCCAATTTGGAACTAACCCCATCTAAAATGTTATTGGTTGCATATCCACGAGGCGAGTCACTGTCATTCTAAATGTTGAAGCCTGTCTTGGAAGTATCAGACTGCTAACAACCCCCGTCCCTGTCAAATCTGAACGCCAGAGTGGTCAGCTCCTACACCCATCCCTGTATCAGACAAAGCCTTCCACCTAACGTGTTCCTAACCCCTCGTTTCATTGTCGACCTAGTGTCGAAACGGTGATTGACCCTGGCGTGACCTGCTTCGTCCAACGCATTCAGGCAAACTTTGTTTCTTAGAGTCGTCAGCCCAATCGCCCCTGCTCTAAATGCCCATGTTCTAGCTGGAACTGTCACATTAGCTCCATGTGGTACGTAGGTTTTCAACACATGCTCGTTAAATCATCAGATGTTTACCCGTCCATATCTATTGACGTTTATTCGACTTAAAGTTTTACAGAATGGCATAGCCAGCCCCTTGTCCAACTTTCCTTAGTCGCTCATTTGTACATGCCTGGCAGTTTACAATGATATTGTTATTGCTGCCCGTTCAGTCCCCGTGACCCTCAGTTTTGTCAGCTTTTATCATGAACAAACTAGAAATCCTCTAATTAGGTCCCATAGCACGCACTGCGGTCGGGGATGAAGTGTTCTATTATATGTGTCAAAAGTGATTGTGATCATTTCCATTCCTCGCTGCCTTTCCTTCCCTAATAGTAATCCTGGTACCCATTTCCAGTTGGGTCCACTTGCATTTTTTTCCAGTAAGAAGCGAGCGCTTTTGTCACAATGTGACTCCGACCGTCACACTAGCGACAAAAACCGCAGAGACAAGTATATAATATAACTGGTCAAATATAGACAAGAAGGCAAACATCAGTCAAGGCATCGACATTCAAGGATACAATCACATGCTTCAGACGCCACGTCTGAACGAAGATATCAGCTAAGAATGTCGGTCACTTGGTCACACGGAGGGTAGACGTTCGAATCAGGATTTCCTGTTACTTGATTGTCTTTTTGTTGTCTGTTGTGTATATTTTCTGTTGTCTGGTGCGTATATTTTATGTTGTCCCTCTTGTATAGTTTCTGCTGTGTATATATTATGTTGTATGGTGTGTATGGTGTCTGTTGCCTAGCGTGTATATTTTCTATTGCCTGGGGAATAGAGTACATCACAATCTTCCAATCTGTCCTTTGTTGTTCCTAAGTCACGGAACAGTTAAAACATCTCAGGTGTTGTAGGTTTGTCCTCTTTCCTCTTCACTTGAAAACAACAATTTATCACCTCACTTGAATAGGCTGGTCACTGGGACCATACATAATCTAAGATGTAGCAGAGCTTCTCAATATGTCACTACCAATATCTATGTCCTCGCACTATTTACAGTTCTGATCACCGTTGTTGTTCTCGTCACTGCCAAACTATTGCATGTAATAGAGCTCACACTCAGCTGGCAGCCTGCACATCTGATAACTATATCTACCATTAGCACATTGAATCCTACACAGGGTACGGCGTGGGCTAGTGGTTTAGTGACACGGCTCACAACCAGAAGGCGCTAGGTTCGATCCCCATCACAGTACCGGCCGTTACCGCGAGGAAGCAAACCCTTAAAAAATGCAGGAGGAAGAGGATCCTTACACAAAATGAATGCTGAAGTCGATGCACTGAGCAGTCAGGCGCAAAATTAAAAACAACAATGCAACGCACACCGCATGGGGATTAGAGAAAAAAGGCAACAAAAAAAAAAGAAAAGAAAAACAACATTGAATCCTACACAACCCTGGCACACTTAGACTAACTATACCTAACAGAAAACTAATTTAAACAAAATGGTAAGGTAAACCAATTTTTATTGAATCTTTTACGCTTTCCATATCATTGATCCAGCAACTCATCCACTTATGCATAGATCTAACCATGTCCTTAAATTACTGTTCCACGTCTACTCTAACCACCCAGGCGTATGGTGTAAATGCACATAAGTTGGTTTCGTCACATAACAACCCAGTGTTCGATCATGTGGTAAATATACCGCCCTACCTCTAGATGCGTATGTTGCTTCTAATTTAATTCTGCCAATTCTAAACTACTCTGCACTTCAGCTCACAATTCGTCTATTTGATGGATGAAACACCAGTGCGACGATATAGATCGACAAAGATCGTACAGTGTTTCTGTAGAGGTCTACAAATAGCAGTGATCACAATTGTCACTCTTCCATTACGTTGACCTTGGTAATAATCTGCTTCTGCCCTTGACCTGTGAGATATCATCGCTTCCTCGTTTCTCAGTGAAAGAATGTCTTAAATCGCTGAACTTAATTATGTCATCTGTATGTATGTCGCTTCCTGAATGAATCGTCTTTAATTGTTCAAAATATACTTGGATTCATCTCTATCTCTGTATATTATGGTTAGACTGCCCGCTCAGCCTACCGCCTCTCGTTGAATGAATTTTTGTAAGAATTTCTCTCTGAATGAATCGTATTCAATAGTCCCCAAAATCTGATCAGAAGTTAATTATTGTAAGCTGTATCTATGTTGTTGCAATCCCCAACTTAATCGGACTTGTGTGTTTCAGGTATTCAGGTAAATTTGACGTCTGCCTTGATTTGTAGAGGTGGGGATTGCCAACGACGGGAATTGTTGCGTCTTTGACATGTGCACCGCTCGCCTTATTTTACACATTTAGGCCCTTGACACCTCAAATGTCAGAACTGTAATTGCCCGATAGGTGCAAAGATACTGAAATACTAACGCATTGGTCGCAATTCTGAAACTTTATTGCTCCGCAATTTGCCGATCGGAAATCCAATAGCGGGTTGGAGATATGTTACATCTGTTGTGTATTTCTGCTGAATATCGTAAATATTTTCTAATGTCTGGTGCATGTGTCTTGCTGTTGCCCAGCCTGAATATTTTCCTGTTATCAACTGTGCATGATTTCTAGTGTGTACATATTCTGTTGTCTGGCGTGTATGTTTTTAGTTGTCTGTTGCGTATTTTTTTAGTTGTCTAATGTATGTGTTTTATGTTGTCTGGTGCGTATGTTTAACCAGTGTTTATTATATGTTTGTCTTTGCTGTTGGCATTACATGTTAATGGCTTTATTAGCCTGTCCTGGGAGTTTATCAGTGAGGGTGCAAGTTAGGGGGTATGTATAAAATTGTGGGCTAGCGTGTGAATGGGAGAGTATGTATGTATGTATGAAGGTGTGTGAGAGAGAACGTGTTTGTAAGGGTGCGGACATGGTGGTATGTGTGGGCGTGTGGGAGGGATGGTATATGTAAGTGCGGGGCGGGATGGTCTGTGTAAATGCGTGTGGGAGGGATGGTATGTGTAAGTGCGTGTGGGAGGGATGGTATGTGTAAGTGCGGGGAGGGATGGTCTGTGTAAGTGCGGGGAGGGATGGTCTGTGTAAGTGCGTGTGGGAGGGATGGTATGTGTAAGTGCGGGGAGGGATGGTATGTGTAAGTGCGTGTGGGAGGGATGGTATGTGTAAGTGCGTGTGGGAGGGATGGTATGTGTAAGTGCGTGTGAGAGGGATGGTCTGTGTAAGTGCGGGGAGGGATGGTATGTGTAAGTGCGTGTGGGAGGGATGGTCTGTGTAAGTGCGTGTGGGAGGGATGGTATGTGTAAGTGCGGGGAGGGATGGTATGTGTAAGTGCGGGGAGGGATGGTATGTGTAAGTGCGGGGAGGGATGGTCTGTGTAAGCGCGTGTGGGAGGGATGGTCTGTGTAAGCGCGTGTGGGAGGTATGGTCTGTGTAAGCGCGTGTGAGAGGGATGGTCTGTGTAAGTGCGGGAAGAGAGGGTCTTTGTAAGTGCGTGTGGGAGGGATGGTCTGTGTAAGCGGGTGTGGGAGGGAGGGTCTGTGTAAGTGTGTGTGGGAGGGATGGTATGTGTAAGTGCGTGTGGGAGAGATGGTATGTGTAAGTGCGTGTGGGAGGGATGGTCTGTGTAAGTGCGTGTGAGAGGGATGGTCTGTGTAAGTGCGTGTGGGAGGGATGGTCTGTGTAAGTGCGGGGAGAGATGGTCTGTGTAAGTGCGTGGAGAGATGGTCTGTGTAAGTGCGTGTGGGAGGAATGGTCTGTGTAAGTGCATGTGGGAGGGATGGTCTGTGTAAGTGCGTGGAGAGATGGTCTGTGTAAGTGCGTGGAGAGATGGTCTGTGTAAGTGCGTGGAGAGATGGTCTGTTTAAGTGCATGTGGGAGGGATGGTCTGTGTAAGTGCGTGGAGAGATGGTCTGTGTAAGTGCGTGTGGGAGAGATGGTCTGTGTAAGTGCGTGGAGAGATGGTCTGTGAAAGTGCATGTGGGAGGGATGGTCTGTGTAAGTGCATGTGGGAGGGATGGTCTGTGTAAGTGTGGGGAGAGATGGTCTGTGTAAGTGCGGGGAGAGATGGCCTGTGTAAGTACGGGGAGAGATGGTCTGTGTAAGTGCGGGGAGAGAGGGTCTGTGTAGGTGCGTGGAGAGATGGTCTGTGTAAGTGCGTGTGGGAGGGATGGTCTGTGTAAGTGCGTGGAGAGATGGTCTGTGTAAGTGCGTGGAGAGATGGTCTGTGTAAGTGCATGTGGGAGGGATGGTCTGTGTAAGTGCATGTGGGAGGGATGGTCTGTGTAAGTGCGTGGAGAGATGGTCTATGTAAGTGCATGTGGGAGGGATGGTCTGTGTAAGTGCGTGTGGGAGGGATGGTATGTGTAAGTGCGTGTGAGAGGGATGGTATGTGTAAGTGCGGGGAGGGATGGTCTGTGTAAGTGCGGGGAGGGATGGTATGTGTAAGTGTGTGTGGGAGGGATGGTATGTGTAAGTGCGGGGAGGGATGGTATGTGTAAGTGCGTGTGGAAGGGAAGGTATGTGTAAGTGCGTGTTGGAGGGATGGTATGTGTAAGTGCGTGTGAGAGGGATGGTCTGTGTCAGTGCGGGGAGGGATGGTATGTGTAAGTGCGTGTGGGAGGGATGGTCTGTGTAAGTGCGTGTGGGAGGGATGGTATGTGTAAGTGCGTGTGGGAGGTATGGTCTGTGTAAGCGCGTGTGAGAGGGATGGTCTGTGTAAGTGCGGGAAGAGAGGGTCTTTGTAAGTGCGTGTGGGAGGGATGGTCTGTGTAAGCGGGTGTGGGAGGGAGGGTCTGTGTAAGTGTGTGTGGGAGGGATGGTATGTGTAAGTGCGTGTGGGAGAGATGGTATGTGTAAGTGCGTGTGGGAGGGATGGTCTGTGTAAGTGCGTGTGAGAGGGATGGTCTGTGTAAGTGCGTGTGGGAGGGATGGTCTGTGTAAGTGCGGGGAGAGATGGTCTGTGTAAGTGCGTGGAGAGATGGTCTGTGTAAGTGCGTGTGGGAGGAATGGTCTGTGTAAGTGCATGTGGGAGGGATGGTCTGTGTAAGTGCGTGGAGAGATGGTCTGTGTAAGTGCGTGGAGAGATGGTCTGTGTAAGTGCGTGGAGAGATGGTCTGTTTAAGTGCATGTGGGAGGGATGGTCTGTGTAAGTGCGTGGAGAGATGGTCTGTGTAAGTGCGTGTGGGAGAGATGGTCTGTGTAAGTGCGTGGAGAGATGGTCTGTGAAAGTGCATGTGGGAGGGATGGTCTGTGTAAGTGCATGTGGGAGGGATGGTCTGTGTAAGTGTGGGGAGAGATGGTCTGTGTAAGTGCGGGGAGAGATGGCCTGTGTAAGTACGGGGAGAGATGGTCTGTGTAAGTGCGGAGAGAGGGTCTGTGTAAGTGCGTGGAGAGATGGTCTGTGTAAGTGCGTGTGGGAGGGATGGTCTGTGTAAGTGCGTGGAGAGATGGTCTGTGTAAGTGCGTGGAGAGATGGTCTGTGTAAGTGCATGTGGGAGGGATGGTCTGTGTAAGTGCATGTGGGAGGGATGGTCTGTGTAAGTGCGTGGAGAGATGGTCTATGTAAGTGCATGTGGGAGGGATGGTCTGTGTAAGTGCGTGTGGGAGGGATGGTATGTGTAAGTGCGTGTGGGAGGGATGGTATGTGTAAGTGCGGGGAGGGATGGTCTGTGTAAGTGCGGGGAGGGATGGTATGTGTAAGTGTGTGTGGGAGGGATGGTATGTGTAAGTGCGGGGAGGGATGGTATGTGTAAGTGCGTGTGGAAGGGAAGGTATGTGTAAGTGCGTGTTGGAGGGATGGTATGTGTAAGTGCGTGTGAGAGGGATGGTCTGTGTCAGTGCGGGGAGGGATGGTATGTGTAAGTGCGTGTGGGAGGGATGGTCTGTGTAAGTGCGTGTGGGAGGGATGGTATGTGTAAGTGCGTGTGGGAGGGATGGTATGTGTAAGTGCGGGGAGGGATGGTCTGTGTAAGTGCTTGTGGGAGGGATGGTCTGTGTAAGTGCGTGTGGGAGAGATGGTATGTGTAAGTGAGGGGAGGGATGGTCTGTGTAAGTGCGTGTGGGAGGGATGGTATGTGTAAGTGCATGTGGGGGGGATGGTATGTGTAAGTGCGGGGAGGGATGGTATGTGTAAGTGCGGGGAGGGATGGTATGTGTAAGTGCGTGTGGGAGGGATGGTATGTGTAAGTGCGGGGAGGGATGGTATGTGTCATTCCGGGAGGGATGGTCTGTGTAAGTGCGGGGAGGGATGGTATGTGTAAGTGCGTGTGGGAGGGATGGTCTGTGTAAGTGCGTGTGAGAGGGATGGTCTGTGTAAGTGCGGGAAGAGAGGGTCTGTGTATGTGCGTGTGGGAGGGATGGTCTGTGTAAGCACGTGTGGGAGGGAGGGTCTGTGTAAGTGTGTGTGGGAGGGATGGTATGTGTAAGTGCGTGTGGGAGGGATGGTCTGTGTAAGTGCGGGGAGGGATGGTCTGTGTAAATGCGTGTGGGAGGGATGGTATGTGTAAGTGCGTGTGGGAGGGATGGTATGTGTAAGTGCGGGGAGGGATGGTCTGTGTAAGTGCGGGGAGGGATGGTCTGTGTAAGTGCGTGTGGGAGGGATGGTATGTGTAAGTGCGGGGAGGGATGGTATGTGTAAGTGCGTGTGGGAGGGATGGTATGTGTAAGTGCGTGTGGGAGGGATGGTATGTGTAAGTGCGTGTGAGAGGGATGGTCTGTGTAAGTGCGGGGAGGGATGGTATGTGTAAGTGCGTGTGGGAGGGATGGTCTGTGTAAGTGCGTGTGGGAGGGATGGTATGTGTAAGTGCGTGTGGGAGGGATGGTATGTGTAAGTGCGGGGAGGGATGGTATGTGTAAGTGCGGGGAGGGATGGTATGTGTAAGTGCGGGGAGGGATGGTCTGTGTAAGCGCGTGTGGGAGGGATGGTCTGTGTAAGCGCGTGTGGGAGGTATGGTCTGTGTAAGCGCGTGTGAGAGGGATGGTCTGTGTAAGTGCGGGAAGAGAGGGTCTTTGTAAGTGCGTGTGGGAGGGATGGTCTGTGTAAGCGGGTGTGGGAGGGAGTGTAAGTGTGTGTGGGAGGGATGGTATGTGTAAGTGCGTGTGGGAGAGATGGTATGTGTAAGTGCGTGTGGGAGGGATGGTCTGTGTAAGTGCGTGTGAGAGGGATGGTCTGTGTAAGTGCGTGTGGGAGGGATGGTCTGTGTAAGTGCGGGGAGAGATGGTCTGTGTAAGTGCGTGGAGAGATGATCTGTGTAAGTGCGTGTGGGAGGAATGGTCTGTGTAAGTGCATGTGGGAGGGATGGTCTGTGTAAGTGCGTGGAGAGATGGTCTGTGTAAGTGCGTGGAGAGATGGTCTGTGTAAGTGCGTGGAGAGATGGTCTGTTTAAGTGCATGTGGGAGGGATGGTCTGTGTAAGTGCGTGGAGAGATGGTCTGTGTAAGTGCGTGTGGGAGAGATGGTCTGTGTAAGTGCGTGGAGAGATGGTCTGTGAAAGTGCATGTGGGAGGGATGGTCTGTGTAAGTGCATGTGGGAGGGATGGTCTGTGTAAGTGTGGGGAGAGATGGTCTGTGTAAGTGCGGGGAGAGATGGCCTGTGTAAGTACGGGGAGAGATGGTCTGTGTAAGTGCGGGGAGAGAGGGTCTGTGTAGGTGCGTGGAGAGATGGTCTGTGTAAGTGCGTGTGGGAGGGATGGTCTGTGTAAGTGCGTGGAGAGATGGTCTGTGTAAGTGCGTGGAGAGATGGTCTGTGTAAGTGCATGTGGGAGGGATGGTCTGTGTAAGTGCATGTGGGAGGGATGGTCTGTGTAAGTGCGTGGAGAGATGGTCTATGTAAGTGCATGTGGGAGGGATGGTCTGTGTAAGTGCGTGTGGGAGGGATGGTATGTGTAAGTGCGTGTGGGAGGGATGGTATGTGTAAGTGCGGGGAGGGATGGTCTGTGTAAGTGCGGGGAGGGATGGTATGTGTAAGTGTGTGTGGGAGGGATGGTATGTGTAAGTGCGGGGAGGGATGGTATGTGTAAGTGCGTGTGGAAGGGAAGGTATGTGTAAGTGCGTGTTGGAGGGATGGTATGTGTAAGTGCGTGTGAGAGGGATGGTCTGTGTCAGTGCGGGGAGGGATGGTATGTGTAAGTGCGTGTGGGAGGGATGGTCTGTGTAAGTGCGTGTGGGAGGGATGGTATGTGTAAGTGCGTGTGGGAGGTATGGTCTGTGTAAGCGCGTGTGAGAGGGATGGTCTGTGTAAGTGCGGGAAGAGAGGGTCTTTGTAAGTGCGTGTGGGAGGGATGGTCTGTGTAAGCGGGTGTGGGAGGGAGGGTCTGTGTAAGTGTGTGTGGGAGGGATGGTATGTGTAAGTGCGTGTGGGAGAGATGGTATGTGTAAGTGCGTGTGGGAGGGATGGTCTGTGTAAGTGCATGTGAGAGGGATTGTCTGTGTAAGTGCGTGTGGGAGGGATGGTCTGTGTAAGTGCGGGGAGAGATGGTCTGTGTAAGTGCGTGGAGAGATGGTCTGTGTAAGTGCGTGTGGGAGGAATGGTCTATGTAAGTGCATGTGGGAGGGATGGTCTGTGTAAGTGCGTGGAGAGATGGTCTGTGTAAGTGCGTGGAGAGATGGTCTGTGTAAGTGCGTGGAGAGATGGTCTGTTTAAGTGCATGTGGGAGGGATGGTCTGTGTAAGTGCGTGGAGAGATGGTCTGTGTAAGTGCGTGTGGGAGAGATGGTCTGTGTAAGTGCGTGGAGAGATGGTCTGTGAAAGTGCATGTGGGAGGGATGGTCTGTGTAAGTGCATGTGGGAGGGATGGTCTGTGTAAGTGTGGGGAGAGATGGTCTGTGTAAGTGCGGGGAGAGATGGCCTGTGTAAGTACGGGGAGAGATGGTCTGTGTAAGTGCGGGGAGAGAGGGTCTGTGTAAGTGCGTGTGGGAGGGATGGTCTGTGTAAGTGCGTGGAGAGATGGTCTGTGTAAGTGCGTGGAGAGATGGTCTGTGTAAGTGCATTTTGGAGGGATGGTCTGTGTAAGTGCATGTGGGAGGGATGGTCTGTGTAAGTGCATGTGGGAGGGATGGTCTGTGTAAGTGCGTGGAGAGATGGTCTATGTAAGTGCATGTGGGAGGGATGGTCTGTGTAAGTGCGTGTGGGAGGGATGGTATGTGTAAGTGCGTGTGGGAGGGATGGTATGTGTAAGTGCGGGGAGGGATGGTCTGTGTAAGTGCGGGGAGGGATGGTATGTGTAAGTGTGTGTGGGAGGGATGGTATGTGTAAGTGCGGGGAGGGATGGTATGTGTAAGTGCGTGTGGAAGGGAAGGTATGTGTAAGTGCGTGTTGGAGGGATGGTATGTGTAAGTGCGTGTGAGAGGGATGGTCTGTGTCAGTGCGGGGAGGGATGGTATGTGTAAGTGCGTGTGGGAGGGATGGTCTGTGTAAGTGCGTGTGGGAGGGATGGTATGTGTAAGTGCGTGTGGGAGGGATGGTATGTGTAAGTGCGGGGAGGGATGGTCTGTGTAAGTGCTTGTGGGAGGGATGGTCTGTGTAAGTGCGTGTGGGAGAGATGGTATGTGTAAGTGAGGGGAGGGATGGTCTGTGTAAGTGCGTGTGGGAGGGATGGTATGTGTAAGTGCATGTGGGGGGGATGGTATGTGTAAGTGCGGGGAGGGATGGTATGTGTAAGTGCGGGGAGGGATGGTATGTGTAAGTGCGTGTGGGAGGGATGGTATGTGTAAGTGCGGGGAGGGATGGTATGTGTCATTCCGGGAGGGATGGTCTGTGTAAGTGCGGGGAGGGATGGTATGTGTAAGTGCGTGTTGGAGGGATGGTCTGTGTAAGTGCGTGTGAGAGGGATGGTCTGTGTAAGTGCGGGAAGAGAGGGTCTGTGTATGTGCGTGTGGGAGGGATGGTCTGTGTAAGCGCGTGTGGGAGGGAGGGTCTGTGTAAGTGTGTGTGGGAGGGATGGTATGTGTAAGTGCGTGTGGGAGGGATGGTCTGTGTAAGTGCGTGTGGGAGTAATGGTCTGTGTAAGTGCGTGTGAGAGGGAGGGTCTGTGTAAGTGCGTGTGGGAGGGATGGTCTGTGTAAGTGCGGGGAGAGATGGTCTGTGTAAGTACGTGGAGAGATGTCTGTGTAAGTGCGTGTGGGAGGAATGGTCTGTGTAAGTGCATGTGGGAGGGATGGTCTGTGTAAGTGCGTGGAGAGATGGTCTGTGTAAGTGCGTGGAGAGATGGTCTGTTTAAGTGCATGTGGGAGGGATGGTCTGTGTAAGTGCGGGGAGAGATGGTCTGTGTAAGTGCGTGTGGGAGAGATGGTCTGTGTAAGTGCGTGGAGAGATGGTCTGTGAAAGTGCATGTGGGAGGGATGGTCTGTGTAAGTGCATGTGGGAGGGATGGTCTGTGTAAGTGCGGGGAGAGATGGTCTGTGTAAGTGCGGGGAGAGATGGTCTGTGTAAGTGCGGGGAGAGATGGTCTGTGTAAGTGCGGGGAGAGATGGTCTGTGTAAGTGCGGGGAGAGATGGTCTGTGTAAGTGCGTGTGGGAGGGATGGTCTGTGTAAGTGCGTGGAGAGATGGTCTGTGTAAGTTCGTGGAGAGATGGTCTGTGTAAGTGCATGTGGGAGGGATGGTCTGTGTAAGTGCATGTGGGAGGGATGGTCTGTGTAAGTGCGTGTGGGAGAGATGGTCTGTGTAAGTGCGTGGAGAGATGGTCTGTGTAAGTGCGGGGAGAGATGGTCTGTGTAAGTGCATGTGGGAGGGATGGTCTGTGTAAGTGCATGTGGGAGGGATGGTCTGTGTAAGTGTGGGGAGAGATGGTCTGTGTAAGTGCGGGGAGAGATGGCCTGTGTAAGTACGGGGAGAGATGGTCTGTGTAAGTGCGGGGAGAGAGGGTCTGTGTAAGTGCGTGGAGAGATGGTCTGTGTAAGTGCGTGTGGGAGGGATGGTCTGTGTAAGTGCGTGGAGAGATGGTCTGTGTAAGTGCGTGGAGAGATGATCTGTGTAAGTGCATGTGGGAGGGATGGTCTGTGTAAGTGCATGTGGGAGGGATGGTCTGTGTAAGTGCGTGGAGAGATGGTCTATGTAAGTGCATGTGGGAGGGATGGTCTGTGTAAGTGCGTGTGGGAGGGATGGTATGTGTAAGTGCGTGTGGGAGGGATGGTATGTGTAAGTGCGGGGAGGGATGGTCTGTGTAAGTGCGGGGAGGGATGGTATGTGTAAGTGTGTGTGGGAGGGATGGTATGTGTAAGTGCGGGGAGGGATGGTATGTGTAAGTGCGTGTGGAAGGGAAGGTATGTGTAAGTGCGTGTTGGAGGGATGGTATGTGTAAGTGCGTGTGAGAGGGATGGTCTGTGTCAGTGCGGGGAGGGATGGTATGTGTAAGTGCGTGTGGGAGGGATGGTCTGTGTAAGTGCGTGTGGGAGGGATGGTATGTGTAAGTGCGGGGAGGGATGGTCTGTGTAAGTGCTTGTGGGAGGGATGGTCTGTGTAAGTGCGTGTGGGAGAGATGGTATGTGTAAGTGAGGGGAGGGATGGTCTGTGTAAGTGCGTGTGGGAGGGATGGTATGTGTAAGTGCATGTGGGGGGGGATGGTATGTGTAAGTGCGGGGAGGGATGGTATGTGTAAGTGCGGGGAGGGATGGTATGTGTAAGTGCGTGTGGGAGGGATGGTATGTGTAAGTGCGGGGAGGGATGGTATGTGTCATTCCGGGAGGGATGGTCTGTGTAAGTGCGGGGAGGGATGGTATGTGTAAGTGCGTGTGGGAGGGATGGTCTGTGTAAGTGCGTGTGAGAGGGATGGTCTGTGTAAGTGCGGGAAGAGAGGGTCTGTGTATGTGCGTGTGGGAGGGATGGTCTGTGTAAGCGCGTGTGGGAGGGAGGGTCTGTGTAAGTGTGTGTGGGAGGGATGGTATGTGTAAGTGCGTGTGGGAGGGATGGTCTGTGTAAGTGCGTGTGGGAGTAATGGTCTGTGTAAGTGCGTGTGAGAGGGAGGGTCTGTGTAAGTGCGTGTGGGAGGGATGGTCTGTGTAAGTGCGGGGAGAGATGGTCTGTGTAAGTACGTGGAGAGATGTCTGTGTAAGTGCGTGTGGGAGGAATGGTCTGTGTAAGTGCATGTGGGAGGGATGGTCTGTGTAAGTGCGTGGAGAGATGGTCTGTTTAAGTGCATGTGGGAGGGATGGTCTGTGTAAGTGCGGGGAGAGATGGTCTGTGTAAGTGCGTGTGGGAGAGATGGTCTGTGTAAGTGCGTGGAGAGATGGTCTGTGAAAGTGCATGTGGGAGGGATGGTCTGTGTAAGTGCATGTGGGAGGGATGGTCTGTGTAAGTGCGGGGAGAGATGGTCTGTGTAAGTGCGGGGAGAGATGGTCTGTGTAAGTGCGGGGAGAGATGGTCTGTGTAAGTGCGGGGAGAGATGGTCTGTGTAAGTGCGGGGAGAGATGGTCTGTGTAAGTGCGGGGAGAGATGGTCTGTGTAAGTGCGTGTGGGAGGGATGGTCTGTGTAAGTGCGTGGAGAGATGGTCTGTGTAAGTTCGTGGAGAGATGGTCTGTGTAAGTGCATGTGGGAGGGATGGTCTGTGTAAGTGCATGTGGGAGGGATGGTCTGTGTAAGTGCGTGTGGGAGAGATGGTCTGTGTAAGTGCGTGGAGAGATGGTCTGTGTAAGTGCATGTGGGAGGGATGGTCTGTGTAAGTGCATGTGGGAGGGATGGTCTGTGTAAGTGCGTGGAGAGATGGTCTATGTAAGTGCGTGTGGAAGGGATGGTCTGTGTAAGTGCGTGGAGAGATGGTCTGTGTAAGTGCGTGTGGGAGGGATGGTCTGTGTAAGTGCGGGGAGAGACGGTCTGTAAGTGCGGGGAGGGATGGTCCGTGTAAGCGCGTGTGGGAGGGATGGTCTGTGTAAGGGCGTGTGGGAGGGATGGTCTGTGTAAGGGCGTGTGGGAGGGATGGTATGTGAGATGGATGGTTTGTGTGAGGGAGTGTGGAAGGGATGGTCTGTGTAAGGGAGTGTGGGAGGGATGGTATGTGAGATGGATGGTTTGTGTGAGGGAGAGTGTGTGAGGTGTTGGTGTTTGCCCACTGTGGGTAAAGAGGACATTACGTGGCTGTTTGTCGTAGCCTTCCTCACATCCAGAGCCTGCTGATGAATGTGGATGAGGTTCTCCAGGAGGGTGTCCTTTGATTGGTTACATCGGCGTGTCACTACTACTACGGGGATCATGACGATCCCTCATCTTGTCAGCCAGACTACCAGAATGAAAGCATCCCGTTTCCATCAAGGGCTACGAAGAAGCCAAGATAATGGTCTTGTCCAGTATATTTTGCCTGACCAGACTATAGTCTTCGTTCCCATGTGCGTGTGAGATTGTGTGGTAACGTATGTGAATATATAAAGTACATGCAAGGCTTGACAAATTTTAGCGTGGCTTACCAGTCAGTCAAAAATTTCACCAGTCAGCATGGTCGGACTACAGTCATGCAATTTATATTACCAAACTTACACTGGATACTAATTCACCTTTATTGCCACATAATAATGCGTACCAAACCAACATATATTGTATTACTTACATAGTATTAGCTTATTTCTTCTTACGAAAAAATGCACTGTTGTCAGAGGAATGGCGTGCGTTTCCTTGAACATTCTTGGTAGTTTTAGCTCTGCAGTACCATTGATCGATGGCTTTAGTAGGTTTAAATTGTGGCAGTGGAGGTCTATTTAGATTCACCATCATTGTGGCAGTGGAGGTCTATTTAGATTCACCATCATTGTGGCAGTGGAGGTCTATTTAGATTCACCATCATTGTGGCAGTAGAGGTCTATTTAGATTCACCATCATTGTGGCAGTAGAGGTCTATTTAGATTCACCATCATTGTGGCAGTGGAGGTCTATTTAGATTCACCATCATTGTGGCAGTGGAGGTCTATTTAGATTCACCATCATTGTGGCAGTTGTGGTCCATTTAGATTCACCATCATTGTGGCAGTTGTGGTCCATTTAGATTCACCATCATTGTGGCAGTGGATGTCTATTAAGATTCACCATCATTGTGGCAGTAGAGGTCTATTTAGATTCACCATCATTGTGGCAGTAGAGGTCTATTTAGATTCACCATCATTGTGGCAGTTGTGGTCCATTTAGATTCATCATCCTTGTGGCAGTGGAGGCCCATTTAGATTCATCATCATAAGCTAGTTAGCTTATGTACAGCCCATTCGAACCGTAATATCATTAATAATCGTGCGAGAGTCGTTATGTAGTAACGAATGAAAACGGATTTTGTTTAACTCAAGGAAAATTGTGTACTCGTCACAGACAAGCAGACGATCGCTTTCGTCAATCTTTTATATGTGTGCGTGTGTCAATGTATGTGTGAATTTATGTACGTATTTATGTATGCATGTATTTGTGTGTGTATGCATGTATATATTGGAGATATATGTCTGAAACCTGACGGTGCGGCTGTGAATTTACTGTGCAGGTCATGCTCGGTTTTACAGCAAGAACTGACATCCTGACCTCGGAAGCTCTTGCTGTTAATGATGGAGACATGAAATATTGAAACCAATCGATGACCGCCTGGTGGATGGTGACGTTGTAATCGATAAGTTGGCGCTCCACAGATTGAAAGAGTTTAACTTTACAAGAGGGGCGAACAGAAACGGAAAAGAACAAAATAGGAGTGTGTACGATCAGTAACCTACATGAGAATTCAGTATCCGCACCAATTGTGATTTGCTGTACGAGACAGTAGAACAGTTGGTCTTACTGAAGGGCAGCGATATTGATTTTCTGGTAAAATGATAGCTTAATACAGCAGTATGTGTGGTGTTATCCTTTAAATGTTTACATAATGGAGGCTGCATGGTTTAAGTAGTGAAACTCGCTCGGTTGCACAATCCAGAACACATCTCGTACGAATCCCCACGTGTTCATTTTAGCAGACAATGGATTTGTTCTTGGTATGATCGCTTCTCCATGTACGAAAAGTAATGACAACCTGCCATACTGCACATCTGCCAAGAAACTTGTCACCGCCAAATGTAGTTGTTGTTGAACGTCCGCAATGAGGAAGTTGACTCTGTGCGCCCTGAAAAGGGCGTTAAGTGGTCGTCTGTAGTAGTTTTCCTCACATCCTGAACGTGCTGATGAATGTAAACCGTGGTTCGCCAGGCTGCTATGTTATTCTTGGTTTCATATGCATAACGCTCACTACTACGGGGATCACGTCGCATTTTTTCCAGATGACACTACACGAAAGAAGGAAAAAAAAGATTTACGTCGGTATATTGTGCCAGACCCCGACGCGGCGTCCTGGTCAGTATGTTGTGCAAGACCCCGACGCGGCGTCCTGGTCAGTATGTTGTACCTGGCTGGTCTAGCCTCTCAGTGTCTCCCCCCCCCCCCCCCCCCCCCACCGTAATACCCAAATATGTTGGCAGTTGTAAGAGCGACGTTCTACAAAAGACACACTGCTCACTTTCCTTTTGGCGAGAGGATGGCGTTTTCAACCTCAGATATGGTCTTTTAGTATATATCAGGACGTATAAGCTATTGTGAGGTTATGTATTGCGCGATGTAGTACTTCCATTGACGTGGGTACACTTCGTTAGTTGTACCAATCCTGAGTCCCCATGTCGTACCCCTCTCTTGTAATTTTTTTTAAAAAGTATGTTGGTTGTAATTTAATTTTAATTTGCGTGTAAATGTTATGTAATTATTTGACGTTAGTTTCAGTAGAGACGAATTTTATTCTGCTTCTATCAACTGTTGTTAGGCTTCTAGTACGGTGACGTTCTCGGAGGGGGACTGTGTTTATGGTCTTCGCCGGTCCCCCACTGCGTTTCAAGCATGGCTGCTTCCCCGGGCCAGACTGCCTCTCTTTGGTTTGCATAAGTGGGACAGTCCTGCAGGATATGTTCTGGTGTTTGCTTTGGTGCTCCACAATCGCATGTGGCGGTGTCTCTAAGACCCATTCTGTGGAGGTGGGCATTGCGTCTGCAATGTTCCAGAGTCTGAAGATGTTTGTCTGCCCAATGTCTGCCAAGTATGTCTATGATGTCATGTTATGGTTCGGGATCTTTATGCTGGGCTCTCCATTCCGTCCTCGTGGATCGTTTGATGAGTGTCTTTGCTTCTTTATTGCTCTGTGGATGGTGAATCTGCGTGTCACAACTTCTGGCTTTTGTTAGCTCATCTGTCTTACCGCTTCCAAGGATCCCACAGTGGGCCGGAATCAGCTGTAGAACTATATATGTTTATTAAAACAGCAACCCGATGTTACATTTTATTTCGTATGGGTGTTTTGTTTGGGGTTTGAGATGTCTTGGATTACGATCCTGGAGTCTGTTAGAAAGACCGGTTTCCTTGTAGTTGTCTCTCTCTCTCTCTCTCTATATATAAATATATATATATATATATATATATATATATATATATATATATATATGTTAGAGAAGACGAAAACATTGAAAGTTTCGATACAATTACGATTGGCTTGTACGAGATTCTAGAGTTACGATACACAGATGACACTGTGAGACTACCAAGAAGTCCATAACGGTTAGAGCAGCTACTATCAGCCGTAATTGTACACAGTAAAGATCAAAACCTGTTTATAAACATGAACAGAACAAAGATAATGATCGCCGACAAAACACGATGTCAACATAAATTTACAGTCTGTGGTGAGGAAAAAGTTTAGGTCACGCAATTTGAATATATGGGCTTCAGAATTGGCAAAAATGGCGACTGCTCGAAAGAAATCAGAAGAAGACTAGCCACGGCAAATCAGCGGCTGAATGGCCTAAATAATGTTGGCAGAGCACCAACAAATGCACAAACGTGAAAGTCTTGAGAGCCTGTGTTTTTCGTGTGGCCGCATATGGCTGCGAATCATGGACGATTACCAAAACTTCTAGACAAAGAATCGAATCAAGAGACACAACATTGTTGATAGAGCAGTGGTGGAAGATATGGTGCCAGGTAAAAGAGGCAGGGGTAGACCAAGAAAACGATGGCACCAAGATATCCACGAATGCCTGGGTATGACTGTAGAGGAGACCAACATTTTGGCAACGGAAAGAGTTTCTTTCAGACAGACTGATAGGAGTGACGTTCTATAAAGGACATGTTCATGGCTTGACAAATTTTAGGGTGCTTACCAGCTAGTCAAAAATGTCACTAGTCAGCATGGTCGGACTACAGTCATGCAATTTATGTTAACAAATTTAAACTAAGCACTCATTCACTTTTATTTCTACAAAACAATGCGTACCAAACCAAAATATATTGTATTACTTATACAGTATTAATCTATTTCTTCTTAAGAAACAAATGCACTACTGTCAGTCATAGCGTGTGTACCTTGAATATTCTTGGTAGCTTTAAAACTGAAGTACCATTGATCAATGGCGTTAATAAGTTTAAATTGTGGCAGTAGAGGTCCACTTAGATTCACCATCATAAACTAGTTTATGTACAATCTATTCGAAACGTAATAACATTAATAATTGTACGAGAGTAGTTATGTAGTAACGATTAAAAACGTAACGAACAATTAAAAACGGATTATTTTTTACTCGTCAAGCAAACATGTTTACTCGTCATAGACAAGCATACGAGCGCTTTTGTCAAGCCATGTACATGATGATGATGATACATATATTACATGATGTAGCATGTCTTTGCAGAACGTCGTTCCTATCACATTCCTTCTGAAAGAAACGCAATCTCTTACCAAATCTCTAGCCTGCTTCAGAGTTATGGCCAAGCATTCATTGACATCATCGTGCCATGGCCTTCTTGGTCTTCCTCTTCCTCTCTTGCCCTGCATCATACCTTACATTACCTTTCTCTCAAGGCGGTTGTGTCTGTTGATGTGACCAAAGTATTTCAATTGTTTGTTCATGGTGGAATATATGAACCAGTTCTCCTCTATGCCCAATTTTTGTTTTTAATGTCAGCAATCTTTTTTTTCGGCCCATAGTATGCCAAAAACCTATCTATAACATTTCGACTAGAAGGACGATTCTTTTCCTTGAGGTTTTGGTGTGTGTGTATATATATATAACAACCATTGCACCGTTTACTCCTTAGCCGTGCACGCAGGCAGTGTGCAGGCATTGTTTTTGTTTTACATCCAATAGAAAAATACCTAGACCTTAACTTGTCTTTAAACCCGGACCCATTGGCCTTCTTCTTCATCGCTCGTTCTCAAACTCCTGCTTTTAAGAGATTAAAATGGCTTTACAAGTAGCAGGATGTTGTCCAGAAAACGGAATGAGTTGTGGCGTAGTTTACAGCTTGACTGCGATATGTGCACCTTTCTGACCCGTTGGTCAATATACTGGTTTTATAACTGCTCGGCCCTGCACATTTCTCTTTATATACATCTATTCATATATATATCTATCCATCCTTCCATATCTATCTATCTATCTATCTGTCTGTCTGTCTGTCTGTCTGTCTGTCTGTCTGTCTGTCTGTCTGCTATTTGTATTTCTGTCTAACTATCTAGTTATATATTTATCCACTGCTTAGACACCCGAGCATTGGTTTGGCAACAAAGCTGATAAACAGTATATTTATGCCGACTCTGTGCTACCAATGCCAAACATGGCCTCTGTCCAGGGCGCGTAAGAGCAGAATTTCGACGTGTGAAATGAAGTGTTTCAGGAAGGTCATCGGTGTACCAGGAGAGAAATAATGCGGGACGACATTTGAAAGTATTGTCGGCACCACACCTTGTACCGATTACATTTCCAGACTGAAAATAAGTTGGTTTGGTCATCTCATGAGAATGCACCATCATAAACTTCCACTGGTGGCTTACAATGCTGGTAGATCTGGCTATAGTGCAAGGGGTCGGCCGCGAGGTAGGTGGATAGATGACATTAGAGTGATTATGTAGTTATACGGGTTCACATTGATCGACGCATCACACTTGACGCAGGATAGACGACTTAAGCTCCACACGACGCTCAATGGCACAAGTGGAAAGAAAACTAACTAACAATAGGACAACGTAGACTCGCCGCCTGTTTGGTGCCATCTATACTGCTCTTAACAAACAGCCTAACCATGGCCGGTGTTATACCATGTCGCACAGTTCGTCGCTTCTTACGACATGCGGTCTATGGGGCAGTGATGCTGTTATTTTCCTTATCAGACACAAAGACCCCGGCGGACCACTTGTATGGTGTGGTATTTTAAACATGAGCGAGTGCCCTCGTGAACAAAGGAGGATGCCCATATGTAGGACACAAGTAGTTAACAAACACACGTCTGTAACCAAGCCGGAGCTTCCATGTGGTGATCGAGCGATAACGTCCCTCTTAAGTTGATTCGGAAGTGTAGTAATTGGGGTCGGACCTCCAGACAACAACCCTCATGCAAGTGCGTTGTTTCATTGTGAGTGTGAGCACACACGAGGAAGAGGCGGTCGGTCAGAATGAAGTGTTCAAGTTGAATGTCCGAGTGGTTATCGGAGATAGTTCTGTGTGTGACAGAGGTGAGAATATGGCTACTGCCACAATCTCGTATGGGACAACTAATTCTGCGGTGTAAATGCTCTTAGTACAGAAGACTATCTGCCAGAGGTGAGAATATGCACCCTGCCACACTGACAGAATATTGTATGGGACAACTATAAGTGTGGTCTAACTGCTTAAGGACAGAAAACTATATGACAGAGGTGAGAGCGTGTCCCCTGCCACACTGACATAATATCGTATGGGACAACTAATAATGTGGTCTAACTTTTCTTGAACAGAAGACTATCTGCCAGAAGTGAGAACATGCATAGTGACAGAATGTCGTATGGTGCAACTAATAGTGTGCCCAAACGCCATCTTGGGTAGAAGACTATCTGACAGAATAAGACCACTGCTATGCTGACAGAATGTCGTATGAGGCCAACAATAATCGAGTCTGTCTTAACCGCTCGAGTATAAAATTCATAGCATTGCAAACCATACCATCCACACATACAAAAATCAAGCCGAGAGCACATGTTTATATATATATATGGGACGATGCGGCTAACGTATGGTCAGGCAAAACACAATGATCAAACAGTGTTAGTCAGGGTCAGAAGAAATACACTGACCAAGACCCTCACCTGACCTCGCTGGTCGTCTTGGAAATGGGCTGTTGTCTGGCTAACAAGGTGAGGTTCGATGTGATCCCCGTAGTAGTGAGTGACATGCAGATGACGCCAAGCATTGCACAACCGCCTGAAGACCCCGTCCCACTTCATTAGCACGCTCGGGAAGTCAAAAAAGCTACTACACTCTGCCATAAGTTCCGTCCTTTTCAGGGCGCACAATAGGGTTACCAACCCATTGTGGGAATTAGCAACCAACCAACCAAACATATACATATATATGTATATGTTCCCATGACGTGCGTCTCATATAGCCTCTGACAACAATGTCCATCTTCTGTCCTTAGCGCGGCAGAACTGTTTTGACTACCAGGAGAAGATGCGGAAGGCGAGTCACCGGCGCCTTAAAACCAGTAGTTCCGGATAGACGGAGCTCGAAAGCCTGGGAAGACATGCTCATCTGGGAGAAGAAAAACTCTGATTTCAAACCATCTGCAGCCTTGCAGATAAGATACTGGCGTATCTTGTCGTGTTTTGTCAGATAAGGCTGTGCAACCTGTTTCTTGATAATTCTGAAAGTTGGTCATAGTCTACCGAACATGACAACCCACGATATGCGAAGGATCACACTCAAGAGGATACAATGCCTTATCCTAGAGCGAGGAAAGGCAACCTCAGCTGAGTGTTGTGGCAGGGCAGACCAGTGCTTTAGCCTTGGTTGGCGGCTGGTCTAAGATTAAAGCCCGGACAGGCGAACAGATAGAGCATTGCTCTGCTGATCCGGCAGCTTCTGCAGCTTGTCTTGTTCCGAATGTATTGGTATCACCTTTATATTGGAGCAAACAAGGCAGATCGAGACAAAGGGACCATACTGCATGGGCAACACATGATCTCTAAATTTCTGCTCGGGCTTTGTGCTAAAAGCACAATTACTATCGTCTGACAAGACGAAAATAGCCAATGGATATATATATATATATATATATATATATATTAGTAGTATAGTAGTTGTGGAAGTATTAGTAGAAGTAGTTATCCGTATAGGCAACCGTCACCCCAATCGACCATGTCGACTATGAATAGTTGTGGTCCAGACTGTATACATTGAATGTAACGTCATTCATGTTTGACCCAACCAGGAGATGCGTGGGTGACCGCGTAGACAGACCATGTAGGAGAGGGCCGCTTACTGCCACTAATGTACATGACCTAATTCAGGAGCTGGTGGCCGAGAAATCCGCGGGAATTCGGGTCAAGTGTCCAAATAGGTACATGCGGCGATTGGTGTAGCCTGGTGTAAATGATGGGTCGTTGACTTCAACGTTTGCGACCCGATCGTACCAGTGGATGCTGGGAATACGCCTCTGGATGCGCATGTGGAAAGCTTCGATGCGCTCCTTCAAGATAGTCCAGGTCTCAAAGCTATATAACAGGACGGGGATGATACAGGCTTTGTAGAGGCGCAGCTTGGTTACTAGTGATAACCTCCGCTTGATCCAGACTTGGTTCAGGGCATTCGAGAAGAACCTTCAGGATACCGCATCACGTCACGATTAGGCCTTTGCATCTCATGGCCTAAAACCAAGATACGAAACCTTGGTCGCGTCCTACATTCGAAGGAATCCTTCACGGCACGTATATAAGCTCCACGGAGAACTTCATTTAGCTGGGCAGCAGCTAAAACTATCATGCATGTAGTCATCTGGGCATTATAATAATAATAGACCTCTAGATAGAATATCCCAAATTGGTATAGGAATACACGAATTGTTAACTAGCTTTCGTGTTGAACAGAAGAAAGAATTCAAGTTATTTAACTATTTGGTTTCTCTGTTGGGACATGATACATACGCTACATAGTTCATGTGCGTTATGTGCTGCATGTCTAGGTCGAGAGGCTAAGGTATTGTATTGATGTTTGTGCTCGAGTCGACTCGTGCAGAGTCCAGTTAGCTCTTGGCGGCGTTTCTGTGGTAGGTGGTTACAGTGGTTCTTCTTATATTCAGAAGCGCGCTTGAGAAGGTGGGCCAAATCATCATTGTTGTAGTACAAGCTCCTAAGTTAGCCCACTATTATGAGGATTACAGTGTCGACCTCACTTCGTTAGTGAGACTGCAGTGAGACAGCCTGTTTCCAGGAGCACGAACGGGGTCTGTGTCAACTTGTTTAACCTGACCTTGATTACTGTTCGCTCCCATGTGCGTTCTGGACAATAAATCTTAGTTTATACACAAGTGACAGAGCTGCTTTGGTGTTTATATCTATCTATCTGTATCTATCTATCTGTGTGTCTGTCTGTCTGTCTGTCTACCTATCTACCTACCTACCTACCTACCTATCTATCTATCTATCTATCTATCTATCTATCTATCTATCTATCTATCTATCTATCTATCTATCTATCTATCTATCTATCTATCTATCTCTCTGTCTCTCTGTCTCTCTGTCTCTCTGTCTGTCTGTCTGTCTGTCTGTCTGTCTGTTTGTCTCTGTCTATTGTCAGTCTCAACTTCTAACAAAACTCAACACTCTTAGTATCTAACAAAACTCAACTTCTAACAAAACTCAACACTCTCAACTTCTAACAAAACTCAACACTCTCAACTTCTAACAAAACTCAACACTCTCAACTTCTAACAAAACTCAACACTCTCAACTTCTAACAAAACTCAACACTCTCAACTTCTAACAAAACTCAACACTCTCAACTTCTAACAAAACTCAACTTCTAACAAAACTCAACACTCTCAACTTCTAACAAAACTCAACACTCTCAACTTCTAACAAAACTCAACACTCTCAACTTCTAACAAAACTCAACACTCTCAACTTCTAACAAAACTCAACACTCTCAACTTCTAACAAAACTCAACACTCTCAACTTCTAACAAAACTCAACACTCTCAACTTCTAACAAAACTCAACTTCTAACAAAACTCAACTTCTAACAAAACCCAACACTCTCAACTTCTAACAAATCTCAACACTCTCAACTTCTAACAAAACTGAACACTCTCAACTTCTAACAAAACTCAACACTCTCAACTTCTAACAAAACTCAACTTCTAACAAAACTCAACTTCTAACAAAACTCAACACTCTCAACTTCTAACAAAACCCAACACTCTCAACTTCTAACAAAACTCAACACTCTCAACTTCTAACAAAACTCAACACTCTCAACTTCTAACAAAACTCAACACTCTCAACTTCTAACAAAACTCAACATCTAACAAAACTAAACACTCTCATCTTCTAACAAAACTCAACTTCTAACAAAACTCAACACTCTCAACTTCTAACAAAACTCAACTTCTAACAAAACTCAACACTCTCAACTTCTAACAAAACCCAACACTCTCAACTTCTAACAAAACTCAACACTCTCAACTTCTAACAAAACTCAACACTCTCAACTTCTAACAAAACTCAACACTCTCAACTTCTAACAAAACTCAACTTCTAACAAAACTCAACACTCTCAACTTCTAACAAAACTCAACTTCTAACAAAACTCGACACTCTCAACTTCTAACAAAACTCAACACTCTCAACTTCTAACAAAACTCAACACTCTCAACTTCTAACAAAACTAAACACTCTCAACTTCTAACAAAACTCAACACTCTCAACTTCTAACAAAACTCAACTTCTAACAAAACTCAACACTCTCAACTTCTAACAAAACTCAACACTCTCAACTTCTAACAAAACTCAACTTCTAACAAATCTCAACACTCTCAACTTCTAACAAATCTCAACACTCTCAACTTCTAACAAAACTCAACACTCTCAACTTCTAACAAAACTCAACACTCTTAGTATCTAACAAAACTCAACTTCTAACAAAACTCAACTTCTAACAAAACTCAACACTCTCAACTTCTAACAAAACCCAACACTCTCCACTTCTAACAAAACTCAACACTCTTAGTATCTAACAAAACTCAACTTCTAACAAAACCCAACACTCTCAACTTCAAACAGAACTCAACTTCTAACAAATCTCAACACTCTCAACTTCTAACAAAACTCAACTTCTAACAGAACTCAACTTCTAACAAAACTCAACACTCTCAACTTCTAACAAAACTCAACTTCTAACAGAACTCAACACTCTCAACTTCTAACAAAACTCAACTTCTAACAGAACTCAACACTCTCAACTTCTAACAAAACTCAACACTCTCAACTTCTAACAAAACTCAACTTCTAACAGAACTTAACACTCTCAACTTCTAACAAAACTCAACTTCTAACAGAACTCAACACTTTCTACTTCTAACAAAACTCAACTTCTAACAAAACCCAACACTCTCAACTTCTAACAAAACTCAACTTCTAATAGAACTCAACTTCTAACAAAACTCAACACTCTCAACTTCTAACAAAACTCAACTTCTAACAGAACTCAACTTCTAACAGAACTCAACTTCTAACAAAACTCAACACTCTCAACTTCTAACAAAACTCAACTTCTAACAGAACTCAACTTCTAACAAAACTCAACACTCTCAACTTCTAACAAATGTCAACACTCTCAACTTCTAACAAAACTCAACTTCTAACAGAACTCAACACTCTCAACTTCTAACAAAACCCAACACTCTCAACTTCTAACAAAACTCAACTTCTAACAGAACTCAACTTCTAACAAAACTCAACACTCTCAACTTCTAACAAAACTCAACTTCTAACAGAACTCAACTTCTAACAAAACTCAACACTCTCAACTTCTAACAAAACTCAACTTCTAACAGAACTCAACTTCTAACAAAACCCAACACTCTCAACTTCTAACAGAACTCAACACTCTCAACTTCTACTACAAAACTCAACACTCTCAACGTCTAACAAAACTCAACACTCTCAACGTCTAACAAAACTCAACTTCTAACAAAACTCAACACTCTCAACTTCTAACAAAACTCAACTTCTAACAAAACTCAACACTCTCAAGTTCTAACAAAACTCAACTTCTAACAAAACTCAACACTCACAACTTCTAACAAAACTCAACACTCTCAACTTCTAACAAAACTCAACTTCTAACAAAACTCAACACTCTCAACTTCTAACAAAACCCAACACTCTCAACTTCTAACAAAACTCAACACTCTCAACTTCTAACAAAACTCAACACTCTCAACTTCTAACAAAACTCAACACTCTCAACTTCTAACAAAACCCAACACTCTCCACTTCTAACAAAACTCAACACTCTTAGTATCTAACAAAACTCAACTTCTAACAAAACCCAACACTCTCAACTTCAAACAGAACTCAACTTCTAACAAATCTCAACACTCTCAACTTCTAACAAAACTCAACTTCTAACAGAACTCAACTTCTAACAAAACTCAACACTCTCAACTTCTAACAAAACTCAACTTCTAACAGAACTCAACACTCTCAACTTCTAACAAAACTCAACTTCTAACAGAACTCAACACTCTCAACTTCTAACAAAACTCAACACTCTCAACTTCTAACAAAACTCAACTTCTAACAGAACTCAACACTCTCAACTTCTAACAAAACTCAACTTCTAACAGAACTCAACACTCTCAACTTCTAACAAAACTCAACTTCTAACAAAACCCAACACTCTCAACTTCTAACAAAACTCAACTTCTAATAGAACTCAACTTCTAACAAAACTCAACACTCTCAACTTCTAACAAAACTCAACTTCTAACAGAACTCAACTTCTAACAGAACTCAACTTCTAACAAAACTCAACACTCTCAACTTCTAACAAAACTCAACTTCTAACAGAACTCAACTTCTAACAAAACTCAACACTCTCAACTTCTAACAAATCTCAACACTCTCAACTTCTAACAAAACTCAACTTCTAACAGAACTCAACACTCTCAACTTCCAACAAAACCCAACACTCTCAACTTCTAACAAAACTCAACTTCTAACAGAACTCAACTTCTAACAAAACTCAACACTCTCAACTTCTAACAAAACTCAACTTCTAACAGAACTCAACTTCTAACAAAACTCAACACTCTCAACTTCTAACAAAACTCAACTTCTAACAGAACTCAACTTCTAACAAAACCCAACACTCTCAACTTCTAACAGAACTCAACACTCTCAACTTCTACTACAAAACTCAACACTCTCAACGTCTAACAAAACTCAACTTCTAACAAAACTCAACACTCTCAACTTCTAACAAAACTCAACTTCTAACAAAACTCAACACTCTCAAGTTCTAACAAAACTCAACTTCTAACAAAACTCAACACTCACAACTTCTAACAAAACTCAACACTCTCAACTTCTAACAAAACTCAACTTCTAACAAAACTCAACACTCTCAACTTCTAACAAAACCCAACACTCTCAACTTCTAACAAAACTCAACACTCTCAACTTCTAACAAAACTCAACACTCTCAACTTCTAACAAAACTCAACACTCTCAACTTCTAACAAAACTCAACATCTAACAAAACTAAACACTCTCATCTTCTAACAAAACTCAACTTCTAACAAAACTCAACACTCTCAACTTCTAACAAAACTCAACTTCTAACAAAACTCAACACTCTCAACTTCTAACAAAACCCAACACTCTCAACTTCTAACAAAACTCAACACTCTCAACTTCTAACAAAACTCAACACTCTCAACTTCTAACAAAACTCAACACTCTCAACTTCTAACAAAACTCAACTTCTAACAAAACTCAACACTCTCAACTTCTAACAAAACTCAACTTCTAACAAAACTCAACACTCTCAACTTCTAACAAAACTCAACACTCTCAACTTCTAACAAAACTCAACACTCTCAACTTCTAACAAAACTAAACACTCTCAACTTCTAACAAAACTCAACACTCTCAACTTCTAACAAAACTCAACTTCTAACAAAACTCAACACTCTCAACTTCTAACAAAACTCAACACTCTCAACTTCTAACAAAACTCAACTTCTAACAAATCTCAACACTCTCAACTTCTAACAAATCTCAACTTCTAACAAAACCCAACACTCTCAACTTCTAACAGAACTCAACACTCTCAACTTCTAACAAATCTCAACTTCTAACAAAACTCAACACTCTCAACTTCTAACAAAACTCAACACTCTCAACTTCTAACAAAACTCAACACTCTCAACTTCTAACAAAACTCAACACTCTTAGTATCTAACAAAACTCAACTTCTAACAAAACTCAACTTCTAACAAAACTCAACACTCTCAACTTCTAACAAAACCCAACACTCTCCACTTCTAACAAAACTCAACACTCTTAGTATCTAACAAAACTCAACTTCTAACAAAACCCAACACTCTCAACTTCAAACAGAACTCAACTTCTAACAAATCTCAACACTCTCAACTTCTAACAAAACTCAACTTCTAACAGAACTCAACTTCTAACAAAACTCAACACTTTCAACTTCTAACAAAACTCAACTTCTAACAGAACTAAACACTCTCAACTTCTAACAAAACTCAACTTCTAACAGAACTCAACACTCTCAACTTCTAACAAAACTCAACACTCTCAACTTCTAACAAAACTCAACTTCTAACAGAACTCAACACTCTCAACTTCTAACAAAACTCAACTTCTAACAGAACTCAACACTCTCAACTTCTAACAAAACTCAACTTCTAACAAAACCCAACACTCTCAACTTCTAACAAAACTCAACTTCTAATAGAACTCAACTTCTAACAAAACTCAACACTCTCAACTTCTAACAAAACTCAACTTCTAACAGAACTCAACTTCTAACAGAACTCAACTTCTAACAAAACTCAACACTCTCAACTTCTAACAAAACTCAACTTCTAACAGAACTCAACTTCTAACAAAACTCAACACTCTCAACTTCTAACAAATCTCAACACTCTCAACTTCTAACAAAACTCAACTTCTAACAGAACTCAACACTCTCAACTTCTAACAAAACCCAACACTCTCAACTTCTAACAAAACTCAACTTCTAACAGAACTCAACTTCTAACAAAACTCAACACTCTCAACTTCTAACAAAACTCAACTTCTAACAGAACTCAACTTCTAACAAAACTCAACACTCTCAACTTCTAACAAAACTCAACTTCTAACAGAACTCAACTTCTAACAAAACCCAACACTCTCAACTTCTAACAGAACTCAACACTCTCAACTTCTACTACAAAACTCAACACTCTCAACTTCTAACAAAACTCAACTTCTAACAAAACTCAACACTCTCAACTTCTAACAAAACTCAACTTCTAACAAAACTCAACACTCTCAAGTTCTAACAAAACTCAACTTCTAACAAAACTCAACACTCACAACTTCTAACAAAACTCAACACTCTCAACTTCTAACAAAACTCAACTTCTAACAAAACTCAACACTCTCAACTTCTAATAAAACTCAACTTCTAACAAAACTCAACACTCTCAACTTCTAACAAAACTCAACACTCTCAACTTCTAACAAAACTCAACTTCTAACAAAACTCAACACTCTCAACTTCTAACAAAACTCAACTTCTAACAAAACTCAACACTCTCAAGTTCTAACAAAACTCAACACTCTCAACTTCTAACAAAACTCAACACTCTCAACTTCTAACAAAACTCAACTTCTAACAAAACTCAACACTCTTAACTTCTAACAAAACTCAACTTCTAACAAAACTCAACACTCTCAAGTTCTAACAAAACTCAACACTCTCAACTTCTAACAAAACTCAACTTCTAACAAAACCCAACAAGCTCAACTTCTAACAAAACTCAACTTCTAACAAAACTCAACTTCTAACCAAACCCAACACTCTCAACTTCTAACAAAACTCAACACTCTTAACTTCTAACAAAACTCAACTTCTAACAAAACCCAACAAGCTCAACTTCTAACAAAACGCAACACTCTTAACTTCTAACAAAACTCAACTTCTAACAAAACCCAACAAACTCAACTTCTAACAAAACTCAACTTCTAACAAAACTCAACTTCTAACAAAACCCAACAAGCTCAACGTCTAACAAAACTCCAACTTCTAACAAAACGAAACAAGCTCAACTTTTAACAAAACTCAACTCTGTCTGTCTGTCTGTCTGTCTGTCTGTCTACCTATCTACCTACCTACCTACCTACCTACCTATATATATATCTATATATCTATCTATCTGTCTATCTATCTATCTCTCTGTCTATTTGTCTATCTCTATCTATTGTCAGTCTCAACTTCTAACAAAACGCAACTTCTAACAAAACTCAACACTTTCAACTTCTAACAAAACCCAACACTCTCAACTTCTAACAAAACTCAACTTCTAACAAAACTCAACACTCTCAACTTCTAACAAAACTCAACTTCTAACAGAACTCAACTTCTAACAAAACTCAACACTCTCAACTTCTAACAAAACTCAACTTCTAACAGAACTCAACTTCTAACAAAACTCAACACTCTCAACTTCTAACAAAACTCAACTTCTAACAGAACTCAACTTCTAACAAAACCCAACACTCTCAACTTCTAACAGAACTCAACACTCTCAACTTCTACTACAAAACTCAACACTCTCAACTTCTAACAAAACTCAACTTCTAACAAAACCCAACACTCTCAACTTCTAACAAAACTCAACTTCTAACAAAACTAAACACTCTCAAGTTCTAACAAAACTCAACTTCTAACAAAACTCAACACTCTCAACTTCTAACAAAACTCAACACTCTCAACTTCTAACAAAACTCAACTTCTAACAAAACTCAACACTCTCAACTTCTAACAAAACTCAACTTCTAACAAAACTCAACACTCTCAACTTCTAACAAAACTCAACACTCTCAACTTCTAACAAAACTCAACTTCTAACAAAACTCAACACTCTCAACTTCTAACAAAACTCAACTTCTAACAAAACTCAACACTCTCAAGTTCTAACAAAACTCAACACTCTCAACTTCTAACAAAACTCAACACTCTCAACTTCTAACAAAACTCAACTTCTAACAAAACTCAACACTCTCAACTTCTAACAAAACTCAACTTCTAACAAAACTCAACACTCTCAAGTTCTAACAAAACTCAACACTCTCAACTTCTAACAAAACTCAACTTCTAACAAAACCAAACAAGCTCAACTTCTAACAAAACTCAACTTCTAACAAAACTCAACTTCTAACAAAACCCAACACTCTCAACTTCTAACAAAACTCAACACTCTTAACTTCTAACAAAACTCAACTTCTAACAAAACCCAACAAGCTCAACTTCTAACAAAACGCAACACTCTTAACTTCTAACAAAACACAACTTCTAACAAAACCCAACAAACTCAACTTCTAACAAAACTCAACTTCTAACAAAACTCAACTTCTAACAAAACCCAACAAGCTCAACGTCTAACAAAACTCCAACTTCTAACAAAACGAAACAAGCTCAACTTCTAACAAAACGCAACACTCTTAACTTCTAACAAAACTCAACTTCTAACAAAACCCAACTTCTAACAAAACTCAACTTCTAACAAAACCCAACAAGCTCAACGTCTAACAAAACTCCAACTTCTAACAAAACGAAACAAGCTCAACTTCTAACAAAACGCAACACTCTTAACTTCTAACAAAACTCAACTTCTAACAAAACTCAACTTCTAAGAAAACCCAACAAGCTCAACGTCTAACAAAACTCCAACTTCTAACAAAACGAAACAAGCTCAACTTCTAACAAAACGCAACACTCTTAACTTCTAACAAAACTCAACTTCTAACAAAACCCAACAAACTCAACTTCTAACAAAACTCAACTTCTAACAAAACTCAACTTCTAACAAAACCCAACAACTCAACGTCTAACAAAACTCCAACTTCTAACAAAACGATACAAGCTCAACTTCTAACAAAACTCAACTCTGTCTGTCTGTCTGTCTGTCTGTCTGTCTGTCTGTCTATCTACCTATCTACCTACCTACCTACCTACCTACCTATATATCTATCTATCTGTCTATCTATCTATCTCTCTGTCTATTTGTCTATCTCTATCTATTGTCAGTCTCAACTTCTAACAAAACGCAACTTCTAACAAAACTCAACACTCTCAACTTCTAACAAAACCCAACACTCTCAACTTCTAACAAAACTCAACTTCTAACAAAACTCAACACTCTCAACTTCTAACAAAACTCAACTTCTAACAGAACTCAACTTCTAACAAAACTCAACACTCTCAACTTCTAACAAAACTCAACTTCTAACAGAACTCAACTTCTAACAAAACCCAACACTCTCAACTTCTAACAGAACTCAACACTCTCAACTTCTACTACAAAACTCAACACTCTCAACTTCTAACAAAACTCAACTTCTAACAAAACTCAACACTCTCAACTTCTAACAAAACTCAACTTCTAACAAAACTAAACACTCTCAAGTTCTAACAAAACTCAACTTCTAACAAAACTCAACACTCTCAACTTCTAACAAAACTCAACACTCTCAACTTCTAAGAAAACTCAACTTCTAACAAAACTCAACACTCTCAACTTCTAACAAAACTCAACTTCTAACAAAACTCAACACTCTCAACTTCTAACAAAACTCAACACTCTCAACTTCTAACAAAACTCAACTTCTAACAAAACTCAACACTCTCAACTTCTAACAAAACTCAACTTCTAACAAAACTCAACACTCTCAAGTTCTAACAAAACTCAACACTCTCAACTTCTAACAAAACTCAACACTCTCAACTTCTAACAAAACTCAACTTCTAACAAAACTCAACACTCTCAACTTCTAACAAAACTCAACTTCTAACAAAACTCAACACTCTCAAGTTCTAACAAAACTCAACACTCTCAACTTCTAACAAAACTCAACTTCTAACAAAACCCAACAAGCTCAACTTCTAACAAAACTTAACTTCTAAAAAAACTCAACTTCTAACAAAACCCAACACTCTCAACTTCTAACAAAACTCAACACTCTTAACTTCTAACAAAACTCAACTTCTAATAAAACCCAACAAGCTCAACTTCTAACAAAACGCAACACTCTTAACTTCTAACAAAACTCAACTTCTAACAAAACCCAACAAACTCAACTTCTAACAAAACTCAACTTCTAACAAAACTCAACTTCTAACAAAACCCAACAAGCTCAACGTCTAACAAAACTCCAACTTCTAACAAAACGAAACAAGCTGAACTTCTAACAAAACTCAACTCTGTCTGTCTGTCTGTCTGTCTGTCTGTCTGTCTGTCTACCCATCTACCTACCTACCTACCTATATATCTATCTATATATCTATCTATCTGTCTATCTATCTATCTCTCTGTCTATTTGTCTATCTCTATCTATTGTTAGTCTCAACTTCTAACAAAACGCAACTTCTAACAAAACTCAACACTCTTAACTTCTAACAAAACTCAACACTCTCAAATTCTAACAAAACTCAACTTCTAACAAAACCCAACACTCTCATCTTCTACAAAACTCAACACTCTGAACTTCTAACAAAACTCAACACTCTGAACTTCTAACAAAACTCAACAAAACTCAACTTCTAACAAAACTCAACACTCTCATCTTCTAAAAAAACTCAACACTCTCAATTTCTAACAAAACTCAACACTTTAAACTTCTATCAAAACTCAACTTCTAACAAAACTCAACAATCTCAACTTCTAACAAAACTCAACATTCAACTTCTAACAGAACTCAACTTCTAACAAAACCCAACACTCTCAACTTCTAACAAAACCCAACACTCTCAACTTCTAACAAAACCCAACACTCTCAACTTCTAACAAAACTCAAGACTCTCAACTTCTAACAAAACTCCAACTTCTAACAAAACCCAACACACTCAACTTCTAACAAAACTCAACTTCTTACAAAACCCAACAAGCTCAACTTCTAACAAAACCCAACAAGCTCAACTTCTAACACAGCTCAACTTCTTACAAAACCCAACAAGCTCAACTTCTAACAAAACCCAACAAGCTCAACTTCTAACACAACTCAACTTCTTACAAAACACAACACTCTCAACTTCTAACAAAACTCAACTTCTAACAAAACCCAACAAGCTCAACTTCTAACAAAACTCAACTTCTAACAAAACCCAACACTCTCAACTTCTAACAAAACTCAACACTCTTAACTTCTAACAAAACTCAACTTCTAACAAAACCCAACAAGCTCAACTTCTAACAAAACGCAACACTCTTAACTTCTAACAAAACTCAACTTCTAACAAAACCCAACAAACTCAACTTCTAACAAAACTCAACTTCTAACAAAACTCAACTTCTAACAAAACCCAACAAGCTCAACGTCTAACAAAACTCCAACTTCTAACAAAACGAAACAAGCTCAACTTCTAACAAAACGCAACACTCTTAACTTCTAACAAAACTCAACTTCTAACAAAACCCAACAAACTCAACTTCTAACAAAACTCAACTTCTAACAAAACTCAACTTCTAACAAAACCCAACAAGCTCAACGTCTAACAAAACTCCAACTTCTAACAAAACGAAACAAGCTGAACTTCTAACAAAACTCAACTCTGTCTGTCTGTCTGTCTGTCTGTCTGTCTGTCTGTCTGTCTGTCTACCCATCTACCTACCTACCTACCTATATATCTATCTATATATCTATCTATCTGTCTATCTATCTATCTCTCTGTCTATTTGTCTATCTCTATCTATTGTCAGTCTCAACTTCTAACAAAACGCAACTTCTAACAAAACTCAACACTCTTAACTTCTAACAAAACTCAACACTCTCAAATTCTAACAAAACTCAACTTCTAACAAAACCCAACACTCTCATCTTCTACAAAACTCAACACTCTGAACTTCTAACAAAACTCAACACTCTGAACTTCTAACAAAACTCACACACTCAACATCTAACAAAACTCAACACTCTCATCTTCTAAAAAAACTCAACACTCTCAATTTCTAACAAAACTCAACACTTTAAACTTCTAACAGAACTCAACTTCTAACAAAACCCAACACTCTCAACTTCTAACAAAACTCAACATTCAACTTCTATCAAAACCCAACACTCTCAACTTCTAACAAAACTCAAGATTCTCAACTTCTAACAAAACTCAACACTCTCATCTTCTAAAAAAACTCAACACTCTCAATTTCTAACAAAACTCAACACTTTAAACTTCTATCAAAACTCAACTTCTAACAAAACTCAACAATCTCAACTTCTAACAAAACTCAACATTCAACTTCTAACAGAACTCAACTTCTAACAAAACCCAACACTCTCAACTTCTAACAAAACCCAACACTCTCAACTTCTAACAAAACCCAACACTCTCAACTTCTAACAAAACTCAAGACTCTCAACTTCTAACAAAACTCCAACTTCTAACAAAACCCAACACACTCAACTTCTAACAAAACTCAACTTCTTACAAAACCCAACAAGCTCAACTTCTAACAAAACCCAACAAGCTCAACTTCTAACACAGCTCAACTTCTTACAAAACCCAACAAGCTCAACTTCTAACAAAACCCAACAAGCTCAACTTCTAACACAACTCAACTTCTTACAAAACACAACACTCTCAACTTCTAACAAAACTCAACTTCTAACAAAACCCAACAAGCTCAACTTCTAACAAAACTCAACTTCTAACAAAACCCAACACTCTCAACTTCTAACAAAACTCAACACTCTTAACTTCTAACAAAACTCAACTTCTAACAAAACCCAACAAGCTCAACTTCTAACAAAACGCAACACTCTTAACTTCTAACAAAACTCAACTTCTAACAAAACCCAACAAACTCAACTTCTAACAAAACTCAACTTCTAACAAAACTCAACTTCTAACAAAACCCAACAAGCTCAACGTCTAACAAAACTCCAACTTCTAACAAAACGAAACAAGCTCAACTTCTAACAAAACGCAACACTCTTAACTTCTAACAAAACTCAACTTCTAACAAAACCCAACAAACTCAACTTCTAACAAAACTCAACTTCTAACAAAACTCAACTTCTAACAAAACCCAACAAGCTCAACGTCTAACAAAACTCCAACTTCTAACAAAACGAAACAAGCTCAACTTCTAACAAAACTCAACTCTGTCTGTCTGTCTGTCTGTCTGTCTGTCTGTCTGTCTGTCTGTCTACCCATCTACCTACCTACCTACCTATATATCTATCTATATATCTATCTATCTGTCTATCTATCTATCTCTCTGTCTATTTGTCTATCTCTATCTATTGTCAGTCTCAACTTCTAACAAAACGCAACTTCTAACAAAACTCAACACTCTTAACTTCTAACAAAACTCAACACTCTCAAATTCTAACAAAACTCAACTTCTAACAAAACCCAACACTCTCATCTTCTACAAAACTCAACACTCTGAACTTCTAACAAAACTCAACACTCTGAACTTCTAACAAAACTCACACACTCAACATCTAACAAAACTCAACACTCTCATCTTCTAAAAAAACTCAACACTCTCAATTTCTAACAAAACTCAACACTTTAAACTTCTAACAGAACTCAACTTCTAACAAAACCCAACACTCTCAACTTCTAACAAAACCCAACACTCTCAACTTCTATCAAAACCCAACACTCTCAACTTCTAACAAAACTCAAGATTCTCAACTTCTAACAAAACTCCAACTTCTAACAAAACCCAACACACTCAACTTCTAACAAAACTCAACTTCTTACAAAACCCAACAAGCTCAACTTCTAACAAAACCCAACAAGCTCAACTTCTAACACAGCTCAACTTCTTACAAAACCCAACAAGCTCAACTTCTAACAAAACCCAACAAGCTCAACTTCTAACACAACTCAACTTCTTACAAAACACAACACTCTCAACTTCTAACAAAACTCAACACTCTTAACTTCTAACAAAACTCAACTTCTAACAAAACCTAACAAGCTCAACTTCTAACAAAACTCAACACTCTCAACTTCTAACAAAACTCAACTTCTAACAAAACCCAACAAGCTCAACTTCTAACAAAACCCAACAAGCTCAACTTCTAACAAAACTCAACTTCTAACAAAACTCAACACTCTCAGCTTCTAACAAAACTCAACATGTCTAGTTTTCAACAAAGAAGACTACTGATTATGAGATGATGAAGGTCCATACGCAAAGACATTGTTCTGCACATCAAAATAAAGGCAATTAAATTGTAATGGAAGTGCTATCAGAAGAGCATGTCTGAAACACGCTGTAGGAACGGGTAAGATTGTTTGGGGGAAAAGACAGCAGGTCGGCAAAGAAGAAAAGGCACTCAAGTTTTGCATTGTGGTATAGCAGACCTCGAATGACAACATTGGTAAGCAACACTCACACCAGGAAGTTGTAAGAGGTCTGTGATCGACAGGGCGCATGGTAATAATTAGTAGAAGTCCAATGTGCATCAACAGTGTCTGTACTAGCTAGGATTCAATGAGGTATGGTTATAGATAGTCTAGGAATGCTAGACACACGCGTCTAGGAAAGCCAGGAACACTCGTCCAGGGAAGCTAGGAACACTCGTCTAGGAAAGCTAGGAACAAGCGTCTAGAAAAGCCAGGAACACTCGTCTAGGGAAGCTAGGAACACTCGTCTAGGGAAGCTAGGAACACTCGGGAAGCTAGGAACACTCGTCTAGGGAAGCCAGGAACACTCGTCTAGGAAAGCCAGGAACACTCGTCTAGGAAAGCCAGGAACACTGGTCTAGGAAAGCTAGGAACACTCGTCTAGGGGAGCTAGGAACACTCGTCTAGGGAAGCTAGGAACACTCGTCTAGGGAAGCTAGGAACACTCGTCTAGAGAAGCTAGGAACACTCGTCTAAGGGAGCTAGGAACACTCGTCTAAGGGAGCTAGGAACACTCGTCTAGGAAAGCCAGGAACACTCGTCTAGGGAAGCTAGGAACACTCGTCTAGGGAAGCTAGGAACACTCGTCTAGGGAAGCTAGGAACACTCGTCTAGGGAAGCCAGGAACACGCGTCTAGGAAAGCCAGGAACACTCGTCTAGGAAAGCCAGGAACACTCGTCTAGGGAGGCTAGGAACACTCGTCTAGGGAAGCTAGGAACACTCGTCTAGGGAAGCTAGGAACACTCGTCTAGGGAAGCTAGGAACACTCGGGAAGCTAGGAACACTCGTCTAGGAAAGCTAGGAACACTCTTCTAGGAAAGCCAGGAACACTCGTCTAGGAAAGCCAGGAACACTCGTCTAGGGAAGCTAGGAACACTCGTCTAGGGAAGCTAGGAACACTCGGGAAGCTAGGAACACTCGTCTAGGAAAGCCAGGAACACTCGTCTATGGAAGCTAGGAACACTCGTCTAGGGAAGCTAGGAACACTCGGGAAGCTAGGAACACTCGTCTAGGAAAGCTAGGAACACTCGTCTAGGAAAGCTAGGAACACTCGTCTAGGAAAGCCGGGAACACTCGGGAAGCTAGGAACACTCGTCTAGGAAAGCTAGGAACACGCGTCTATGAAAGCTAGGAACACTCGTCTAGGAACACTCGTCTGGGGAAGCTAGAAACACGCGTCTAGGAAAGCTAGGAACACGCGTCTATGAAAGCTAGGAACACTCGCCTAGGAAAGCTAGGAACACTCGTCTAGGAAAGCTAGGAACAATCGTCTAGAAAAGCCAGGGACACTCGTCTAGGGAAGCTAGGAACACTCGTCTAGGGAAGCTAGGAACACTCGGGAAGCTAGGAACACTCGTCTAGGGAAGCTAGGAACACTCGTCTAGGAAAGCCAGGAACACTCGTCTAGGAAAGCCAGGAACACTCGTCTAGGAAAGCCAGGAACACTGGTCTAGGAAAGCTAGGAACACTCGTCTAGGGGAGCTAGGAACACTCGTCTAGGGAAGCTAGGAACACTCGTCTAGGGAAGCTAGGAACACTCGTCTAGGGAAGCTAGGAACACTCGTCTAAGGGAGCTAGGAACACTCGTCTAAGGGAGCTAGGAACACTCGTCTAGGAAAGCCAGGAACACGCGTCTAGGGAAGCTAGGAACACTCGTCTAGGGAAGCTAGGAACACTCGTCTAGGGAAGCTAGGAACACTCGTCTAGGGAAGCCAGGAACACTCGTCTAGGAAAGCCAGGAACACTCGTCTAGGAAAGCCAGGAACACTCGTCTAGGGAGGCTAGGAACACTCGTCTAGGGAAGCTAGGAACACTCGTCTAGGGAAGCTAGGAACACTCGTCTAGGGAAGCTAGGAACACTCGGGAAGCTAGGAACACTCGTCTAGGAAAGCTAGGAACACTCTTCTAGGAAAGCCAGGAACACTCGTCTAGGAAAACCAGGAACACTCGTCTAGGGAAGCTAGGAACACTCGTCTAGGGAAGCTAGGAACACTCGGGAAGCTAGGAACACTCGTCTAGGAAAGCCAGGAACACTCGTCTATGGAAGCTAGGAACACTCGTCTAGGGAAGCTAGGAACACTCGGGAAGCTAGGAACACTCGTCTAGGAAAGCTAGGAACACTCGTCTAGGAAAGCTAGGAACACTCGTCTAGGAAAGCCGGGAACACTCGGGAAGCTAGGAACACTCGTCTAGGAAAGCTAGGAACACGCGTCTATGAAAGCTAGGAACACTCGTCTAGGAACACTCGTCTGGGGAAGCTAGAAACACGCGTCTAGGAAAGCTAGGAACACTCGTCTATGAAAGCTAGAAACACTCGCCTAGGAAAGCTAGGAACACTCGTCTAGGAAAGCTAGGAACACGCGTCTATGAAAGCTAGGAACACTCGCCTAGGAAAGCTAGGAACACGCGTCTATGAAAGCTAGGAACACTCGTCTGGGGAAGCTAGGAACACTCGTCTAGGGGAGCTAGGAACACTCGCCTAGGAAAGCTAGGAACACTCGTCTAGGAAAGCCAGGAACACTCGTCTGGGGAGCTAGGAACACTCGGGAAGCTAGGAACACTCGTCTAGGAAAGCCAGGAACACTCGTCTATGGAAGCTAGGAACACTCGTCTAGGGAAGCTAGGAACACTCGGGAAGCTAGGAACACTCGTCTAGGAAAGCTAGGAACACTCGTCTAGGAAAGCTAGGAACACTCGTCTAGGAAAGCTAGGAACACTCGTCTAGGAAAGCCAGGAACACTCGGGAAGCTAGGAACACGCGTCTATGAAAGCTAGGAACACTCGTCTAGGAAAGACAGGAAAACTCGTCTATGGAAGCTAGGAACACTCGTCTAGGGAAGCTAGGAACACTCGTCTAGGGAAGCTAGGAACACTCGTCTAGGAAAGCTAGGAACACTCGTCTAGGAAAGCTAGAAACACTCGTCTAGGACAGCCAGGAACACTCGGGAAGCTAGGAACACTCGTCTAGGAAAGCTAGGAACACGCGTCTATGAAAGCTAGGAATACTCGTCTAGGAAAGCTAGGAACACTCGTCTGGGGAAGCTAGAAACACGCGTCTAGGAAAGCTAGGAACACGCGTCTATGAAAGCTAGGAACACTCGCCTAGGAAAGCTAGGACCACTCGTCTAGGAAAGCTAGGAACACGCGTCTATGAAAGCTAGGAACACTCGCCTAGGAAAGCCAGGAACACTCGTCTGGGGAGCTAGGAACACTCGCCTAGGAAAGCTAGGAACACTCGTCTAGGAAAGCTAGGAACACTCGTCTAGTGGAGCTAGGAACACTCGTCTAGGGGAGATAGGAACACTCGTCTAGGGGAGCTAGGAACACTCGGGAAGCTAGGAACACTAGGAAAGCTAGGAACACTCGTCTAGGGAAGCTAGGAACACTCGGGAAGCTAGGAACACTCGTCTAGGGGAGCTAGGAACACTCGTCTAGGGGAGCTAGGAACACTCGGGAAGCTAGGAACACTCGTCTAGCAAAGCTAGAAACACTCGTCTAGGAAAGCTAGGAACACTCGGGAAGCTAGGAACACACGTCTAGGAAAGCTAGGAACACTCGTCTAGGAAAGCTAGGAACACTCGTCTAGGGGAGCTAGGAACACTCGTCTAGGGAAGCTATGAACACTCGTCTAGGGGAGCTAGGAACACTCGGGAAGCTAGGAACACTCGTCTATGGGAGCTAGGAACACTCGCCTAGGAAAGCTAGTAACACTCGTCTAGGGGAGCTAGGAACACTCGTCTAGGGAAGCTAGGAACACTCGTCTAGGGGAGCTAGGAACACTCGTCTAGGGGAGCTAGGAACACTCGTCTATGGGAGCTAGGAACACTCGTCTAGGGAAGCTAGGAACACTCGTCTAGGGGAGCTAGGAACACTCGTCTAGGGAAGCTAGGAACACTCGCCTAGGAAAGCTAGAAACACTCGTCTAGGGGAGCTAGGAACACTCGTCTAGGGAAGCTAGGAACACTCGGGAAGCTCGGAACACTCGTCTAGGAAAGCTAGGAACAATCGTCTAGGAAAGCTAGGAACACTCGTCTAGGAAAGCTAGGAACACTCGGGAAGCTAGGAACACTCGGGAAGCTAGGAACACTCGTCTATGGGAGCTAGGAACACTCGCCTAGGAAAGCTAGGAACACTCGTCTAGGGGAGCTAGGAACACTCGTCTAGAGAAGCTAGGAACACTCGTCTAGGGGAGCTAGGAACACTCGTCTAGGGAAGCTAGGAACACTCGTCTAGGGAAGCTAGGAACACTCGCCTAGGAAAGCTAGGAACACTCGTCTAGGGAAGCTAGGAACACTCGTCTAGGGAAGCTAGGAACACTCGCCTAGGGAAGCTATGCACACATGTCTGGAAATGTTGAGGAAAACAGTGAAACAACCGTTATGCAGTGCGTAACGCATTCAAAGGTAAACAAGATAAATGCTTAAACCATTTAGTCAAATTAAAACTCCAAGTTCTAAAAATGTCCTCTCCATGGCAGAACAAATTATCTTTCTGAATTATTTCCCGGCTTCCAAAGTAACAAGACTTCCAGAAGTAATTAAAATATCAGCCCGAGTGCGTCACTAACCGTGACGTAGTGGGTACGCAGTGTCCACGTCATTGAAACGACCAATGGGGAGATCAATATTACAGTACTAGGAATACCAGTCCTGAAGATCTGTTGTCAATCGAACTGTGCAATATAAAAGAAGCAACAGTTTAACAAATTAAATGATCCCTTCCTTCCTGTTTCTTTCCTGCTTTACACTCCCATTCCTCCAGCCTACCCATATTCCCCTCAACATTCACACCCCACTTCAACTTGCTCCTCCCATCGGTCCACCATCCTATACATCAATTCCTCCTTCCAGAAGGTGCTAGCCTTCAATGGGAGCTAGAATTTACCGTGGCGCTAATTCGTTTAAGTGTGTTCATTTTTAGGTTGCCTGATACCAACATGCGTAATCCTACAACAATACCATAAACGTCACCGTAAACAATTCATATTTCTCTACGCGCTCTATATTAAAAAAAAGAAAGACACATCATTGTCAATACAATTACACAAGGGGATCACGACGCTGAGAAGCGCATGAGCTGCAGTGGTCAGCGACCCATAGCTGACTGCCAGCGTCAGTGCCAGCGAACCAGAGCTGCCAAGACCCTACTACACCTCCACACGGTGATACTGGATAACAGGCTGCAGCAGGGCAGACTGGCTAAGGAGAAGGGATCGAAGAGGGAATGCTAACCCGGTACTAAAAAAATACCTGATGAAGTCGGATGTGTTGGACCTAAAGATGCACATATCACAGTCAAGCTGTTGACTACGACACAACGCATTCTGTTCTCCGGACTACATTCTGCTACTTAAGCCCTTTCAGCGTTTGGTAGTGGGAGATAGAGAACGAACGAAGCCAACCCTTTTTTTATTTGTTGAAATCACACCAAATCTGTAAAGTGTTCCCAAAACGTAGTTTGAGGTGTTCAATTAAGTAAGTGTATAATTTTGTCTTGAAGATACAGTCAAACGTTTTGCATTGAAAATGCAACAAAAACGTACATTTTAATTGCAATGCTTCGAGGATAGCGGTCCAAAAGGAGAGGCACTGTTTACATTTTGGAGTTCCAAGAACGCTAAGTTCTTTAAAGGTCCAAGTGCAAGTGACGTGTCAAATGTCGCACTGAGACACCGCGCTACTACGTGACGTAGTACAACGCAGTGTGGTTAATTCGTGATGGTTAGTTCTCAGAGTAATCCACAGTAATTGATAACACATTTGACACTGCTCAGACACCAAATATATGTAGGGAATCAAACCAGGGGAAATATGTAATTTAATGACACTATGCCTAGCAGTGATATCAATGCTTTCAGAATGAAAACAGCAGCTCACTTCTTACTTAGTCGCTCCGCTTCTACGTTGGATATAGTTAGCGAATGTTTCTGTGTGGCCATGAGTGTGTAATGCTAGTGTGACAATGACAATGTCGTGTCGATGACAGTAATGTTGTGTCAATGTCGTGTCGAGTGGTCTGCCGGGGTCGGTGTATGAGAAAGATAAGAATAGCACCACTGCCCCATGGAGAACATATCGTAGGAGGCAACTAACTATATGACATGGCATAACACCGGTCGTGGTTAGGCGGTTTGTTAAGAGCAGCATAGATGGTGTCTAACAGGCTGCGGGTCTACTTTGCTCTAGTGTTTGAGTCTTTGAAGATAGACTCGCATATCGGTTAACCACCCTCCTCGGCACTTGTCCCGACACAGTTGAGTAATAAGCTGCTCCTGCCTAGCCCGATAAGCAAGAAATCCTCCACCCGTCTACATCCAGCTCACGCAAGATGTAGATGTACGGGTCAACTGAGACTAAGACTTCTACTCTGGATTGTAGAGGCTTGTCAGAAAGAGCTCTAGACTATTGTATCCACTGTCTTCATGTTTACTTGGTTCTAGTTAAGTCACTGGGCTTTTACAGACTGTCTATTCCAAAAATCATGGTCCAAAAGTCGTGTCGCTTTTTCATATTTCAGATTAATCCGGTATTCCTGTTAAATATATTTGTAATCGTGTCGGTAGACAGATTGGTAATCTGCTGTGTCTTTGCATTGTGGAGATGCTGCCTCCGAGCAGATGACCTTTTCTGGTTTATATAAATTTATTGGACATTAACAGCTAACACACACACCCCCCCCCCCCTCCCAATATAGTGTCCATTCAGATATCCACCGCCCCGTTGATGTGTACAATAAGACGTCCGGTCCCCTCCCCCATAAGAAATATCTTCAGTTATGTTATTCCAACTCTGCAGTCTGAATAAATAATTTCATATTCTGTCGACCATCCCCAACTCTGCAGTCTGATTAAATTATTTCTTGTACTGTCGACCATCTCCAACTCTGCAGTCTGATTAAATTATTTCTTATACTGTCGACCATCTCCAACTCTGCAGTCTGATTAAATTATTTTGTATACTGTCGACCATCCCCAACTTGGCCATATCGATGAATGATGAATACCAAAGACAAGGCAGACTATGACAGTGCCATCTTGGTGTGTCATATTAGCAAAGCGTTATGTTATATAACCTGTTTGTGGATCCATTTACTGGGGAAGAAAGAATATGTCCACTGCTCCCAACAAGACATAACAAGACATAACCTTGCTGAAAACAATACTAGGCGCAACATTGCAGGAAACCGAACCAGAGATAAACACTAGTATGTAATGCAACATATGGAACAGTAAAATGCCTGACAGATTGCATCATCATGGCACGAAGGACGTTGATCCATTGGTGCCGATCTTCAACATGGAGATGGTGCTAGACTGAACTGAGCCCTACAACATATGTTGTCAAGTGTAAGGGTAATTGTGGTTGTAGCATCTTCAAGGCCCACAGAAGCCACATCTACATAGATCCGCAAACCACTTTAACAATGGCTTCGTACAAAGATAATAACTATAGTGGTGGTCTCATATGAGGAAGGGGGGTGGGAGGCAGACTCATCAAGGCCCACATAAACTTACCTGCATGCGCCCACAACCCATTTCTATGTGGACGGACTTCTTGACTTTAGGGAATATTTGCTGTTCTGTTTTAATCAATCGATAAAATATACTGCAACAATTAAGAATTATATTAATTGATTCACTCCGTTAACCCCATATATTGGCTCATAGACGTTTTTCAGTGCCACATAGCTGATACATTAGCTTGAACAATCGTCATTCATAGACATGGGCATTTTTCAATGGCAAGTTTATCTAAATATATCAATGGACATGTCCAATTTAGTGGCAGTTTGACAATGCAAGAATTTATGTTTTCAGGGGTCCAGCATATTTCGGAGTGACAGAGTTAATTTGTTGTTGTTGTTTTTGTTGTTGAATTCCCATAATGTGCAAGTTTACTCTTTTGTGTGCCTGAAAATAACGTTAAGTGGCGGGTTCCATTAGATTTCCACCCATCCCGAGCGTGTTGATGTAAGGGATCTAGGGTCCCACAGGCAATTGTGCTATGTTTGTCTTCATCTGCGTGTCGCTCACTTCCACGGGGATCACATTGGTCCCACACCAAGTTAGTCAGACTGCCATGAAACAGACTGTTGCCGGGGAGAACTGAGTGGAAGTGAGGTCGGAGTCTTGGTCAGTATATTTTCCCTGACCAACATTGTACGATCAGTATGTTTTACCTGACCCTGACTAACATTGTTCGATCAGTATATTTTGCCTGACCCTGACTAACATTGTACGATCAGTATATTTTGCCTGACCCTGACTAACATTTTCAGATCAGTATATTTTGCCTGACCCTGACTAATATTGTCTGATCAGTATATTTTGCCTGACCCTGACTAACATTGTCAGATCAGTATATTTTACCTGACTCTAACTTTGTTCGATCAGTATGTTTTGCCCGACCAAGACGTTAGTTTCCTCTCCTCGATGGAGTTAATAAACAATAGTTAACCAAGTGGAAAAATACTGTGCTGTACAAAGACTATGGTAACAGCCAAGCAACATAGGTAAATAAATATAACCATCAATGGAGAAATATTCGAACAAGTTGACATATTTAGGACAATCCATCACAGAAGATGCTCTCAGTGATATGGAAATTACGATATGGATTGCATTGACTAAAAAGGACTTCAGAGAAAAACATAAATTGCTAACCTCAAAGAATATCAGACTGAGAAAAAACTAATAATCACTACTCATGAATGGCCAGTTTTACTGTACGCGGCCGAAACATGGACTCAGTCAAAAAGAATGAAACAAATCTTGGAAGCGTTTGAATTGTGGTGCTACTGTAGAATGAGTTTCACAGACAGAAGATTCAATGACAATGTCCTCATTGAGATACACGCACAAAAACAACAATTGAAAATAGTTGAAAAGCGAAGATTGAGTTGGTTAGAACACAATATGTGACGTTAGAGTCTTCTACAGAAGATACTAGAGGGATACTTAAGGGGCATTCAGTGGTCTCGTGTTTTTTTTCACATGGATCTTCTGGTAAAAGTTCCCCTGATTTCCGGATAGCGAGATCGAACTGTCGTGTTCAGTGTCGAGCACATTAAAAATTCCTTGGCAGTTGGAAATCGAAAAGAGTCGGCTTAGGCCGCTGTCCGGACAAAAATACCAATTAAAAATCTACCGAAGTTATTTATACCTTTACCCAGGTGAAAACCACACTCTAAGAAACTGGTTCTATACAGGCTCTGTTGAGTCTTCTAAACCAGTATAAAGATGTTACATTAAGTAAGTTAAGTTGATCTGTGTTTATTTGTTCAATCCACAGCCCGTTTTTTGGTGCAGAGTTTCAAGGCGAGATTCCCAAAAAGTTCCGGTATCTGTCCTTCTGTGTGTATGAGGTTGGGAACAAAAATAAGGTAAGCGAAACAACATCTTACCTCATGACGTATCTTTCGGTGTGTACAAGTTTGAGAACAAGAGCATGTTGTGTGTACACGAAATGCCTCATCATCTCATCTATCTTTCCGTGTGTACACGTTTGAGAACAAGAGCATGTTGTGTGTACACGATGTCTCATCATCTCATCTGTCATCTCATCTATCTTTCCGTGTGTACACGTTTGAGAACAAGAGCATGTTGTGTGTACAGGAAATGCCTCATCGTCTCATCTATCTTTCCGTGTGTACACGTTTGAGAACAAGAGCATGTTGTGTGTACACGAAATGCCTCATCATCTCATCTGTCATCTCATCTATCTTTCCGTGTGTACACGTTTGAGAACAAGAGCATGTTGTGTGTACAAGATGTCTCATTATATCATTTCTCATCTATCTTTCCATGTGTACATGTTTGACAACAAAATCATGTTGTGTGTACATGAAATGTCTTATTTGATCTCATCTGCTGTTTCATGTGTACAACTCTTTCATTTCTATGAGCCTCAGTGTTACCAGGACAGTAGATCTAATAGAGTCCCTCAAGGTTTGAGGCCTCTTTGTAATCAATATTACAGGGCCATTAGAACTACCATAACTCATGACTGTCTGAGGCATAAGTGTCAGCTGCATTGGTCATGTCATAGATATCTTGTCTGTAACATTACCATAAATAACATTTCACACAAGAACATCCACCATCACCACCAACATTCACCACAACGCCATCCACACATCCATCGCACCACCAACATTCACCACAACGCCATCCACAAATCCATCGCACCACCAACATTCATCACAACACCATCTAGCACTACACATATTCACCAACTAAAACAAACATTCATCAACACCAGCATTCAGTGCCAATAATCACCACCACAATGATCATCACCACCATAATACTTACCACCACAACACTCACTGCCAATAACAATCATTTCCAACAACATGGGACGGCGTGGCCTAGTGGTTAAGTGGCACGGCTCACAATCCGAAGGTGCTGGGTTCGATCCCCATCATAGCACCAGCCGTTACCCCGGGGAAGCAAACCCTTAGAAAATGAAGGAGGAAGCAGACCCTTACATAAAATGCATGCTGAAGTCGGATGCACTGGGCCAACAGGCGCAAAATAAAAACCACAGTGCAACGCACACCGTCTTGGGGATTAGAGAAATAAGGCGAACGAAAAACAAATTAAAAAATTTCCAACAACAATTACTGCCACCAACAATCACCACCAGTAACAATCACCACCACCAACAATCACCACCAGTAACAATCACAGCAACCAACAATTACAGCAACCAACAATTACTGCCACTAACAATCACGACTACCAACAATTACTGCCACCAACAATCACCAACACCACCATCAACATTCACCACAATCAACAATCACCACCACCAACAATAACCACCACCAACTTTCAGCACCACCAACAATCAGCACCACAAACAATCCATCACTACAACGATGACTACCATAACATTCAGCACCATCAATCACCACAACATTCACCACTCCCAACAGTGGCCACCATAACATTAATCACCACCACTAACATTAACCATTACCAACAATCGCCACCACCAACAATCACCACCACCAACAATCACCAACACTCATCACCATCAACAATCATTACCACCAACATTACATTAACCACCACTAACAATCACCAACACTCATCACCATCAACAATCATTACCACCAACATTACATTAACCACCACTAACAAACACCACCACCAACAATCACTACCACCAACAATCACCACCATCAACGATTACCACCACCAACAGTTAACATCACCAACAATCAGTACCAACAATCACCACACCATTCACCAACACTCACCAGCACCAACAATCACCCTCACAATAATCACCACTATGACATTCACCACCACCAACATTCAGTACTAACAATCACCACAATATTCACAAACACCAACATTCAGTACCAAAATTCAATACCACCAACATTCAGTACTAATAATCACCACAACATTCACCAACAATCATCACCACCAACATTCACCATAATAACAATGCCCACCATAACAATCACCCCCACCAACAATCATCACCATTAACATTAAGTACCAACATTCACCACCACCAACAATCATCACCATTAACATTAAGTACCAACATTCACCACCACCAACAATCATCACCATTAACATTAAGTACCAACCTTTACCACCACCAACAATCATAAACATTAAGTACTAACAATTACCATCACAAACAACCACCACCACAACATTCAGCAGTACAACATTCACCACCACCAACAATCATCATCATTAACATGAAGTACCAGCAATCACCATCACAACATCCCTTAACATGCAAAACCACAACATTTGTAACATACCTTCTTAACTGTATGTTAAACATCAAACCAATTCATAATTTAACGTTAAGATTCAACATAGAAGGCTCTAAAACGTGATTCTATATAAAACAAAAAGCAATTAATTTATTGCAAAAGTATTGTCACAAGTATTTCTACAGACTTTGATCCTTTTACAATAGGAGAAAAGGAGATACCAGAAATACGATATGCCGACGATACAGTTTTGCTCTCGAACAGCACCAAGGGCCTAGAACAAATAATTACATCAGTCCAGAAGCACAGCGAAGTCCAGAATCTCTGCTTGAATACAAAAAAACTAAGATAATGACAACTGACGAGACAAAACTTCAACCTAAAATCGAGATCGCTAGCGAAAAGATTGAATATTTTGAATATTTGAGATCAAAACCAAACAACAATGGAGACTGTACAAAGGAAGTTAGAAGATGACTGACTATAACAATGCTTAACCTATGGCACAACACAAACTAGGAACTAAAACTAAAGATTCTAAAAACATGCAATATCCCTGTGGCAACCTATGGATGTGAAACATGGACGATTACAAAAGCAATAAGAACGAAGATCGATGCTTTTCAAACACAGTGCTACAGAAGAGTCCTGAAAATCTTGTGGACAAAGAAAGAAAGAAACAAATCCATCCGGCAAGACCTGAATGTGGAGGAGAATTGGCTCATAAATGATCCTATGACCCGAAAACAGAGGTTTTTTGGACACGTCAAACAACACAACGGACTGGAGAGAGTGGTTATGGAGGGCATGGTCACTGGAAAGATAGGCAGGGGCCGACCGAGAAGACGGACTCAGGACATCAAGGAGACGCTGGATTTGACCTTGAAGCAGGCCTGAAGAGAGTTTCCTACGGACAGGCTGTCATGAGAACAACGTTCTGCAAAAGACATGCTACATGATGATGACGATCGTTACAAAATATCAAAAAGAAACTAATCGGAACATGTCAAACTCTGACATGGGGGATGTAAGCCTAAGCTATTGATGGAACCCCTAACACTAATTGACCCAGATTTTCAGCCTTCTATCTGAACTATACAATTCACTCAACTTGATCTAGACAAATCTTGTTCTATGATTTCACTAAACTATCTACTTTGTAGTCACGTATGCCCTCTGAAAGTTGGCGATGAAGTTGATTTATGGCAGTTGTTGACCCTGCACTGTGCAACAATTTCATTTTACCAAGCTTGTGGGGGTGCTCTCTGAGGATTCAAATTACAACCTTTGTTCCATCTAAACTAATTACAACCTACCTGACCTGAATTGTGTATACGATCAGTTATCTCTCGCCCTCAGCAGATCATCATGAACTGATGTTTGTGAAGGCTACAGATACGTTTGTCCCAAACTGAGTCACGGGCATGATCAGTTATCTCTCGCCCTCAGCAGATCACCAAGTACTGATGTCTGTGTAGACTAAAAATACATTTGTCCTGAACTGAGTAACACACATGATCATTTATCTTTTGTCCTTAGCAGATCACCAAGAACTGATGTCTGTGAAGACTACAGATATGTTTGTTTCGAACTGAGTCAGGCGCACAATCAGTTCATACTCAGCAGATCATCAAGAACTGATGTATGTGAAGCCTGCAGATACGCTTGTCCTGAACTGAGTTGCGCACACGATCAGTTATCTCTCATACTCAGCAGATCATCAAGAACTGATGTATGTGAAGCCTGCAGATACGCTTGTCCTGAACTGAGTTGCGCACACGATCAGTTATCTCTCGTACTCAGCAGATCATCTAGAACTGATGTCTGTGAAGCCTGCAGATATGTTTGTCCTGAACTGAGTTGCGTGCACAACCAGTTATCTCCCGTCCACAGCAGATCATCAGGAACTGGTGTCTGTGATATTCCCACTGCTGCTGAGTTTATTACCTCAGTTTGTTGTCGATCTCAACAGGCGCAAGCACTAAACCTGAGAGACCTATAACTGCCTTGTTCTTCATTCTCTTTGGGATTTACATCCTAGATGTTTGCATAACCTTTATCATACATTCATTATTCTTAACCTGTCACTCCAAGTGAACAGATTTCTAATTTTTCTTGTTACAGAAAGTCCACTATTAGAACCAATGGGCAGTACTGCAACTGCCTCTGATGTAAAGTGGGTTAACTTCCTGTCAAGCTCTGATCTCCATCTTTAGTTCCTGATTTTTATTGCCTCTTTACTCCGCCTAAACAAAGATGACGGCGGTCACTGGGTACTCTGCTCCTTCATGTTGACTGATCAGCAGTCAATTTTAATCCAGCTACTCCCCATTGGAATCCTATTGACTGCCCTGTCTACTTGTCACCCTGTCATTCTAAACGTGACAGCCTGACGTCAGATTATATGTCGAATAACCCCTCTACCCACACTCTAGACACCAGATAATGCAACCAAATAGGCTGGCCTAGAATCTCCACCATTTTTAGCTGAGCATTCTTTAAGACACCCGGAGAGGACAAAAGGGTGAACTCTAACTGAACTGTGCGTCCCCCCACCCCCATCTGAATGAAATATGATATCCATGTCCCAGGTCAACTATTTTTAGCTCCTGAGAATAAGCTGCTGGCTCTAGCTACTCTGCTCCCTGACACATACCCCTTTAAATACCAAAATCCTTTTACACATTCACCACCACCAACAATCACCACAATAGCCATCACACCAACAACACTATCCAACAACATTCACTAAAACAACATCCACCACTACAATTTCCACCAACATCAACCACCACCACCAAGAAAGTTGTGCTTTGTGTTCCCAAGCTTCTAGGCAAAGTGTCCCTGAAGAAAGAAGAGCTGTACAAGTACCATCACAAAGAACACTGGTTCCCATTGACCTACCAGGACAGTGACATCGAGATACAGGGCAAAGTTCATGTGGAGGTTAGGCTGGATGAGTTTCTGACACCATCAGGTGACATGTCCCACAGGATGACAGTCAGGTAAGTTGGTCTATTGTTGACACACTCAGGTGATATGTCAAACACAGCCAGGTGAGTTGGTCTATTGTTGACACACTCAGGTGATATGTTACACACTATCAGGTGAGTTGGTCTATTGTTGACACACTCAGGTGATATGGTACACACTATCAGGTGAGTTGGTCTATTGTTGACACACTCAGGTGATATTTCACGCACAGTCAGGTGAATTGGTCTATTGTTGACACACTCAGGTGATATGTCACACACAGCCAGGTGAGTTGGTCTATTGTTGACACACTCAGGTGATATGTTACACACTGTCATGTGAGTTGGTCTATTGTTGACACACTCAGGTGATATGTTATACACTGTCAGATGAGTTGATCTATTGTTGACACACTCAGTTGATATGTCACATACTGTCAAGTGAGTTTGTCTATTGTTGACACACTCAGGTGATATGTCACATACTGTCAGATGAGTTGATCTATTGTTGACACACTCAGGTGATATGTTACACACTCTCAGGTGAGTTAGCTTATTGTTGACACACTTTCAGATGATATGTTACACACTGTCAGGTGGGTTCTTCTATTGTTAGCACAATCAGGTCATATGTCACACAGGATTAATGTCAGCTGGTTCGATTTACAGTCAGTTACATAATTACTTGTATTTTTGTTATGTATGTATTGTAAGACGCTGTAGCAGAGAAGTAAGGAACTTGCACAATAATAATAATTTTCCTGCACTTCACTGTTCTATAGTGCTAATCAGCTTTCTCTCTCCTCCTTTTCAACCCATCCTCCTGCTTGTTGACCCATCCTCCATTCTTGATTAAATGCATCTCAACATATTGGCTCTTACCCCAACAGAGTTCTTGAATGCAGTGATCTAACAGTCATCAGTGGGTCCTGTAACCCGTACTCAGTTGTCACCCTCTCCTATGGCAAGACAAAAACAAAGGAGATCAAAAAGACAACAGTCAAGAAGAAGACCATATGTCCACAATTTGATGAAACTTTTTCATTTTATGTAAGTTCTGACTCCTTCCTTCCTTCCTTCCTTCCTTCCTTCCTTCCTTCCTTCCTTCCTTCCTTCCTTCCATCTTTCTTCTTTCCTCATCTTTTTCTCCTCCTCCTCTTCCTCACTCTTCTTCTTTGCTCAGGTTTTAGATCTTGTCTTCATGCTCTATCTCTTCAACTTTCTCGGTTTTATCTTTACATTCTTACCACCTGCTTTCTTATCTCTTCTTCTGTCATGTTGTTTGTATTAACTAGAGAAGAGCAAGTTGTCATCTTTGGACTGAGACTAGGCATAATAGAGGGTCCTTTAATGTTCTACAAAATGAGGGGACTTTGGAATGACCATAGAACACATCCTACAAAGCTGCATACTCACACAGGAAGAGAGAGAACTATGAGGTGTCTTAAATAATTATCTGACCTTTGGACCGGAAAAATATGATTACTCACCAGGAGGTTTGAATCCCTAATTCGATTCAAAGTACTCTTCTTGGGACTCCACACACTTCTACAAGCGGTCCCGCCATTGTCAGAAACATTTTAGGAAGGCCTCTTTTGGAATGGAGTGCAGCTCGGTTGTCTCATTCAGCTCAATGTCTTCTCTGGACTCGAATCGGATCCCTTTCAGCGGAATTTTCAGTTAGGGAAACAGCCAAAAATCACAAGGAATCATTTCAGGAGAATAGGGAAACTGGCAAACCAGAGAAATGTTGTATGTTTACTCTTTTGTGCGCCCTGAAAAGGACGTTAAGTGGAGCATTGCAGTATCTTTCCTCACATCCAAGCATGCTGATGAAGGTGGACTGGGGTTCTTCAAGCAGTTGTGCTATGCTTGGCTTCATTTGCACATCGCTCACTACTGCGGGGATCACATCGATCCTTCACCTTGTTCACCAGGCTGCCATGAAAACAGCCATTTCCAAGGAGGGCTACGAGGAAGCTTAGGGGAGAGTCTTGTCCAGTATATTTTGCCTGACCCTGACTAACATGATCAGTAAGTATTGTCTGACCAGACGTTAGTCTTCCTCCTCAACCAAGAAATTGTGAATCGGATGTGAAGAATGGACGTTTGCATTGCCATGTTGGAACTGCCAAATTCCCGTTGTCTGCAGGTCTACTTAGACAGGGTAGGCCTACTTAGATAGGGTGAGCCAGCTTAGACTAGGTGAGCCTACTTTGATAGGGTGGGCCTAGACAGGGTAGGCCTACTCAGATAGGGTGAGCCAGCTTAGACTAGGTGAGCCTACTTTGATAGGGTGGGCCTAGACAGGGTAGGCCCACTCATATAGGGGAGAGCCAGCTTAGACTAGGTGAGTCTACTTTGATAGGGTGGGCCTAGACAGGGTAGGCCTAGACAGGGTAGGCCTACTCAGATAGGGGGAGCCAGCTTAGACTAGGTGAGTCTACTTTGATAGGGTGGGCCTAATTAGATAGGGTGAGTCAGCTTAGACTAGGTGAGCCTACTTTATGGGTCTACTCAGATAGGTGCTTAGACAGGGTGGGCATACTTAGACTCGGTAGGTCTACTCAGATAGTGTTGGCCCACTTAGACAGTGATGGCAAATTTAAATAGGGTGGACATACTTAGACAAGATAGGCCTACTTAGATAGTATGAGCCAGCTTAGGCCGGGAGCGCCTATTTAGATAGGATAGGCATGCTTAAACAGCATGGGTCGACTCAAATAGGGTTGGCATACTTAGACAGGCTGGGTCTACTTAAATAGGGTGGGCATACTAAAACAGGCTGGGTCTACTCAAATAGGGTGGGCATACTAAGACAAGATGGGCCTACTTAGACTGGTTGAATGCTTGGTTATATAAGAAACTCAATTACCGCTGATAAGTGATAATATTCTGCATGATTCTCTGCTGGAGGAAGAGGCAATTCCACTACCAAATACATCAGGACATACATGACAATGGTTATTGAGACAGTGACTTCAGCTCTGAGTTGGAAATCTCAGACCTTGTAATTTGGGCTATTATACTCTCAATCACTGCTTCAGATGATACAGAATAACTTCCTATAGCATGAGTCCATGTCAGACATAGAGACGCCAGTCATTGTGTTGGGCTCTCATTAATCCTTTCTTCAGAAGGCACAGAAGAACTGTGACTGTATGGCATGTATGTATATCATAGAGGCCTCAAACCTTCAGCTGTATGTGTGTAGATCTTGTATCCTTGTCATGCTGGGGCTCATAGCAGTGAAAGAGTTGACATCCTGTTCTTGAAAACCTTTATAGTATGGTCTGTGTGGACAATACATATGGATTGTGGGGACAATCAATGATCCAACAATGCACAGACTGCTAATGTTTAAAATTAGTCTAGTCATGAGTCAATCAGGCGGGGGCGTCTTGATAGGGTGGGGCAGGTGTATGTGAAACCAGTGATCTGCAGACACCAACGAAATCTATAATCTTCACCATTTGATGAAAAGAACTGAACACCTAAAAGTCTGCCTGAACTACAGTGATGTCAATTTTTTATAATGGATATAACTAGAATGATCTATGCAAACAAATGGCAACACTGAATGTGATTGAAGAAAACTATCCAGAACAATTGTGAATACATGCCTACACAGATGGATTAGAAACAAATGTTGTTAAGAATGGAGGCGCTGGTATCTTTGCCTTGTATCCTAAAAACTGTTGTGAGAAAATGAATATTCCCACAAATAAATTATGTTCTAACTATACATCTGAGGTTCAAGCTCTAGAACAAGCTACTAATGTGATACACAACAGCAGAAATTCTGACTGTCATCGGGCAGTCATCTTCACAGACACATTATCTGTGCTGTGTCTTCAAGGCTGGTAAACTCACACATGTGAGGAATGAACTAAGCTACCATACTTCAGTGGTTACCATCTCATTGTGGTGTACCGGGGAATGAAAAAGGTGGACAAACTTGCAAAACATGGGAGGAGAATGTGAACGGGAAGATGGTAGATCACATACTTTGAGAAGAAGAGCTATCCATGCTTTTAGAAGAGATCAGAACCAACCTAATGACGACTACTACATTCTTGCTTGGCAGGGACAGATCACCATTCTTTTGTCTCAGGACAGGGCAGGCTAGACAAAATAAACATATGTACAGGCTTCATTTATCTACTTCACCTCTGTGCATGTGTGGACTGAGGGAACAAACAACAGAACATGTTTTACATGCCTGCCCTCTGTATAGCCAATTAAAGAAGACTCCAAAAATGTATGGAGCTATATATAGCTCAAGACAATGTAGCAAACATACAGCACTACACCTTCATTGCCTTAACTGTATAATCCTTTCTGATTGCCGTCATATGTTTATTCATGTAGATTGACAACAAAGGACAGAATCAGGAGAAGAATCTGTATGCCTTTGAGGACTTCATGGCAGGAGAGTTAAGGTGAGGCAATTTACAGTTTTAACTCACCTAGGGAAGAAGTCTTTATTAAAATTATCCTAGTTTGATTCTCCATCTTACATGCTCTAATGTAGCCATCTGCAAATGGGTAACTCGAGTACAGGAGATTGTGGGTTCAAATCGCAGTGGAGACCGGGATTTTTTTCATGCCTGTTTGAATATTAGGATTCCGGGGACGGCGGGGCCTAGTGGTTAAGTGACACGGCTCACAGCCAGAAGGTGCTGGGTTCGATCATCATCACAGCACCGGCCATTACCATAGGGAAGCAAACCCTTAGAAAATGCAGGAGGAAGCAGATCCTTACATAAAATGCATGCTGAAGTCGGATGCACTGGGCCGACAGGCGTAAAATAAAAACGCCGCCTTAAAGATTAGACAAATAAGGCGAACGCAAAAAAAATAAAAAAATTCTAGCATTCCAAGTAGTCCAAGTAAGTACCTTATATTTAGGGACGGCGAGGAAGAAAACTGGTCACATTACACAGAACAAAGCTGAGACCAGGTACAATTACATCTGTAACACTTGATTCCTGACAGCAGTATCTACTTTGTGACTATCTAGATGTTATACTAACACAAGACAGCTAGGAAGGAAACTGGTCAGCCTGCATCAGAAAAGTTGAGACCTCTCAGATTGTCTCCAACACTTCATCCCCAAAAATGTAAAAAAAAACATCCATTAATATTGTTGTGGAAGCCACATGTTCCTGGCATAATTCAACTCTTGACAACATTACTTTGATGACACGTTACGGTGGCTCTTCATATATATCAAGACAAACTTGAGAAGGGGAAATTAGGTCTTTTTGGCTGTTGTGCAATTTGAGACTCATCAGTAAGATCACCACTATGGGGTTTACAGTGTTGATCCCTACTTCACTGGCCAGACTGCTGAGACACAGCCTGTTTCTAGGAACTGGAACGAGAACGGGATTTTGATCAGTATGTTTCATCTGATCCTGATGCTAGTCTTGGTTTCTTGCATTGTTGTAAATTACTGTTCTCCACCATGTGTAGTTGATATTCACAAGCCATGAGACACGATATTCCATGTAATCATGCCCTCGGCACTAACTTTGTAACCAACCCTCCCATTCTTAATGTATTACTTTTTGGGACAGTCACCACCTCCCATGTAATCAACTTTTCCACTCTTGATGTATCACTTTTTGTGGACAGTCACCACCTTTCATGTAACCATCCCTTCCAGTCTTAATGTATCACTTTTTAGGACAGTCACGCTGCCGAAGACGGATGTGTCAGACCGAAAGGTGCAAATATCGCAGTCAAACTGTAAACTAGCGACACAACGCAAATTCGTTCTCCGGACTACTTACAAAGCCCTGTTCAGGGCTTGGTAGCAGGAGATTGAGAATGAACGCAGAAGAAGAAGAAGAAGAAGGACAGTCACCACCTCCCATGTAATCCTACCCTCAGCACTAACTTGTAACCAACCCTCTTGTTTCCAGTGTATCACTATTTCATGATGACTCCAAGGTCTCTCGTGAAGTCCTGGGCAACATTTTCAAGGGCTCTTTCCTTGGAGAGGTCAAGATTCCTATACATGATATAGATATCTCTCGACCCCACAGAGCATGGTAAGTACTAGTCAGTTGAGAAACTACATAAAGGAGGGTCTAACCAAAAGTGAGCCATTAGAAAGTGGTAGAAAGGTGCCCTTTACCATATTTCTTCAATGATGCACCCATTAATTTTAGCACCACGAACACACAATTTTAATTTATAAGACACATAATTACCCACAAATTTTATAATCACCCACAAATTCTTTCTTCTATTCCAAGGGATTTTACAACTTCTCTGGCCTTCACTTGACAAGTGATAGATAATCCTTTTGCGTCTCCATTACACAATTTATCACAGCTTCATCTACTTGTGGAAATCTCCCTTTGGTAGGCCATGTAAAGCCCTTGATTGTTGCTATGCATAAAAATATGGAATTGTTGCCATTTCTCCAACAATGAACATTTTGCTTTACTAACAACACATTGCCAACTGGGCTGGGCAGCCTTCTCATCCATCAATATGGCCCTGGACCTCAGAGTTTGTATTCCATCTCCGATAGGATACCTGAAGCTTGTGGGTTTCACAGACCCAATCGTTTCACACTTCTATTAGTTTTTTGAGAGCACCTTACCTCTCAGCTATACCGACCTCTCTGAGAACCCCAAGTTTCTCACATTGTTATTTATGTACCATATATTGGATGTTCCTTCTAGAGCTTTCTTTCAAACCTAGGAGTCAACTTCACACTCGGAAGGTCTTCGGGCTGAGTGAATGGCTGGATGATGTATAAAGCCATGAAATGGAGTCTTCTACCCTAATGGTGTTAAGCTCAATGCATACAAGCATCATACAAGTGTGCAAGTGGCAGGGCAGTTGGAGCACTTTGATGATGTTGCCATCTAGAACTAGAAATGACTGGATGTCATTCTAGCGAGGGACCTGCAGATCTTAGACGATTAATAGACTTGAATGCTAAAAGAAAACAGAAATGGAGCAATAAGTTAGCACTTTAGAGTCTGTTTTAATTTACTAGAGTTGTGTATTAACATCCAAGACAAGAGCAACAATTTCATTTGTCAATTGTTTTTTTTCAATATCTTCTTCATTGGCATTCATCCTGGGTAGGACATTGTGTCATAGTTTACAGCAGTGCTGCTATATATGTGCCTTTCAGCCTGACACATCCGGTTTCAGCATGGCGTTTTTGGGACCAGTTTTGTTGTCCCTCTTTGATAACTATTCTCTCAGCCAGGTTGCATGTGTACTGTCTGTTTGCAGGGCCGTCAACTCCAGACAGAAAAAGGTCTTAGTTAGCTATTCTTCACTGCTGATATCAGCTCATTGACTGCTGTGTCTTTGACCCCAATTTTTTTCCAAAAAAATAATTTAAACTGAACTAATTGAACCAAAAGAACTATGATTAATCATTTACAGTCCCAATTGTCCATTGCAGTCAACTAGAGTAGCACCACTTATAGTCTGATTTATCTGAAGTCACATGTTGCGTATCAATCATTTCTTGTTATTTAGCTATATTTGATTTATAAACAAAAGCTGTATCTTTAAATTTAAAAATCATAATTTCAGTTTTAATTATGTTTTTTCTGTTAACCTTTAAGCACATACAACTACTGTTCTTGTCTTGAACATTAATACTAACAACTTGTAAATTAGGTTGGACTATAAAGGAGGGTTAATGAGTCAAAAGATGCATAATTAAATTATCTGTCATATGATGTGTTCACTATAACAGTATATATTATTTGTCACTGAAAGTATTCATATGGAGAATTACTCATAGAACCAACTTTATGGCACCTGGGTGTCCCCGTATGATCTCAGCCCCTCTCATTACTTACAGTGCTGATGGCAAAACAAACTCCATAACTCTATCAGCAGATTGAAAATAATTTTTACCTGACTTTGTCAGGTGCTCATTTACAGCTGTAGAAGCAGTCAACCATGAAAAAACTCATGACATATCCAGTCTTAAAATTACATGATTTGAATCTGGGATGTTGGTATTGTAAGCACAGCATACAACCTCTAGGCCACCTGTTTCCTTGAAGTATTCATATAGAAGTATATATTATCTATCATATGAAGTATTCACATAACAGTATATATTATATATCACATGGGGTATTCATAAAACAGTATATATTATTACCATTAATTTGTGTATAATCATTTCTTTTATGTTTAAATGTTGTATTATCCTACCAATAGCATTACCAGTTTCGCCCTGTTTCAGTTTCACTGTCAAAACCAAACTTGTATTGAATATCCATGTCTAAATCAAATACATGATCAGTCCTGATTGTGTACTAAGCCATTTCTCAGCCCAAATTTCATTGCTTAAAAAACCCCAGATTACAAATTCACCAAAAAACATAAATACAGGCAGATATTGGAGAACACTTCATTAAACAAAAGCTGGGCATGCGCAGGAAGTTTATGTATTGATTAGGTCACTCTAATAACAAAACTTTCTGTTGCTCCATGACAATGGGCAACACTAGTGTATAGCAGGCGTGTCCGGCCGTAACTGATGTATAGCAACCAGGGCACTTCCGGACGTCTTAACTTGTAAAGGGTTTTCAATAATTTCCATGTGAAGGATGCTCATTTACTTTTTAACAACACATTAAGCCCACCAAGCATTGTACTCTGCAGCCAACAAAATATTTTCGCAATTAATTAGTTTAGTTTAATCGAAGAATCAATGGCATTTCACACAGTTTAATCCATAAGCGCTCTGTTCCTCTCCATATTTTTAGAGAATCTCAGCAAAATGCACGAACTCCATAGCACCAGCGAGGATCCTGTAATAGATTGGATAGATTTTAAACATAATTTTGAACTTTTCCCGGGCAGCAGCCGTTAAGAATTATCTTTTTTATTTCCGACTGCCGAGGGACACTGCACACGGGTGTCCGATCTCTACTACCAAGATATTAGGGAAAATGTTAGAAAGTCCATGTGAAAAAATCCCGGTCTTCTCCATGATTTGAACCAGCAACCTCCAGCACCCAAGGTCAAGGTCTTACCTTGAGACCACTCAGTTTTAATTAATTACTGTGTTTTAATGATTTATTTGTCTCTATCTGTATTGATATTTTATTGCTTGTGGTTGCATTTGTTAGCTCTACTCTTGTGGTTGTATTTGTTAGCTCTACTCTTGTGGTTAGAGCAGAAACAACAAACCACTTTGATGTGGAATGTATACATATTTACATACTCGACTAAGTTGCTTCTCTTCTACCATAGGGTTTAGAGTTGTGACAAGTGTCAGCCAGTGACATAAGTGAGATTCAGGGGTCGTAGTCCCAGGGGCTGGGTTTCCACAGCGAGCTCCACAGGGTGGTACCTGAGCCAGCTTGTAACATTGAAATAGGGACGCTCATTTTTTTAGCTGGACAGTAGGCAAAAGGTGAGAAAGAGATTTCACGTTGGAGAGTTCCGTCAGAGGTTAGGTACAGCCGGCCTGGATTTTTAGAGAGAGAGTTCCTAGACTTATAATAGATTTGTAGTTAAATTGGTAGGGAGTTTGAGCTACCTATGATTTGGGGACAAGTTGTCAAAAGAAGTGGGTAAAGGTTTAGGGCTACCTTTTTGGTAGTTGACCAGATGACACTGGAAGATTAGTAGGGGTAGAGCTGCCAAGGATTTGACGGCACGATATCCAATGATAAGTTGGTAGGGGCTCCAGAAAAAGGAACCTGACATATTGACCAGCACTGCAAGCCAAACGCTGCCATGAGCTATGAGCTGGTCAGCAGGATGGTGACAGAAATAGCTTGTGACCAATAGCCTTGTTGCATAGGAGGAGCTTCGGAGAAGCACGAGGGATCAATGAAGGCATAAACTTGAGGCAGTATAGACAGCTGGCCGGAAGGTTTCCTATGAGAGTTCCGTAAGCATTGCACACCATTGACTGATGGAAGGGGCAGTGAACTGACCCCAGTGATAGTGAGACATTCCTGTGAGAAAGTTGGTGGCAAGCGTAGTTGTGGATTACACACATCTGCCACTTAGGCCTGCTGGAAAGGACAACAAACTGATCAGATCCAGTTTGTGGCAAACATATCTGTGGATTGCACTGGTTCTGCTGAAGAGCCTGTTGTAAATGACAGACGCCTAAAGAATGGTCTTGTATACGTTGTTTGTGTCAGATAAATCAGGCTGGTCAGCCATAGCCGCCCCCCCCCCCACTATTGAAAGTAAGTTGTATTATAGGCAAAGGAATGAAAGCCATATAGTCCTGCTTACAGATGCCTTGGCCGTAGTTACAGCACTAAAAAGCCAGAAAAATACTGAACTTAATGATTTAAGAGCAGTACTCTGTCAACTATGCCAGCAGTCCGCACCAAAAAGGGTAGTGGTACAGTGGGTTCCATCCCACTGCAACATCCAAGGCAACGAGGAGGCAGACAGACTGGCAAAAGAAGGTGCAAGACTAAAACAACCAGATACTAGTATGACATACGAAGAGTCAAAACGGCTTATTAGAGCTAGATACATGACCAAATGGGAAACCGAACATACTGGCTACACAAAAAACGATGCATATTACCAGTTGAACAGAAGAGAGCAGGTCGTGGTCTTCAGACTTCGCACTGGCCACAACAGACTGAGGTACCACCTATTCAACAAATTGAAGATAGGTGGCACTGACGAATACCCGTGTGGTACCGGAAAAATGACCGCTGAGCATTTGCTGCTAAACTGCCCAACAGAGAGAGCAGATGTGGCCATCACCAGTGGCAACACTAGACAAGCTCTATGGCAGTGTCGACAGCCTCAGGATGACCGCTGCTTTTTTAGAAAAAATAAAGGTTGATGTCTGACTGCGTACGATGAAGAAGAAGAAGAAGAAGAAGAAGAAGTATTATAGGCATCAGGGATCACATCCCAAGATCCAGTCAACAAGATTTACTATAGAATCAGTCAGTAAGAAAACTTTGGTTCCACAGCAGAGACTAGACAGACGGAAGCTGCCACGCTGTCAAGAGGCCAACCACATCACCAGCGACAGAGGACCACAAGACTCAAGTGATTAAATAGTTGATTAGTTGCTTTGTTAAAGAGAATAAGGATAAAAGGACCACAGTTCCAATCTGAGTTAACAGTTCAGAGGTAAACACCACAATTACTTGCTGACACCCTCTGCTTAGAGAATTTAGTCATAGTTAGATAAGTAGATAAATGATGTCCATGACTAGATTATGCTATAAATGATTAACCATTTTTTTTACGATGAAAGAATCCGTTTTCAGTGGTTTCATGTGAAAGAGGAAATTATAAAGAAAATAGTGATAAGCTGGCTATACGACACAGTGATTGAAACGAGATAATAAGTTATGGGTCTGTTACATAAGATTAAATGGACCCAATGTCTAGATGATTTGAAGGCCTAGTCAGATACATGTTTAAAACTAAACTGACTGCTCTGAGGTATAGAATCTTCTACCCTGAGGTGTAGTCTTCTACATTCAACAACTTTCAACCATTGGGTGTTGAGTCTTCTACTTTTGGATATAAAGTATTCAACCTTGGGGTATAGATTCTTCTGCTCTGAGGTGTAGAGGCTTCTACCTTCAACCATAGAGTGTAGATGTTGTCAACTCCTGTGTTTTATAGTTTTTACATGTTGGAGCAGTCAGCCTTGTTCACCTATAGTGATATGCCAGATAGGTTACAGGGTTACTGTTTTTAGCTCCTCTTTCAGACTCTGATAACACACAGAAATGCACATCATATATTTAATATACAATCCCTGCTGAAGTCGGATCTGTTGGACCGAAAGGTGCAAATATCGCAGTCATGCTGTAAACTACGACAACGCATTCCGTTCTCCGGACTACATCCTGCTACTTGCAAAGCCCTTTTCAGGGCTTGATAGCGGAAGATTAAAGAACAAACAAAGAAGAAGAATATACAACCAACTCATTAACATAATCACCACATTTTCAGTAGACTCTCTCATGGAATAAGAATGAGGGGCAGAGTTAGTTAGTCGTCAGATCATCTTCATCACACTCGAGATATGTCCATATGCGCTCAGATATCATCCTCAGTATCTCTGCCAGCACGTGATGACTGACTGTTCCGGTCCTGTACTGGTTAACCAGAAGTCTTTGGATCGATCCCTGTGTGGCAGAGGGGTTAAGGGTACAGCTATATTAGTCTGGAGACACATGATTAAACCCTGGTAATGCCTATCATTTTTCCTGTTCAGAGGAAAATTGTTGTTGAAAGCTACAAGTACTATTTAACTCTGGTGACATTTCTTTGGTGGTAGATTGCAGTGGCTCTACTTACATCCCTGGGGAAATTTGAGAAGGTGGACCTAGGTCTTCCTGCCTGTAGTGCAGTGCAAGACTCCTCAGTAAGTTCATCTCAATGGTGATCACAGTGTGAATCCCTACTTTGTTTTCCAAACTGCTGTGACACATTCTGTTTTCAAGAGCAAGACTTGGACAAGAGCTATGGGTCTTAATGAGTATGTTTCACCTGACCCTGATGTTACTCTTCACCCCTACATTGGTCAGTAAATTTCACCTGACTTTGATGTTACTCTTCACTCTAACCTTGATCAGTATATTTCACCTGACCCTGAAGTTACTTATGCTTCACCTGACCACAATGTTACTCTTCACTCCCACCTTGATCAATATGCTTCACCTGACCCAGATGTTACTCTTCACTCCCACCTTGATCAATATATTTCACCTGACCCTGAAGTTACTTATGCTTCACCTGACCACGATGTTACTCTTCACTCCCACCTTGATCAATATGCTTCACCTGACCACGATGTTACTCTTCACTCCCACCTTGATCAATATGTTTCACCTGACCCTGATGTTACTCTTCACTCCCACCTTGATCAGTATGTTTCACCTGACTCTGATGTCACTCTTCACTCCCACCTTGATCAGTATGTTTCACCTGACCCCGATGTTACTCTTCACTCCCACCTTGATCAGTATGTTTCACCTCTCTGATGTCACTCTTCACTCCCACCTTGATCATGTCTCACCTGACCCTGATGTTACTCTTCACCCCCACCTTGATCAGTATGTTTCACCACCTGACCCTGATGTTACTCTTCACCCCCACCTTGATCAGTATGTTTCACCTGACCCTGATATTACTCTTCACCCCCACCTTGATCAGTTTGTTTCACCTGACCCTGATGTTACTCTTCACCCCCACCTTGATCAGTATGTTTCACCACCTGACCCTGATGTTACTCTTCACCCCCACCTTGATCAGTATGTTTCACCTGACCCTGATATTACTCTTCACCCCCACCTTGATCAGTTTGTTTCACCTGACCCTGATGTTACTCTTCACCGCCACCTTGATCAGTATGTTTCACCTGATCCTGATGTTACTCTCCTCCCCAGCCTTGATCAATATGTTTCACCTGACCCTGATGTAACTCTTCCCTCCAACATTGATCAGTATATTTTCCCCTGACCTTGACATTACTCTTCAGTCTCTACATTGATTAAATAAATAGCTGTCCTGCAACTACTGGAGCAGCCAGTCTTTATTCCCCCTATCAATTTTGTGGCAGACAATAGCAAAAGGAAAGACACGATGTTGTTACCTTTTTTCTGCTTTACTTTTATCATCTCTCCCTTGTTATAATTTGCAGGTATTGCCTGCAAGCAAAGGAAGCTAACAGGGCTAGTGATCAACCCCAAGGCTCCATCCGTCTCAGAATCTCCTACACAACAGATTATGTCTTCCCTTCCAAATATTATGACGGACTACGCAACCTCATTCTGGAATCAGCAGAGACTAAGGTAAGGCTCTGTGTTGAGTCATCTTTCATTCTAAGCGTAGCAAAGGGCCACAACTACAGCTGACCCCTTTACAGGAAGCCTGTATTAGAGCATTAGCAGTGACCCTTTCAATAGCAAGTGTTTTATGTGAGGATCTTGCTGGCCCCATGTACAACCCTCTGTAGTCGCCTTTAACAACATGCTTGGAAGGCTGCTTGTTGTTCTTGTAATGAATCTAGCGACACTCGAGATACACCAAAGAACAGGAAGTAAGTGAAAGTTCAGGCACTCTGTAATGGAACTCTGCTCAAGTTATTTTATTATGACTAGGATGTAGACTGGTCGTTTGTTCTGTAGACTTTCATGACTACAAAAATAAAAAATAAAAATATTACTCACATATTTAAATTGATCAAATGTCAATTATACATGCCAAATGTCAGTGATATGTGACATTCCAAATTCAACTATGCTACATTCCATTTGTTAGTGACATGTGAAATGTCAAATGTCAATGATATGTGACATGCCAAATGCCAATAATATGTGACATGCATAAGCATAATAGTACATACCGACATACTTTTTATCTCTCTACCTTTCTGTCTCTTGTTCTCCTTTTTTTTTAAGAGGCTATCTGTGAAATACATCTACATGGGAGGGGAATGGAGGGGGGTTTAAAAAGTGTGGGAATGACAGAGTATTTCAGATGAAAGTGTGTGTCCATGTGACAACTCTCACTCACATGCAAATCTATCAAGAGTAACATACCATCTTCTTCAACATTCATCCTGTCAAGGACGTTGTTTTGTAGTTTACAGCAAGGCTGTGATATCTGCAACTTTTGGTCTGACACATCCACTTTCAACTGACAAACCCTCTTATCTTTTAAAGCCTCCTAGTGTCATCCTAAACCAAAATAAACGTTCAGATTTTGTCCCTCTTGCCAGACCTTCCAATATTTCTAGGCTCAAAATTTATAATGTAAAGATGATGTTTCAATTTCTATGCTCCTGTTTTCTGGAACAGACAACCTTAATAGTATATAAACCCTCTGCGAACAAATTATCACAACGGTTGTTATTTCACTTGTGATTAAAGATCATTTACTCTCTGGGCTGAGAACTAAACTAAGTCTTATGTTTATGTAGGATGTGGCCAAGATGAAAAATACAGAACTTAAACAGGTCAGAGAATTCAAATACTTAGAAAGGATGGACAGAAAGGTGAAATCAAGAATCAAGAAAGCAAATACGAATGTTAACTCTCATCATTATTAAGATACAAACACATCCCACTGGAGACAGAGATAGTTGATTAATAGTATTTTTATACTAACTCTACTACTAGTGTCAGACATAGACACAAGAATATTTCATATTCTTAAGACACAAGAAATAAAAATCATAAAGAATGTAGGTGCAACATCATGCATGGATTACATAGAAAGGTGGAAAATAAAGTGCTTTTGACACTTGACATAAACGCAATCAAATCTACCAGTTGTGCGAAACTATACCAGACAAGAGGGTTACAGAGCAAGGAGACCAAGAAAAAGATGGATAGATGGTGTAAGTGAGATACTGAAGAAATACGGAGCTACAACAGCATTAGCGACACAACTGGCACACATTAGAAGACTATACCTCTCTCTATGACGACTAACACCACAAGTGAAAACAGAAGCAGATGTGTCAAGAGGTTGTGAACTTAGTTTACAATACAAACATACCAGACTCAAACCACATCGTATTCAGTTTGACAGACGGGTTGTCGTTGGTTTTTTAATGCTATGTTGACCCAGCTGTAAATGGGTGCCTGACAAACTTAAGGGAAATTTGAGAGCTGTCTCAGTAACAACGGAGTTTATGCTCTGTCTTCATCACTCTGCAATGAAAGGGACTGAGCTGGAAAAGAAGTTGGTTCTATCAGCCATATTCCATGTTTTATATTTGTTTGATCGGCCATGTAGAATGGACATCTACAAGTGAGAAGGGCTTAATCAAAGGTGGACATAGAGGAGGAAAGAGTTTAAACATGCCTTAATTTTGTAAACATCTTTCATGAACAACCCTAAGTCGGAGTTTGTAGTACTGTGTTTCGTGCCTAACAGCCCAGTGCATCTGACTCCAGCACAATTTTGTTAGTAGGTTTACTTTCCGTAGGAGAGTGACCTTGCTGTTTCATGAATCCAAACAAAAGGAAGTTTAGGTTGTAACCGACTTGTCACACCGCCCCCCTCTTTTTTTTATCTTTTGAGGTCAACACTTGCTATCATTGCCAACTAAGATTTATCAATAGTTTGAACTTTGACCTACTAAAACGGAGCATGTACTCTGATTAGATTGTCGCAAGGCAGGATTAGTTTCCGTCTTCCAGTGACAGGTCATTGCTACAGACATCCTGTTCAGTACAAGAGGAAATGCAGTTTCAAACACTTGGTTCACATGCTTGACTAATCTACCATTGGTGTAAGGGTGCCATATGAGGGATTATGACTGCATGTCTGAAAGTCCCCACCAGATATGAGACGCTGTTGTTAGCACCACAGCATACAAAGACAACAATATGGTTGGATGTCCTTAGATTGACAGATAGTAATGGTATGGGTAGTCACATAACAGACACTGCTGTCAGGGATGAAGTGTTAGAGGCTTCATTGTATGAGGCCACATGTTGTTTATGGGGTGGGGTTGCTAGTTTTCCTCACTGCCTTTCTTTTCCTAACATTAAACCAGTGACCAATTTCAGCTGCATGCCACATACCTTTTCTGTGAAAAGTGGGTTCTGTACTGCTGCGCTAATGAGTTATTTAATGTTATATGTATTTTACAGGATAATGTTTGAATTATTTCATATACTTTTCTTATCAACATTTCACCTGTAGCCTTTCACCTCGAGTGCAGTGTTTATACTTGGTGAGATTGCCAATCACAGAGAGAGTGCGACCAGAGAGAATGCTGCCCAGCCACTGGTCAAACTGTTTCTCCATCATGGGAAACTGGTACCTCTTATACACGCTCTGGCAGACTGGGAAATGTCATGTACTGTGTAAGTAGGTGTGACAGATTCAAGGGTTCTAAGGGGGTTTAGGAAGAGAGAGGGCACAAGAAGGGGATACTTCTAAACACCGTTCAATGGAACTCAGACTTTACAACCTTACCCAAGCATAAAGCAAAGTGTAACTGTCTTTGTTCAGAATCAAGGATACTATAAAATTAACAGTTTACTAAAGTGTTTCTATTAGAACGAGGTTAGACTCAATCTGACCTGAATAGTTTGTTTTTTCATGAAAAGGGTCGAATGATAGGTCAGAAGATAGAGTAAAGCGGTAAACATGATGTTGTGAAAACTGGTGGCCTATTACCCATCCAAAATAAAAATGTAAAAACTCTGGATTTCAATCTAGAGAGGGATTTCAACCTAGGGAGGGATTTCAACCTAGGGAGATGTAAGTAAATGGTTCCACAACTTATAAAACATCAATCGCATGTTGTGGAAAGACTGGTTTATGTGAATAGTTGCTCAGTAACAAAGGAAAGAGGTAGGGATTTAGAACACGCATTTAAGGCAATGTAGAGAAGGATTCAGGACATCTTGACTGCAGATTCAGAAGACAAGTGACTGACTGTTTGACAAGTCTGTGACATAACATTCTGCAGCCCAACCAGATTGGAAGCTCTGTTCTGTCCTCCAAAATAAGGGATCCTGGATACACACTGAGGACTTACTGGCCAAGACGCACATCTCATGTCAGGACCAGGTAAAACATTCTGGCCAAAACCTCCACCCCATGTCATGTGAAACATACTGACCAAGACCCCCAGCTTATGCCATGGTCCAGTGAAACATACTAACTAAGACCCCACCACATTCAGGATCAGGTGAAATATACTGACCATGACTCCCAAATAATGTCATGATCAGGGCATGCATACTGACCAAGATCCCACCTCAACTCAGGTGATGCATACTAACTAAGACCTCACATTCTCAGCATGCTCCAAAAGATATGCTGTGGTACAGCAGCTTAGCCAGTGGTGTGAGGAAGATGCTGTGGTACAGCAGCTTAGCCAGTGGTGTGAGGAAGATGCTGTGGTACAGCAGCTTAGCCAGTGATGTAAGGAAGGATCATCATTGTGATTCCCAATGCTGTGAGCTCATTGAGAAACCCTACTTTGAACTACAGCACGGAGGACCCAGGCCCACCTTCTTCAGTATTCAGTACACCCTGGATGCAAGAAGAGCTTCTACAAACCCACTGCCTGAGAAAATTTATCAAATGGGAAGAACAGTATGAGTAACATCAAAATCAACACAAAAGTTACATACTTTCTATACATATGTGCAGTCCAGAGTACTGGAGAGTAACAGGAAACATCACAAGAGTTACATACTTTCTATACATATGTGCAGTCTAGAGTACTGGAGAGTAACAGGAAACATCACAAGAGTTACATACTTTCTATACATATGTGCAGTCTAGAGTACTGGAGAGTAACAGGAAACATCACAAGAGTTACATACTTTCTATACATATGTGCAGTCAAGAGTACTGGAGAGTAACAGGAAACATCACAAGAGTTACATACTTTCTATACATATGTGCAGTCTAGAGTACTGGAGAGTAACAGGAAACATCACAAGAGTTACATACTTTCTATACATATGTGCAGTCTAGAGTACTGGAGAGTAACAGGAAACATCACAAGAGTTACATACTTTCTATACATATGTGCAGTCTAGAGTACTGGAGAGTAACAGGAAACATCACAAGAGTTACATACTTTCTATACATATGTGCAGTCTAGAGTACTGGAGAGTAACAGGAAACATCACAAGAGTTACATACTTTCTATACATATGTGCAGTCTAGAGTACTGGAGAGTAACAGAGAAAAAAATGTCCAAATTGCCAAAGCTAGAATAACATTTTTTATAGCTTAAACAATATTTAGTCTTCAAGGTACAGCAGCACTAACACCGAAAGTAAAATGCGCAAGAGCTTTGTTTTTCGGTGCTTCTGTTCAGTGCTGAGGGAAGAAGAGTAACAGGAAAAGAAATGTCTAAACTGCTGTCGTTATACTCAACCTGTCTATGGAAGTTTTATCAAATGTTATGACCGAAGGCCATCACCAACCATGGGCTGCATGCCAAGAGCATCCAACAGAATATAAATGTCATCATTGGATCAGTCATGCTCTAAAAGGAGAACCCAACACCATCACCAGAACCGCTTTGCTGTGGACTGTGAGCAAAGGTGACCGAGATGCTGACCTCAGACAACTTGGTGAAAAAGTGTGAAAGCTGAAATAAAGATCATGAATAAAAGCTAAGGCATTGTATGGAGGATGCAAACCAGGAGAAGTGGAGATAGGTTGTTGCTACCCTTAAAGACATGATCAATCAAAATGGCCACTGATGGCTTTGTCAATCATTGACCAAAGCTCTAATAAGTGGGGATAGGTTGTTGCTGCCCTTAAAGACATGATCAGTCCTGAAGGACACTGATGGCTTTGTCAGCCTTTTACAAAGGCTCCAAGACTTTATCCTCAATGTGAAACCTTAGTTCACTATAACAACTGACCCCATTCCATGATGTCTCTATCCCAACATTGGGCAGTGTTAGTCTCAATAGTAGTAGTTTCACATCATTTTTGTCATGTCCCCTTGCACAATCCTCTATTTTCTCCTCAGTGATCCAAACACTCTCTTCCGAGGTAACAGCCTGCTGACCAAGATGGTTGATGAACTCATGAAGATCGTGGGTCTACCCTACTTACATGACACACTCAAGTCTTTTGTGGATCAGGTGAGAGCTGCTTGGTGTCTTCGTTAAAGTCTTTTACTTGGCTAAGGTTCCTTACTCTGTTAACCTTTACGCTGCCACATTAATGTTTTCATGTGTGTGTGTGTTAGTTTCTGAGATACAAGAAGATGGTGAAAATGTTGTAAAGCAGCACAAACACATAGACTCACCCGTTTTCCAGACCCTCCTTCTTGAGAATGTGTCCAATGAACATTGCCTGTCTTATTTTAATTTTAGTTAACGATAATCGTTTAATATTATTTTCTTGTAATATATCTTCATTAGCTTTCCAGAGTGCATGCACTGTTCTTCCCAGGAACCACATTTCTGTCACTTCAAGTTATTTATCTGTTCAGTGTCCCGGACTCGCATCCATACAACGGTATTGTCTCTACATAACCTTCTTCGTTGTTCATCCTGAAATGGATGTTTTGTTACATTGTTTCATAGTTTACAATGAGGCTGCAATATCTGCGCTTTTTAACCAGACACATCTTCTTCTTCATACACTGTCAGACATCGACTTGAATTTGTTTGAAGAAAGCAGCAGTCATCCTGTGGCTGTCGACACTGCCATAGAGCTTATGTAATGTTAGCAATGGTGATAGCTAGCTACATGTGCTTTCTCTGGTCCTTGTATGTCCGGCAATTTTCCCTGTACCACAGGTGCATTTGTCTGTAGCACCTACCTTCAGGTTATTGAATAGATGGTACAAGAGAAAAAGCATACAGTAGCGGTTTGGGTGGATCTAGAGAAGGCATTTGACAAATTGTGGAAAGAGGGACTTAAAGTCAAGCTACGAAGAAGTGAAGTATCTGGAAACATGTACAGATAGATCAGCCACTACCTCGAAAACAGGACAGCCAGAGTTTAAGTACAAGGGCAGATGAGCAAAAAAGGTGACACTGGAGTAAGGAGTACCCCAAGGGGGAGTACTGTAACCCACACTTTTTCTGGTGTATATAACCAACATCATAGAGAATATAGTAAGAAGAGTCCACAGCTCCATGTTTGCAGATGATCTGGCTATGTGGACCTCTGAAAAAAATCTCACCGTAGCAAACAATTGGATGCAGCAAGCCCTAACATCGTTGGAGGAGTAGGCGAAATCATGGTTGGTCTAAAATAAATGAAGAAAAAACAACATGTACGATATTCTCGCTTTCAAACGACAACCCAAACTACTTAGGCGTCACATTTGATCGGCGCATGACATGGAAAAGTCAGATCAAGAGAAACCGAATGAGAGTCAGACAAAGAATGGCAATCATGAGGAAACTTACTGGCACAAGCTGGGGAGCTGACTAAAGAATACTCAAGAAACTCTACACTGGAAGAGTGAGACCAGTTCTTGAGTATGGCATTGCGGCATGGGCAACAGCAGCAAAGGCGAACTTGGATAAAATTAGCAAACTTCAAAACCAAGTCATGAGAGTTATAACAGGAGGCATGAAGTCAACGCCAATTGTAGAACTTGAAAAGATTACAAATCTGCAATCCATGACCGACAGAAGAGACTGCAGAGCCCAGCATCAAGCACAGAAACTCAGAAGACTGACAGACCATCCAATGCATCAGAGACTAAATAGATTTGGAAATTGGAAACTAAAGCGTAGAAACTTTGCAGAAATAGCCAAAGCAAAGATGAGCGAACACCCTATAATCACCATAACAATACCAAAGCCCATCCCTACTGTACGCAAACCTACCTGGAAGCAGCATATCATTCCGGAGGTGGTAGAAAATATACCAGGTATTGGAAATAAGAACAGCCAGACTGAAAAAGAAAGAAGAGACATAACCCTGATGCACATAGTGAAAAACTACCCAAGCATGGACGACCCATGCATACACCGACAGTTCTGTAACAAACATAACACAGAACGGAGGGGCAGGGGTATTCCTGAGCCTTCCAAACGGTAGAAAAATAACACTGTCAGTGGCAACTGGAAAATTCTCAAGCAATTTCAGAGCGGAGGCAGAGGCACTGAGAGCTGCGGTAGAAACAATGCTGACAGGCGAGAGCAATGAAAGCCAGATAGTCCTGTTTACAGATGCCCTGGCCGTAATCACAGCACTAAAAAGCCAGAAAAATGCTGAACTTGATGATTTAAGAGCAGTACTCTGTCAACTATGCCAGCAGCCTGCACCAAAAAGAGTAGTTGTACAGTGGGTTCCATCCCACTGTAACATCCAAGGCAACGAGGAGGCAGACAGACTGGCAAAAGAAGGTGCAAGACTACCACAACCAGATTCTAGTGTGACCTACGAAGAGTCCAAAAGGCTTATTAGGGCCATATACATTGCCAAATGGGAAACAGAACATACTGGCTACACAAAAAATGATGCCTATTACCAGTTGAACAGAAGAGAGCAGGTCATGGTCTTTAGATTTCGCACAGGCCCAACAGACTGAGGTACCTCCTATTCAATAAACTGAAGATAGGTGGCACTGACGAATGCACTTGTGGTACCGGGAAAATTATCGCTGAACATCTGCTGCAAAACTGCGCGACATGCAAGGACCAGAGAAAGCACATGTGGCCATCACCAGTGGCAACAATAGACAAGCTCTATGGCAGTGTCGACAGCCTCAGGATGACCGCTGCTTTCTTCGAAAAAATACAGGTGGATGTTTGACAGCGTACGAAGAAGAAGAAGAATAGATGGTACCTCAGTCTATTGTGGCCTGTGCGGAATCTGAAGACCACTACCTGCTCTCTTCTGTTTAACTGGTAATAGGCATCATTTTTTTGTGTAGCCAGTATGCTCTGTTTCCCATTTGGTCATGTATCTGGCCCTAATAAACCTTTCTGACTCTTCGTAGATTACACTAGAATCTGGTTGTGGTAACCTTCCACCTTCTTTTGCCAGTCTGTCTGCCTTCTCATTGTCTTGAATGTTACAGTGAGATGGAACCCACTGTACCATGACTCTTCTGGGTGTGGACTGCTGGCAAGTTGACAGAGTACTGATCTTAAGTCATTTAGTTCTGTTTTTTTCTGGCTTTTTAATGATGAAACCATGACAGGGCATCTGTAAGCAGGACTATCTGACTTTCATTGCTTTCGCCTGTCACCATTGCTTCTACTGCAGCTTCTAATGCCTCTGCTTCTGCTCTGAAATCACTTGAGAATTTTCCAGTTGTCACTGACAGTGTTATCTTTCTACCATTCATTAAGCTCAGAAATACGCCTCCCAGTCCATTTTCTGTTGCAAGACACATCTGATTTCAGTATGGCACATTTTTGGGACCGAATTTGCCTCCCCTCTTAATCCCTCTCAGCCAGCAACATGAGCAACAGACAACCAGTTTTTTTTGCCGCCACTTGATGGCAAAATAAGGACTTGGGCATCTCTGGTTCGCTGACTTCGCCCACTGTAAGACTCTTCACTTTTATTCCCAGCTTTTTTAAAATAGTATGTTCCTAATTTTCTCAAGTAAAATTAAATAAAAACTAGCACATTGAGAATGAAAAGTTGATGACAACATAATCAAGTATGGCTCAGAAACACTATGTGCTGTCACTCCTGATGTTATTATTATCAACTTGTTATTTTCTGGAAGCTAGCTTTACCGACTGAACTGACTCTGTTAGTAATAACTATGTGGTTCTAATATATTGACAGGTCATCAGTGAGGCCAAGTCTTGTGAGATAGATCCATCACGCTTGAGGGATGGAGAAGATGCAGAAACAGACTTGGTGAGCGATGTTTTCATTTTCTCAAGTTAATGAACTGTACATTTTATTTGTTCAATTCTGATTTATTTTCCCACATTTCTATTCTTCTTTATCATTATTTTCAAATAACCATATCTATTTCTCTCTTAAACCTGATGATCTGTCTAAGGCTTCTCTTGTCACAATACAGTTAATCCCTTAATTAACTACATCTATGTCCCTCTTAAACGTGATGGTCTAACTTAGGCTTTTCATCACCATTCAATTTGTATATTAAGTTAGGGCCAATCTTTCCTCTGATCAGGATAGAGATGGTCAATGACAACTCAAGATCCATCAGCCCAGACTTCCATCACCAGCATGACTGCACGAAGGTGACTTTGGGGGGATCATGACCATCCCAATCATCTGCTGGTCACTCTGTGACGAAACTACACAACTGGAATATTAAACTGGTTGTCTACAGACTGCAGAGTCTTCTGGGGGTTGCTGTGGTCGAGAGGTCAGGCACTCGCCTCTCAATGCGATGAACAGAACCGGTGAGCGATTGAATCCCGCAAGTTTTCAGGTGGGACCAGAGTGCCTGCATCCTGAGTTACCTCCAGTCGTCTTAACTTATGTCTTGCCACTGGTCCGTGGTAGCATCGCATTGATCCCTCATCTCATTAGCCAGGCTGCCATGAAAGCTGCCCGTTTCCAGGGAGTACTACAAGGAAGTCGAGGTGAGAATCTTGACCAATATATTTTGCCTGACCCTGACTAACATGTCTGATCAGTGTTTTGAGCCTGACCAGGCATTAGTCTTCCTTCCCTAGGAGGCTCTTAAATGTTAAATAGACATTACAACCTAGAAATTACCACCTGGAAAAACTTCCAACAGAATCGTTTAGCCTGGAGAAATGAAGTCAAAAAGAGCATTGCAATCAGCAAAGACCTCCATGCGCAGTAAGCCCAGAATTGAAGCGTGATCAGAGGGAATAGCAGTAGCAGCTATAGACCATATTTGTCGGTCATGCTATAGAACTTTCTAAGCTGGAATTGACTTGATCAATCAAATGCGCAACCACAGGCTCAGGGATGTAGTATGACAGAGGAAAATGCTGTCAGTCCTCATCAACGATGATGGACAATTGTTGTTATTACATTCAATTATCTTCAAAATGACATGATTGATAAAAATCTGGAGAACAATTAAGACAATTATAGCTTGATTTGTATACTCACTTCATGGGTACAAAATGTAAATGAAAATAAACGAGACCACAGATGATAATATGGTCATTGTTTCCTTTCTAGCATGTCATATGAGGTGACTATGGAAGGTTGTACATGGGGCTGGTGATCTCACCATGTAGAAATATTGCTACCGCAAGCTCACTGTAAACAAATGGATTCAGGATTCCATGAAAACTGGTTAAACCTTTACCACTCTGCATTAAAAATGGATTTCAGTGTTTGATCTATACTCCGCTACATGAAGTGGCAAAGTGGCAGGAATATGATGATGAGGATGGTGACGATGATGTTGAAGTTAAAGGTAGTGATGAGGATAATGATGATAATGGTAAATACAAATTTAAAAAGGAAATAAAAAAATAAGAACATTAAACTCCTTTGTAAAGTTAGTGCAAGGTAGCCAACAATGTCCTGTATGCGCTCCGAAGTTTCGCCATGTTGTACCATTTTTGACCTAGGTCTCTCAGCAGACCATCTCGCCATCGGTTGTGTATAATCATGTGGCCACCGAAACATCGTTCTGAGTGTCCATCTGTTATCTGGCATGCACACCACGTGGCCAGCCCAGTGGTATTTGCGAGACAACGCAGCTTTCATGACATCTCAAAATAGAGTGCGTTCTCTTATTTCTGCATTGTGGATTCGATCTCTGATTGAGTTCCCAAGGACACGTCTTTCCATCGTTTGCTGGGTAACTCGTAGTTTCTCTGCATCCGCATAGATTCCATACTTCATGGCTGATATGACCACAGAATTAAAAAGGTGCGCCCTTGCCGTGGTGTCTTTCAGCTGCAAGAGTAAAGGCTTTATGGTATTCAAGCTGGACCAGGCTGCAGCTCTTCGTCTTGAGATTTCTCGGTCTAGGGTGTGGGTGCCATTTATTTTTTGCCCTAAGTATATGTAGGAGCTGACATCTTTGATAGGCTCATTTTACAGCTTGATTAAGAATCTGCGGCAATAAGGGTTTAGGAGACTTTGCGTTTTCTTTTTGTTCATCCTAAGTCCGACACCTCTACCGACCTCATCTAGTTCATTCAGGGAGTATTGTGCCTCCTCGGCACACGGCATAAGGCACACCCGTCAAGGATATTATATTGTATAGTATTGTAAAGTTACTTATTGTAAAATTTCTGAAATATGGACAACAACACAAATACAAGCAAAATAAGGTACTGACTTTCATAAATGGATTCTTGTATATGAGGTGTGTTAAAAAAGTATTCAGCCTGAACAAATAAAGCATGCGTGTTGTTCTTTGGCAGGGAGGTATAGGGGGCTGTCGTGCACATGTGGTAATTTTTTCACACACTCAGAGAGTCAAGTCTTTTAGTGTTGAGTGTAGTGAGCAACCGTCGGTTTTCATTCACCATGAAATGACGGACAGAATTAAACAGCGGTGTTGCATCAAATTTTGTCAAAGGCTAGATGATACACAAGTGGAAATCATTCAGAAGATTCAACAGGCTTTCGGTGATGATGCAATGAGCATTACACAAATTAAGGAGTGGTACATTCGCTTCAAAATTGGCCACACATTGGTGAAGAGCGGATGACATTCCGGTAGGCCTTCAACAAGCCAAAATGAGGAAGTATTTGATCAAATAGGGACCTTGGTCTTACAAAACCGTCATGTTACTAACCGAGAACTTGCAGATGAGGTAGGAATAAGCATTGGTCCATTTTGAGCGAGAATTTGGCTATGTGGAGAGTGTCCACGAAATTCATGTTAAAACTGCTAACGATGGAGCAGAAGCAACCCCGTCTGGAAATCTCACAGGACATGCTGGACTGGTTCACCAGGCTCACTATGCTCTCGACATGGTTCTTTGCATTTTTTGGCTGTTCCCTAAGATGAAAATTCCACTGAAAGGAACCTGATTTGAGTCATGAGAAGACATACTAAATGTGATGACCCAACTGTACTCCATTTCCAAAGAGGCCTTCATGAAATGCTTCCAACAATCGCAGGACTTCTGAGAGAAGTGGGTGGAGTCCCAAGGAGAGTACTTTGAAAAGGAGTAGGGTTTCAAACCTTAGAGTGGGTAGTTGTATATTTCTGGTCCAAAGCTTGGATACATTTTGAACACATCTCATAAAATGGAAGTATTGAAATGGTTTCATAAAATTACTAACATTGAACTGTTGAAAAGAACCACACAGACAATGGTGGAACAGGAGAAAAGGAGGCTCCCATTAGAAAGGATACACAGCTGATAGTATTACAAGGCAGTTTCTATTCTGATATCTCCAGGTCAAGAGAAGTAGAAACAAACCAAAACACACATGGAGAAGAGAGGTTGAGATTGACATGAAGGGAAGTCGTAGAGAGAACTGGAGCTGATAGCTCAGGAGAGAGGAAGACTTGGTGTATATTTGTTGAAGATTTGTTGAAGATGAAGGGACATGAAAATGTTTGTATTGATTGATTGATGGATTGATTGATTGATACAAATATATTTGTTGATCATTATGATATCACCCTTGTGTAGTTGGTTGTTTCTTGTTGTATCCATAGGCCAACCTGCATGTGTATGTCAAGGATGCACTAAACACCATAGTCAGCTCAAGTTTGGTGTGTCCGCCCATCATGCGTGATGTGTTCTCAACTCTCAAATCTCAGGCAATGCTCAACTACCCAGGTATTCATTTACTCTCATCTAACCGACCCAGGTATTCATTTACTCTCATCTAACCGACCCAGGTATTCATTTACTCTCATCTAACCGACCCAGGTATTCATTTACTCTCATCTAACCGACCCAGGTATTCATTTACTCTCATCTAACCGACCCAGGTATTCATTTACTCTCATCTAACCGACCCAGGTATTCATTTACTCTCATCTAACCGACCCAGGTATTCATTTACTCTCATCTAACCTACCCAGGTATTCATTTACTCTCATCTAACCGACCCAGGTATTCATTTACTCTCATCTAACCGACCCAGGTATTCATTTACTCTCATCTAACCGACCCAGGTATTCATTTACTCTCATCTAACCGACCCAGGTATTCATTTACTCTCATCTAACCTACCCAGGTATTCATTTACTCTCATCTAACCGACCCAGGTATTCATTTACTCTCATCTAACCGACCCAGGTATTCATTTACTCTCATCTAACCGACCCAGGTATTCGTTTACTCTCATATAACCTACCCAGGTATTTGTTTACTCTCATCTGGCCTACCCAGGTATTTCTTTACTCTCATATAACCTACCCAGTTATATGTTTACTCTCATCTGGCCTACCCAGGTATTTGTTAACACTCAACTGGCCTACCCAGGTATTTTTTACTCTCATCTGGCCTACCCAGGTATTTGTTAACTCTCAACTGACCTATTCAGGTATTTGTTAACTCTCAACTGGCCTACCCAGATATTTGTTAACTCTCAACTGGCCTACCCAGGTATTTGTTAACTCAACTGGCCTACCCAGGTATTTGTTAACTCTCAACTGGCCTACCCAGGTATTTGTTAACTCTCAATTGGCCTACCCAGGTATTTGTTAACACTCAACTGGCCTACCCAGGTATTTGTTTACTCTCATCTGGCCTACCCAGGTATTTGTTAACTCTCAACTGGCCTACCCAGGTATTTGTTAACTCTCAACTGGCCTACCCAGGTATTTGTTTACTCTCATTTGGCCTACCCAGGTATTTGTTTACTCTCATCTAGCTTACCCAGGTATTTGTTGACTTTTAACTAGCCTACCTAGGTATTTGTTTACTCTCAACTGGCCTACCAAGGTATTTGTTTACTCTCATCTGGTCTACCCAGGTGTTTGTTTAGTCTCATCTAGCCTACACAGGTATTTCTTTACTCTCAACTATCCAGGTATTTGTTTACTCTCGTCTGGCCTACCCAGGTATTTCTTTACTCTCATCTACCCTACCCAGGTATTTGTTTACTCTCATCTAGCCAGGTATTTGTTTATTCTCGACTACCCAGGTATTTGTTTACTCTCATCTAGCCTACCCACATATTTGTTTACTCTCATCTAGCTTACCCAGGTATTTGTTTATTCACATCTAGCCTACCCATATATTTGTTTACTATCAACTACCCATGTGTTTGTTTACTCTCATCTATCCTACCCAGGTATTTGTTTACTCTCTTCTAGCCAACCACGGTATTTGTTTATTCTCAACTACCCAGGCATTTGTTTACTCTCAACTAAAACTACCCAGGTATTCTTTTACTCTCAACTAAAACTACCCAGGCATTTGTTTACTCTCAACTAAAACTACCCAGGTATTTGTTTACTCTCAACTACAACTACCCAGGTATTTGTTTACTCTCAACTACAACTACCCAGGTATTTGTTTACTCTCAACTAAAACTACCCAGGCATTTGTTTACTCTCAACTAAAACTACCCAGGTATTTGTTTACTCTCAACTAAAACTACCCAGGCATTTGTTTACTCTCAACTAAAACTACCCAGGCATTTGTTTACTCTTAACTAAAACTACCCAGGTATTCTTTTACTCTTAACTAAAACTACCCAGGTATTCTTTTACTCTTAACTGAAACTACCCAGGTATTCTGTTACTCTCAACTGAAACTACCCAGGTATTCTTTTACTCTTAACTAAAACTACCCAGGTATTCTTTTACTCTCAACTAAAACTACCCAGGTATTCTTTTACTCTTAACTAAAACTACCCAGGTATTCTTTTACTCTTAACTAAAACTACCCAGGTATTCTTTTACTCTTAACTAAAACTACCCAGGTATTCTTTTACTCTTAACTAAAACTACCCAGGTATTCTTTTACTCTTAACTAAAACTACCCAGGTATTCTTTTACTCTTAACTAAAACTACCCAGGTATTCTTTTACTCTTAACTAAAACTACCCAGGTATTCTTTAACTCTTAACTAAAACTAACCAGATATTCTTTTACTCTCAACTAAAACTACCCAGGTATTCTTTTACTCTTAACTAAAACTACCCAGGTATTCTTTTACTCTTAACTAAAACTACCCAGGCATTTGTTTACTCTCAACTAAAATTACCCAGGCATTTGTTTACTCTCAACTAAAACTACCCAGGTATTCTTTTACTCTTAACTGAAACTACCCAGGTATTCTTTTACTCTTAACTAAAACTACCCAGGTATTCTTTTACTCTTAACTGGCCTCTGATTCACAAAATAAACCAAGACAAAGGACGATGGACATTTTTTGTGAATTGTTAGTTGTGTTTTTGTTTGTTCTAGGAATTGGCACAACTGCATGCACTAAATCAAATTGACATTTCGTTGTGAAATGAATGTTCTAATTCCTTGCCTTTGTGTACGTTATGTATTTGTAAAAGTTCTAATGCTCTCCTATATGTAGAATAATAAAAATACTGTACATTGGTAGGTAGCTTAGCTTGCCAAAGAATAGTTAATTTAAAAGTGTCTTGGTCTTAGTCTTAGTCGACCTGTACTTCTACAGAGGTAGATGCCCCTGTGCAGGTCCAAGCTCTTGTTTGAGCTGGATGTATCCAGAGGAGGATTTCCTGCTTAGTGGGCTAGGCTCAAGCATCTTCTTACTGCACTGCGTTGGAACAACTGCCACAGAGAGTGGTAAACCGATGTGTGAGTCCATCTAAATAGACTCAAAACACTAGAGCAAAATAGACCCATAGCCTGTTAGGCGCCATCTAATCCTGCTCTAACCAAACCACCTAACCATGGCCGGTGTTTTGTCATATCACACAGTTAGTCGCCTCCTACGACATGCTCTTTATGGGCCAGTGGTACTATTCTTGTCCTTGTCATACACAAAAACCTTGACGGACCACTCGGTAGCTTGCAATAATTATTGAGTTTGGCAACCACTGCCATGTACAGTCATTGTTTTTACCTTTCAGATAACGCAGCAGTCCGCTACCACGCTGTGACCAGTTTCATCTTTTTACGTTTCTTCACAGCAGCTATTATGGGGCCCAACCTGTTTGACCTATACTCAGACATTCTTGTAAGTAGACCTTCACATATTGTTGTCATCTAGTTCCATATTAGAGACTGTTGTCAGAGAAGGGTTAGAGACTTGTCATATATCTCAGCTTTCCTTGTGAGGTAGGGATAACCAGTGCTCTCTCTTTCTTTTTTGTTTTCCATTTTCACTTCCACTTGGCTTTCTTTATATATATATATATATAAAAAGTAAGTAGCATGTCCTTTGTAGAACGTCACTTCTTACAACCTGCCAACCTATTTGGCTGTTATAAGTTTCTTGGCAAAGTGTGCAAGGGGGTAGGATGCCATTACTTTCCGTACATGGAGGAGCAAATAAAACCTATGACTGCCAATCTGGACACGAGTGGGATTTGAACCGGGGGCACTGGGATTGTGAAACGGACGCATCAATTTCTGCATATGGGTCCGTATGTACATATGTCTTTTACAATTTCTGTTTGTAAATGTATGTATGAGTGAGTTTCTTGATATACACATACGTGTACTGGTGTGTATACTCATTGGCTCATGTCTGTTCGTTTCTAACTTTGTTATGGACGACCTGTTGCAGTTTACGTGTTCTCTGCCACTCTCTAGCTAATATGGATAGTCTTGCATACTAGTTATTTCGAACACTAAATTTAATCCTACCAAATGCTCCACATCGTGTATTCACGCTGGTTTGATATCAACGTTATTGAATGCTGTAGGCCAATTTGATCTTGTTAGTTATACTCGCCTAGCCAACAATATTACTGTAAATTTTCTTTACACAGCCATTTTTTCATGCAGATATCAAACAGAATACCCTGTTCCGACTTCCTCATTAGTGCACTTACCAATGGGACAGCCAATTTACGAGGACACAAAAAAGGGTAACTGAGGCAGAGGGAGCTGTCCAGCAGCTGTACAAAAGTAGTGAAACCAAAGGCCCGGCTCAAGTCTGGTACGCTGATTAGAAAATAGATGACCAGTGCCAGCAACCCAGACCCCCATAGCATGACAGAGGCAACTTCAGTGGGCATGAACATTCCAGTTATCTACGAGTCACTTTGTGACAAAACTACACATCTGGGGACAGAGTCGGTACCCGCGCAAGGCACAGGTCAAGGAATGGGTCACTTGAGTTAGGTACTCTTGACGACTTTCTTTGGTGGCTGGTTACAGTGGCTCTACTCACATCTGATGCGTGTGTACTTGAGAAGGTGGATCACAGTGCCAATGGCCAGACTGCCAGGAAACAGCCTGTTTTGAGAGAGAACTGCTTAAAAGTGATGTGGTGTTTTGATCAGTATGTTTGGGATCAAGACGCTGAGCAGCGCATGAGCTGCAGTGGTCAGCGACCCATAGCTGACTGCTAGCGTCAGGGCCAGCGAACCAGAGCTGCCAAGACTCTTCTACACCTCCACGTGGTGATCCTGGATAACAGGCTGCAGCAGGGCAGACTGGCTAAGGAGAAGGGATCGAAGAGGGAATGCTAACCCGGTACTCAACAAATTTTTACTGAAGTCGGATGTGTTGGACCGAAAGGTGCAAATATCGCAGTCAAGCTGTAAACTACGACACAACGCATTCCGTTCTCTGGACTACATTCTGCTGCTTAAGCCCTTTGAGGGTCTGGTAGCCGTAGATTGAGAATGAACGAAGAAGAAGAAGAAGATCAGTATGTTTCACCTGACCATAACTAACATAGTCTGATTAGTATGTTTCACCTAACCGGACATTAGTCTCCTCTTCCTGCACTCCAGTGCAGAAGAGGAACAAAGAATAAGTTTAGTAGATCATTATTTAGCTGTTTAGCTAGTAGATCATTATATAGCTGTTTAGCTAGTAGATCATTATATAGCTGTTGAAGTTAGCAGATATGCAGTAAGATATCTTTGTTTGTTGATCTTTACATGTATAGATATTTTGGTTAGTAGATCTTTATATCGATGTTTTAGTTAGCTATTCTCATTTCTAAGGAACAGCTGGCCGAGTGGTTTGGTTGTCCATCTTCTGATTATGAAGACTTGTGTTCAAAACTTTGCTTAGGGACATATTTTTTTAAATCTGATGTAATATAAAAACCTACCCTGTGCAGTGCATGACAACTGTGGGGACAAGCAGCCTTTATTCCTCAGCCCTATAAATCCTCCCAAAAGATCTCACTAAAGAAAACAAATGCTAAAGTAGTAGTTTTAGTAGCTTTTCCCATTTCTATTATCCTATGCCCCTGAGGAAGCTATTCTGCAGGAACAGCAAGTTGTTCTTGTATTTGGACTACGCCAAACTGACGCATACTTGTTTATGTTTATACCAACATTTGATGTTTGGTTGCCTCTCACTACAGCCTACATGATCTGTTTTTTCTCTTCTACCAGGAGCCATCCATACAGAGAACATTCACTCTCATATCTAAGGGCATCTCAGGTCTTGTCACGCTTGTCAGCTCCAAATCAGTAAGTAGGTCATGCAGACTGTGCCTGTTTTAGTTACAAAGCTTTGGATTTTGCGTAGAGCAAGGTTTCAATTGAATCAAATAGATGTCAGTTTTTGAAAGTTTTGTTCACAATTTTGGAGATGTTAAAAGAAAGAAAGTACGGCTGCTTGTTGTGGACATGTAACCAAAAATGAGGTTGAATGAAGGATCTGGAGAAGCAGGATAAAAGGACAACAGAAAGTCATCCAAGCTTTGCACGACAATGTGTGCCGGTTTCACATAAGTGGTGCCCAAATTAAAGAATAGGGCCTATATAACCTTCCAGGCATGCCATGCATACTTCTTTGCTTTCCCATCCACTTGTGCTATTAAGAAAGGGAACACTCAAATTGTCTTTCCTGAGTAAAGTGTATTGCATCCAGCGGTTGTAAGCCTGTAAGTTGTAGGATTTATTTTAATTTAATGTAACGTCTTTATACTGATTTAGAAGACTCTGCAGAGTCTGTATACAACCAGTTTCTTTTACATTAACTTGATCTAAAAATACCTATGTGTTTCCATCAGTTCTTTTCTTGAATGCATTAATTGACCATGCCTGTACTATTTCCTATGGCAATACATTCCAAGCATTCACCACTCTCTGACTAAAATAATATTTCCTGGTATCTAATCAGGACCTTTCTTTAATTAATTTGTGACTATATCCTCTTGTTCTAGTATTTTGAAAAACTTGTTATAGTCTAATTTACTCTTTACTTTTATTATCTTATACATCTGTATTAAATCACCTCGAATTCTTCTCTTTTCTAGACACCCGACTGGTTTTTCTGAGTCTTTCCTCATAACTATAATTCTGAAATGCCACCATCAATTTTGTCACTCTTCTTTGTATCCTTTCCAGCATGTTTATATCCCCTGTATGATAAGGACTCCACACTTGAACACAATCTAGGTCTAATGCTTTATACAGTTTGACTATCTCATCCATTCTCCTATGTTTAATATTTCATTGTATCATACCTAACATTACATTTGCCTTTTCCACTACTACCTGGACTTGTCCACTCACCTTACCTGTATGATTTTTTATAACCTCTAGGTCTTATGTCATCTATCCATCTGCCACACAGCCGTCCTGATATCTCATAGACATATCTTCTTGTATTGTAAGTGTACAGTGGTAATTTATCAGGTTGTATTCTCATGAGATGACCGAACCATCATATTTTCTCTCTCTAAATGTATTCAACACAATCAGTAGTTCTCACCACATTTCTAATGTTATTGTTTCTTATTTCATCTCTTCTGGTGATACCTATGACTTTTCTAAGGCATTGCATTCCACACATAGTGTTCTTCTAAAGATGTACAGGTGTAGAACAATGTTGTATATAACTGTTGTATGGAATCTTGTGTACCATGCAAGTATTTTTCTGTCACCAGAACAGTGTCACAGCTAAAGAAGAATACATGACACCTTTGTTTGAGCTGTTTCCCAAATCCACACACGCAGATATAAAAATGGTAAGTTTCTGAACATCTGTTGTGTGTTTTATGTTTTACATCTGCCATGGGAGAGAATGTCAGTGTCAAGGTCAGATGCAACGTACCTCACTTCCACACCGTACACTTGGAAACAGAATGTTGTACAGCAGCTTGACCAAAATGGTGACGATCGACACTGTGATTTTCTACTATGTGGTGCTTGCTGAGAAGTCTCACATTACACTACAGCAAGGAGGACCCAGACCCACCTTCTTCAGTAAACTACAAGACATAAGAAAAGCCACTACAAATCTGGAAAAGACAAAAATTAATCAAAAGTGATCAACTCTTTAAGAGCAGCATCATAAAGACCAGCAAACAAACAACTGAAACCTTTACATGGTTTGACATCTTAATTTCTGCTCCACTGTCCTAGAGTAGACTACACCATGGACACTAAGCAGGAATATGCCTCTATAATTGTAACATTGCTTCTAGTCACCCTTTTTTAATATTGGTATTACAACAAATTACATGGAGAACTATTACAGAAGATTAATAGTTTCACCTATTTGGGAAGTAGTCAAATAACACCAGATTGAGATACATACAACAAACAGAAATTTCCACTCGAATTGCTTTGGTCTTATGTGCCTTTAATCAACTATTAAACATTTGGAAACCAAATTCAATGAACAAACACACACCAAGCTCAGGCTAACTCCAATGTAATATATGGATTATTCATTCTCAACTATAACATATATTTTTTGTTCTTCTATTTCACATAATCTCACCTATAACATGGATGCCTTGATCTTCTATTTAACATAATCTCTTCTATAACATGGATGTCTTGATATTCTATTTCACATAATCTCACCTATAACATGGATGTTTTAATTCTTCTGTTCCATATAGTTTCTAGACATCATATCATCAAGCTCAGGCTGTCATTTCAAAGGCATTGAAGCTGCTATTGTTCTTAAGGAGGGGTAAGTTATTGACAGTGCTGGTGTTGTTGTTTTTCTAATTTACATATTTTCTGTGCTTCCAGGGGAGGGGGGGGGGGGCATAGCACATCACATACATTACAGAGCTGATGGCACATAGCACACATCACCAATCACACAACACATATCACTCAGTACCTATCACACACCAACAATCACACAACACATCACACAGCACCTATCACATAACACATATCACACAGCACCAATCATATACATATTACACAACACATATCTTACAGCACCAATCACACAGCACCAATCACACAGCACCAATCACACAACACATATCACACAACACATATCACACAACACATATCACACAACACATATCACACAACACCAATCACACAGCACCAATCACACAACACATATCACATATCACACAGCACCAATCACACAACACATATCACACACCACCAATCACACAACACATATCACACAGCACCAATCACACAACACATATCACACAACACATATCACACAACACATGTCACACACCACCAATCACACAACACATGTCACACACCACCAATCACACAACACATATCACACAGCACCAATCACACAACACATATCACACAACACATATCACACAACACATGTCACACAGCACCAATCACACAACACATGTCACACACCACCAATCACACACATTGTGATATCACACAGCACCAATCACACAACACATATCACTAGTACCTATCACCATGCACATGTGGATAGGACAGCAATGATGGGTGGCACATAGAACATATGACTACTCAGACAGACACACATAAAGGATGAATAAGACAGACTGCCTGCATGGTTTCCAGCATAGCTCTGTGTAATAACAGAGTGAAAAATAGGACCACGGTGAGCATAAGTTGTAAAAGGTGACTAACATTCCAATCTGGTCACATTAGCGCAGCAGACTTTTGTCAACTCATGAAATGGCTTGCCTAGCCACTCATACAAATCAAATTCCTGCTGAGTGTAAAGTATTCTGAGGTGAAAGAAAGCTCTAGCAGCAAGGTCCCCATACATGATACAGAAATAAAAGAAAACTCTAGAAACAAAGCCCCCCAAATATTATACAGGAATAAAAGAAAAATCTAGAAACAAAGCTCCCAAATATTATACAGGAATAAAAGAAAACTCCAGAAACAATACTCCAAATATGATACAGAAATAAAAGAAAACTCTAGAAACAATACTCCAAATATGATACAGGAATAAAAGAAAACTCCAGAAACAATACTCCAAATATGATACAGAAATAAAAGAAAACTCTAGAAACAAGGCCCTGAAATATAATACATGAATACAGAAATACAAGAAAACTCTAGAAACAAAGCCCCCAAATATGATACAGAAATTTTAAAAAAGTCTAGAAACAATACCCCATATATGATACAGGAATAAAAGAAAACTCTAGAAACAATACCCCATATATGATACAGAAATAAAAGAAAACTAGAAACAATACCCCATATATTCTTATTCTCTCACCATAAGGTCACCATTGTATAACGCCCCTTTTAGCTTTAAATCGAGCAATTGGGGTGGTTTCAGTGACAATCGTTTCACATGACAAGCTTGTTAGTTCCATGCACAAACTTCATTTGTCACCTTTTGCAGCCTGCTAAGAAGGTTATAGGGGTCAAATTCTTCAACTGAGTGTAACAATCAGGTGACCCCTCCATATGTGATACAGAGATAGAATTGTGAACTACTATAGTTTACCTGGGGACTGGTAGAGAAAGAAGAAGCAGCAGCCAGACAGACATTACAAATGAACATACACATATAAACAGGAAAGTCTCACATGCAAGTAGGACAGGTGAAACGGGCAGAACACATACACACAGGCAAATCGAATCAGACAGATTGATAGTATGAGTGACAGACAAATCAAATCAGACAGATAGATAGGTTGGACAAATAGATCAGACAGACAGATAGGATGGACAACACAGGCAGATCAGATAGATAATTAGACATGATTTTTTTATTTTTTTTTTGCGTTCGCCTTATTTCTCTATTCCCCAAGGCGGTGTGCGTTGCACTGTGGTTTTTATTTTGCGCCTGTCGGCCCAGTGCATCTGACTTCAGCATGGATTTTATGTTAGGGCCTGCTTCCTCCTGCATTTTCTAAGGGTTTGCTTCCCCGGGGTAACGGCCGGTGCTGTGGTGGGGATCGAACCCAGCACCTCCTGGTTGTGAGCCGTGTCACTTAACCACTAGCCCACGCCGTCCCCCAATTAGACATGATGAACACAGACAAATCAGATCAGACAGATAGATAGACATGATGAATACAGACAAATCAGATCAGACAGATAGATAGACATGATGAATACAGACAAATCAGATCAGACAGATAGACATGATGAATACAGACAAATCAGATCAGACAGATAGACAGGATGGGCAACAAAGACAAATCAGACAGACAGATAAATAGATAGGATGGACAACAAAGACAAATCAGACAGACAGATAAATAGATAGGATGGACAACAAAGACAAATCAGACAGACAGATAAATAGATGGGATGGACAACAAAGACAAATCAGACAGACAGATAAATAGATAGGATGGATAACACAGATAGATAAATAGGATGGACAACACAGACAAATCAATCAGACAGATAGATATGATAGATAACACAGACAAATCTTACTAGTTATACAGATTGGATGGACAACAGACAAATCAGATCAGATAGATAGATAGGATGAACACAAACAAATTTACTCGGTCGTACAGATAGAATGGACAAATAAGACAGACAGACAGGATGAACAAAACAGCACACACACCCAACGGATGGACTGAATGAGCAGACGAGTCACAGAAGATAATTTATTTTATTATTCTAATTTTGTCTTCCAGTTTTCTGATAAAACGAGCACAAGGCAGGAAGCGGTTTGGGCTGAAGAATTTCAAGAAAAGGTTTTTCCGGTTGAGCAATCAAACATTTTCCTACTCCAAAAGCAAAGGTTGGTTTAGTATCATACACATTTTGTACATATATATGTATATATTTTTGTATTCACATATATATATGGGTGTGAAGACTGACACTAGGCTTAGATGTTACATACTGACCAAGACTTCACCACGCTGTGGTTGAAGGTAGCGTAATCAGGCTATGTTTCAGTAGACAGCTAATGAATTGGGAATCGATACTGTTATTTCAATAGTGGTAAGCCTGCATATAAGCTGTGTATTGCACTACAAGGAATACCCAGGTCATCTCCTCCCGTATGCCTTAGGATGTAAAAGAAGCAACAGCAAACCTGCTACCAGAGAAATAAATTAAATGTCAAGAATTCAGTACAAATAGCTTTTAAAAGAAAGCCAGCAAACAATTCAACATACGCAGAGAGTAAGAAATGGGAGCCAATACAAATTCATCATCAAGTGATTATTAGCTTACAAAATGTTATGATAATATGTGCAGTTCTACACAATTAGCCAACAAAGATGTTGGCTATTTAACTTTGTGTTCAAAGTATTTGCCTGTTGCTGAAACACAAGTCTTCAGATGCTTGCACCATTGGGCGATTACCACATTGATTGCTGTTTGATGGGAGTTCATTCCATTTTATCTTATCTTTGAGCAATACACTTTTTGATCTTTAATCCCCATATTGCATAGTAAACAGGGTTTAGGTCATGAATGTTCTGTGGCCAAAGTATTGAAGGTATAACAGCAGAGTCTAAAGTTGAATAAAAACTTATTGCCTGCTTTCTTCTGGAGTGAGAATTGAACCAAGTGGATCTCATTTCTTCCACAATCACACAAATATGGGCAGTTCTAAAAGAAAGCGAACGACTACAACTATATCTTCTTCTTCGTACGCAGTCAGACAGTAACCATTATTTTTTTCGAAAAAGGCAGCGGTCATCCTGAGGCTGTCGACACTGCCATAGAGCTTGTCTAGTGTTGCCACTGGTGATCGCCACATCTGCTCTCTCTGATCCTCGTATGTCGGGCAGTTTTGCAGCAAATGCTCAGTGATTTTCCCGGTACCACAAGGGCATTCGTCGGTGCCACCTATCTTCAATTTGTTGAATAGGTGGTACCTCAGTCTATCTACAACTGTATGAATTGTCATTAAATTTGATCAACTATTAACCAAACACATCTTTGGAAGCAGCGGAGATGTGGTTTTACAGAAGAATGCTGCAGATCCCATGGACTGCAAGAAAGACTAATGATACAGAACTCAAAGAGACACACACACAAGGAAGACTAATGATACAGAACTCGAAGAGACACAAACACAACTCATTGCAAGGATCAGAACAAGGCAATCATCCTTTTTCTGGCATGTTATGAGAAGAGGCGGTTTGGAGCACGTTGCGACAACGGAAAAGGTAGCAGGAAAGAGAGACAGAGGAAGACAGAGAGAGAAGATGTTGGACAGCCTGAGAGAATGGCACGGGCAAAAATCAACAACAGTTGATAAAGACACACGTGATAGAAGCGGATGGAGGTCCGTGATCGCCAGAGTCAATCGACAGGGCATTTGATGATAATGATTAACCACGTATACTAGTATATACTTTATTTATATGTATATGAGCATTGACTGGAGATCGATTTTAGGACCAAGACTTGCAAAATAATGAAATTTAATCATTATGTTGTAATGACCGACATGGGGATTAGCAGGTGGTTTCAGAGGATTTGGACTGTAAGCGGCTCTTGTTGGGTGGGCAACAGTTTGTAATTTGAATCATAAGTAGTGTTACTTGAGTGTGTGACTGTTGGCAGTTTGATCTATAGAAGGTTAAGTATGTGACAAGCTGTTCCTACATTTTCTTATTGTTGCATATTCAGGAGACAAACACCAGCTGTTTGAGATTCCCATCACTGACATTCTTGCAGTTGAGAGATTAGAAGAAGAGTCTTTCAAGATGAAATATGTAAGTTTGTGGGTTTTTTATAGTGGGAAAATGTGTGTACTGTGTTATAGTGGTGAAATAGTGTATGATGTGTTTATAGTGGTGACATAGTGTGTGATGTGTTACAGTGGTGAAATAGTATGTGAGATATGTTTATAGTGGGGAAATAGTGTGTGTGATGTGTTTATAGTGGGGAAATATGTGTGTGATGTGTTTATAAGGGGGAAATATGTGTTATGGTGGAGAAATATGTGTGTCATGTGTTATAGTGGGGAAATATGTGTGTCATGTGTTATAGTAGTTATATTCTAGTGATTACTAGAGATATATTTGAAATCAAGCATCTAGCTGGTTCTCTCAACAAATCTAGTCATTACTAGAGACATATTTGAAATCAAGCATCTAGCTGGTTCTCTCAACAAATCTAGTCATTACTAGAGATATATTTGAAGTCAAGTGTCTAGCTAGTTCTCTCAACAAATCTAGTCATTACTAGAGATATATTTGAAGTCAAGTGTCCAGCTAGTTCTCTCAACAAATCTAGTCATTACTAGAGATATATTTAAAGTAAAGCGTCTAGCTGGTTCTGTCAACAAATCTAGTCATTGCTAGAGATATATTTGAAGTCAAGTGTCTAGCTGGTTCTATATTTGGTCAAAAGCTGACGTTCTCAAGAATCAAGTGTTCAACAGAAATATTTTATCTGAGAGAGGAGTTGGCCATATTCTATCAAGTAATCAAAAGTTGAGGAGCACCGCGTCAGTTACCAGTGTTTGAAATTCATTATTAGGAAGAATAAAAGCAGGTTATAGAAAGAACAGGAAAAGATATGACCAAGAGATATAATTTGACTGGGTTGTGAAAATACAAAGCATCCATCCGAGTGAATGCTCCAAAAGTATTGTTATAGTAAATATAATTCTACATATATCCATATTAGGGAGGAAGTGAAGAAGTGATAGAAGTAGATATATACAGAGACCATTCGACGAATGTGTGTATCTGGAGAAAGTGCTGTAAAAATAAATAAAGTTCATTGTTCATGTGCACATTAGCGTGATTTGAGTTTTCATGTATTTTAATTTAGCTTAGTAAATTCCATGAAAGGCCGTGAGAAACTCTACCACGCATTAGCAATGTTAGTATTAGCAGAACCTAAAAGAAAAGGCAGAGCTCTGCCACAGTGGGCTAAACAAGAGATGACCAATTTGATTATGGAGAATCCCAATAGTGCTGAGCTTACTGATGAGCCTCAAACCGCAGCCACTGTCAGCTTCACCACTGTGTACATGGTGACTGAGCCAGCAAACTACTGAGATTGTGTTCCAGGAATGTCTCCTGTATGGCCAGTTGAGAAAGTAGCACTGGCCCAACAATTCAACTGCTAGACATAGAATAGCTAGACATAGTTGATGATGTAAATATCAAAGATGCAATCACAAGAAGAAGAAGACTACAGCAAGGAGGACCTAGGTCTACCTTCTCAAATACATCCCGGAATGTAAGAAGAGCCACTGTAACCCGCTACTAAAATAACATCAAGAGTAGTCTCAAACAGCAACATCATATACTATAATGACACATATATATATATGTGCACCAATTATATGATGTGTTTGTACCTCATAAGCGTGCATCATTTATTCTAGATGTTTCAAGTGGTCCATGCTGAGAGAGCTCTGTACATCCAAGCCAACAACTGCGTCGAGGAGAAGGAGTGGTAAGTGGTTGCTGTCAATCATTGCTACAGTCTTAGTCATGGTGGTATTTAATGTAATGACTGTACTGTTATTACATCTTCTTCTTGTGTGATCTGTGAGAAAATCAGGTATCCACTATTTTATTGTTTCATATATGGGCTATTGTTTCTAGAGCTTTCTTTTATTGCTTTTTCGTATATAGGATACTGTTTCTAGAGCTTTGTTTAATTCCTGTATCATATATGGGGTATTATTTCTAAAACTTTCCTTTATTCTTGTTTCATATATAGGCTATTGTTTCTAAAGCTTTCTTTTATTGCTTTTTCATATATTGGGTATTTATTCTAGAGATTTCTTTCAAACCCACAAAGTTACTCCATACTAAGCAGACTTTCGGTCTTTTGTGAATGGTGGGATATGCAATCCCGTGAGTTGGAGAGTATTCCACCTTTAAGGGGTTAAGTTGCACTTCCAGTTACCTCTTACAACATGTTCTCGGTGTGGCAGTGTTCCAATGCATATCTCTGTCACATACAAAGAGTTGACTGCCCTAGAGAGGTTAGGCCGCACTTAATCATCTCTTCTGTCATGCTCTCAGTCATCCTATTCTTGTTTATGTAAGAGAGTCAACAACAGATTTCATAGACAGTACTAGTGGCATCAGATGATGACAAATGAAGAAGATACTGGACAGTGTAATGTGGCATGGATGAGAGTCAGCCATAAAAATGAAAATCTTTAACGTTAATTGAGCCATCTTCATTGCACCTGAACACACTCATATATACTCAGTACCTTTCATTGCTGAAAGTGCTGATGACAGAACTCTGTAGCTCTTGAGGTGGCTTAAAAATGTTTCCAAGACTTTGTGAGGTACCCATTTACAGTTGGGTCAACTGGGAGATATGACTCAAATTGATAAAAATAAATTTGACCACCTTATTCTCTTCTTGACTTTCATTTCTCATCTTCAGTCTTCCGCTATTTTATTGTCAAGACAGTTGTGTACTATAGTATGTGAAATAAAATCTATACACTGCATTGTGACTGCCTAGACAAGGCACCTTAATTCCCCCAGCAATGAGAATAAATGACATAATGATATTTGTTTTCTTTCATAGAGTGTGTAGCCTAGTCGACAGTGAGCTGGCTTGCTAAGACTGGGATTACAGAGCGCCAGGGTTCTTAATCACGTGCGGACAGAAACAAAAAATCAGGGTGTGGTTTGTTCATGTTACGACCGCTACCCCAGTCAACCCAGCTGTAAATGGGTACCTGATGTATGAGTTGGGGAAGATATAAAAGCAAAGAAAGGAACTGGCCACCCCACCTTACATAGGCTGTGGCTTAGTCCATAAAGAGTTATCTTCATCCCCAACAGCAATTGTTGCAATGGGACTAACCTATACCTTTTACCATAGACAAAGCCAGGGCTAAGACATGTGATTGTTCCATTGCAGGCTGGACATTCTGATGAAAATCTGCAAGAGCAACAAGAACAGGCTGAAGTCCTACCATCCTGCTGCCTTTGTCAACAATCATTGGTTATGGTAAATCTATTTTTCTACCTTGATGTCAGCCTTTTTGCATGCTGCTTGCTCATCTTTATTTTACTCAAACAGAATAATGCACGATATGTAGAGAAGCCCAAAGAATGATTTTAAAAAAGCTTCAAAGATAAATCTTATAGAGAACACCCAAAATCTCATATGTTTGTTGTTTGTTTTGACAAATTTTCTCCGGTAGCAGGTTACAGTGGCTCTTCTTGTATCGTAAACTTCAAGAGATATAAAGTCAACATTTGGTCACTTGATATTTATTTTGTAAAGATCTGTGCTCCACAGGAAACTGAAAAGAATTTGATTGATTTCTAGCATGCCACACACTTTGATGATCCACTTAGGGACTGCTGATCTGACTCTCACTGTCTCAGTCTGCATTTATTAGAGATGGATATTTCCTTTGTTGATCTCAACCTCATTGGCCAGGATGCTGTAATACTGCAAGCTTTCGGGTACATGAAGTGAACATGAGGTGGGACTCTTGATCAGTATGTTGCATCTGACCCTAAAGCTTGCTTTTGCACCCAGACAGAGTTTGATAAAACACATGCATACCAGTCCATGCCAAGAATTGGTCAAGTGACAGTATTCAGACTGTGGACCAGTCACTGCCAAGGAACCTAGCAAACAGAGCTGGAAGAGATCAGGGTTCAGGGCAGTCTAGCTTGCACATGGTGTGGGGACTGCTAGAGTCAGCCACAGAAATGGGAATAAACCCCATATTGCTAGTTGTTTTTTTTTAAAATTTTGTTTTGTTTAAATATTTAGTTTGTCTTTTGTCATGTCGTAGTGTATAGCGAGGCTGTGATATTTGAGCCAATTTAGCCTAACATCTGGTTTCAGCTGGCTTTTTTTGAGTACCAGGTTTGTCTTCCCACTGTGATTCCTATTCTTTTAGCCAGACTGCACTACTGCAACCTGTTTCCAGGGCGGGCCTTTGTAAGCAGAATAAGGTCTTGGTCGCCTCTGGTTCGCGACCCTGATGCAAGTAGCCAGCTAAATTTCTGGCTGCTGTCAGCTCATTTACCTTTGCATCTTCTGCCCCCAAATATTTGCTCTTATAAAGTCAAGCATGTACAATTACCTTACCTGGCATCTGTTTGTCTTCACCCCACGACCTCCCCTTTCAGCTGCAGGTCATGTGACCACACCCTCCCAGGATGTAAGCCAGTGACAGGTGACCTACCTCTGAGTGACATCATGGCAGAGACTGGAGAGGTAGACTCTGACCGGGAGGTGGAGAAGATTCACTCCATCTTCCTCTCTGTCATAGAAGTACTGGATGCTCTACAAGGTATACAACATTTCTACGTTTTTGCCAACTATTTTTCTACATTTTCATTGACTTATATTTTTGCACTTTTGCTTGATTTATCTATTTTGTTTTATTTTATTTTATTTTTTGGCATGTTCTTTAATTAACTGATTTCTTCATACTCTTTTGGAAACCCATTTTGTCACTACAACAATAAGATGCTAAGCAGTGCATGACCTGCAGAGGTCAGCGACCCAAAGCTGACAGCTTGTGTCGGGGCCAGCGAACCAGAGCTGCCAAGACCCTTCTTTACCTCCACGCAGTGATGCCGGATAACAGGCTGCAACAGAGCAGACTGGCTAAGGAGAAGGAATCGAAGAGGGAAGACTAACCCAGTACTCAAAAATGACTGCTAAAGTTGGACTGAAAGGTCCAAATATCGCAGATGTGCTGCAAACTATGACAGTGCATTCCGTTCTCCGAACAACATCCTGGTACTTGCAAATGAATGACTGCTAAAGTTGGACTGAAAGGTCCAAATATCGCAGATGTGCTGCAAACTATGACAGTGCATTCTGTTCTCCGGACAACATCCTGCTACTTGCAGAGCCCTTATCAGTGCTTGGTAGCATTTGATTGAGAACAAACAAAGAAGAATAAGAAGATACTCTTTTGGTAAATTTTTTGCACTTACTAATTTATACTAAATGCTGAATTGGAAGGAAAAAATGGAATCAATGGAGATATGCTTCTCAGAGATCCGTTGATATCTCCATTATTAAAAAGGTAAAGGTTATCCTTCAGCAGACTTATCCTTTGGTCGGAAATTGAAGTTTTAGATACTTCAGTATACTTTTTTGTTTTTCCATGTCCAAACACCATGTCACACGGGATCCCAGTTTTCAGCAACTTGTACTGCCTTGTCGTTCGCCTACATCATGTCGTTCATGTCACAGGTTTCAGGGAGGTTGAGGCAGGACATCAGATGATCTTGGTCCTGAACTGTGCCGCATTCACATGTATCGACATCTGAGTATCCCCATTTCTTCAAGTTCACTCTGCATCTTGACACACCAGTTCAAAGTCTATTCATTGCCTTCCATACAGCATAGGGCAGGTGGTGTCCAGGCGCAACCTCTTCCTTGAGCTCTATCCATGGATCCTGCATTGTTTCGCGCCACCTCTCGATGCGTCGATCTTCCGGGCTTGTCTAGATGGTCTCTTAAGCCATATTTTGAAGGAGGTGAGGTAACCAGTTCCCTTCCTCGCTGTCTTGTTATTCTCTAACCATAAGTTAAGTACCCATTTACAGCTGTGGGCCGACTGAAACATGACAGATGTGAGAGTTTTAACCCCACACTTTTGCATGTAAAAGTGAGTGTTCTAGCACTACACTAATCAGGCACTCAAATATTAACAATCTAAATACATTGCATCAGAACACATCTGGTCTAGACTTCCTGTATGCACGTCTGTCCTGGGCTGCCTGAACATGAAGCCCCTCACTGATTGCAATGCCGTTTTTGACCACATTATTCCAGGTTGAACGATATTGAGCCAGGTTTTATCAGGTGTTAATGTCTATTTGACAGCACCTGATCTTTAGCTTACTAGATTGTAAATTACCTCTATTTCCTGCAGCTGCAGGATATATATTAATAAATAACTTGTTGGTGTTGTGTTATTGTGTGTGTGTTAGTTTCTGATACAAGAAGACGAAGGTGATAGTGGTGAAAAATAGCACAATATATAGACTCATCCGCTATTAGCGTCCCTTTGCAAGAAAAGGAAAAAAATGTACAGAAAAACGTACTAATACTACTATCAATGTTTACCGTAATGGCTATGTCTGTCACTTCGACTATAAACGTAATCTACATAAACAAACTAAATAGATCTACCTCAGAAAAATTAATTTCAGAAACTTAACTCCCCCATTCCCAATAATGGGTGAATCTTCAAATCCAAGCAAAAAACAGAAGAAATCTTTTCCAAAAATCTAAAACAAATTAAAAAATAGCCATTGTTTTTATTTAACCATGTACGACGGAAGTTGAAACTCTTTAAAATCAAAAGAGCAGTATTATCAGTTGTTTCTATGGCATTAACCCAGTAATTTATGTACGATAAAGCGATGGCTTTAGAGCTGGCGCAGAATTTCTACCGCAATACGAAACGATTAGGTCGTAATCTCACGCTGCTAGTACAGTACAGGTTAAGAAACTCCTTCAGACCGTCCTTGAAATACTTTTAGTGGACAGGAGGACAAAATGTGCTGCCAGCAGGAGTGTTGAAAAATAGGACTCACGTAATTTCTGGTATGTACTCGTTATTTAACCTTTACCAGACTGCATAAAAAGTTGACGTAATTTCTCCTGCAGCCGCACTGATTTTCAGCATGTCATATTTTACTAAGGTTGTTGACTTTGAGAGCACGTAACCTTTTTATTAGTTGTCTATAGATATCTTCTTCTTCTTCTTCGTACGCAGCCAGACAGTAACCATTATTTTTTCGAAAAAAGCGGCGGTCATTCTGAGACTGTCCACACTGCCATAGAGCTTGTCTAGTGTTGCCACTGGTGATGGCCACATCTGCTCTCTCTGATCCTCGTATGTCGGGCAGTTCTGCAGCAGATGTTCAGCGGTCATTTTACCGGTACCACACGGGCATTCGTCGGTACCACCTATCTTTAATTTGTTGAATAGGTGGTACCTCAGTCTATTGTGGCCAGTGCGAAGTCTGAAGACAACGACCTGCTCTCTTCTGTTCAACTGGTAATAGGCATCGTTTTTGGTGTAACCAGTATGTTCGGTTTCCCATTTGGTCATGTATCTGGCTTTGATAAGCCGTTTTGACTCTTCGTACGTCATACTAGTATCTGTTTGTGGTAGTCTTGCACCTTCTTTTGCCAGTCTGTCTGCCTCCTTGTTGCCTTGGATGTTGCAGTGTGATAGGATCCACTGTACCACTACCCTTTTTGGTGCGGACTGCTGGCACAGTTGGCAGAGTGCTGCTCTTAAGTCATTAAGCTCAGTGTTTTTCTGGCTTTTTAGCGCTGTGACTACGGCGAGAGCATCTGTAAGCAGGACTATATGGCTTTCATTTTCTTTGTGTGTCACCATTTCTTCCACTGCCGCCCTCAGTGCCTCTGCCTCCGCTCTGAAATTGCTTGTGTACTTACCAGTAGCGAATGACAGTGTTATTTTTCTGCCATTTGGTAGGTTCAGGAATGCTTCTGCCCCTCCGTTCTGTGTAGTGTTTGTTACAGAACCGTCGGTGTATGCATGGGTCCAGTCCATGCTTGGGTAGCTTTTCGATATAAAGCTTAGGGTAGTATCTCTTCTTTCTTTTTCAGTCTGGCAGTTTTTGTTCCCAATACCTGGTATATTTTCTACCACCTCTGGAAATATATCCTGCCTCCAGGTAGGTTTTCGTACAGTAGTGATGGGTTTTGGTGTTGTTAGTGCGTTTATGGGATCTTCGTGCATCTTTGCTTTGGCTATTTCTACAAAGTTTCTCCGCTTTAGTTTCCCATTTCCCAAATTGTTTAGTCTCTGGTGCATTGGATGGTCAGTCAGTCTTCGGAGTTTCTCTGACTGCAGCTGGGCTCTGCAGTCTCTTCTATCGGTCATGGATTGCAGTTTTGTAATCTTTTCAAGTTCTACAATTGGCGTTGACTTCATGCCTCCTGTTATAACTCTCATGGCTTGGTTTTGAAGTTTGTTAACTTTATCGAAGTTCGCCTTTGCTGCTGTTGTCCATTCCGCAATGCCATACTCGAGAACTGGTCTCACTCTTCCAGTGTACATTTTCTTTAGTATGCTTTCATCTGCTTCCCAGCTTGTGCCAGCAAGTTTCCTCATGATTGCCATTCTTTCTCTGGCTCTCATTCGGTTTCTCTCGATCTGACTTTTCCATGTCATGCGCCGATCAAATGTGACTCCCAGATAGTTTGGGTTGTCGTTTGGCTGCAGGAATTTGCCATTTAATCTTAATTTGGTATTTTGGGATTTGATTGAAAGCGAGAATATTGTGCATGTGGTTTTCTCCTCGTTTATTTTGACCAGCCATGAGTTCGCCCACTCTTCCAGCGATGTTAGGACCTGCTGCATCCGATTTCTTGCTATGGTGAGATTCTTTTCAGAGGTCTACATAGCCAGATTGTCTGCAAACATTGAGTTATGGACTCTACTTGGTATATTCTCTGTAATGTCGTTTAAATACACCAGGAAGAGTATGGGTGACAGTACTCCCCCTTGGGGTACTCCCTGCTCGAGTGTCACCTTTTTGCTCATCTGCCCTTGTACTTGGACTCTGGCCGTTCTTTGTTTGTGGTAGTGGTTGATCCACTTGTACATTTTTCCACAAACATCACTTCTTCTTAGCTTGACTCTGTCCATCTTTCCAGACTTTGTCAAATGCCTTTTCCAGATCCACCCAAACAGCTACTGTGTGTTTCTGTGCCTGGTAGGCATCTTCTATTTCCTGGGCTATGAGGATGACCTGGTCCTCAGTGGATCTGTGCTGTCTAAAGCCGGCTTGCTGTGGAATTAGTATTCGTTTTTCTTCCAGATGCCACATCAGTCTGGTGTTTATCATACGTTCCATCAGCTTGCCGACACAGCTCAGTAGGCTGATGGGCCTGTATCCATTTGGATCTGTTTTGTCCTTTCCTGTTTTTGGTACTGGTACAAGTACTGCGTCTTTCCATGCCTGGGGTACAATTCCCGTTTTCCAGCTTTGGTTCAGGACCGATAGCAGTTTCCTCTTCGCTGTTTGGCCCAGCCCCATCAGCATTTCGTTTGTTATCCCGTCTTTTCCGGGAGATTTCCTTTTCTTTAATGTTCTCATGGCCTCTTCCATTTCGCGTCTATAGATATGATTTTGTAGTGTGTAAAGACATAAATTAATAAAGAATTTATTGGTGTTATTTTTTTTTTTGTGTGTGTGTTAGTTTATGAGATACACGAAGGTGAAAATTTATAAAACAAAGCACAAGCATTTAGACTCACCAATTAGGAAACGTCGCTCCTCAATATAATCCATCAAAATTGCAAAAAAACACTGTTACTGTTCTTTTTAAGATAGGCCTGTCTGTTAGCGTTCACTTCAAACATATTTATTACATCTATTGGAACAAACTAAATAGATCTCACAAAGATCTTCTACAACTTACTTCACCATCCCAAATAATGGGCCAAGTCAACGCTGATTGAAATAGAACAATATATTCTTTCAAAACTCATTTGATTAAAACTCCACCTACACTTTTCCTAGCTAAAATTTAGCATTAAGGAAGTGATGGTAGTCTAAAATCAATCAGTTGCATTTTCGTAGTTTTCTATGGCACACCGATTGCTTATAAATGATATAATCGCCACAGCTTCGTCGGTAAAAATTTAAGTCTTCAGTGTGCAAACAGGGTTTTTTTGTGGGCTAACATAAGAATCTGCAACGCGTGGTAATTAATGACTGTCAATATAAAATGTAAAGGTAGTCTTTAGCACATACAGCTGTTGTGGATCAAGAGTTAGAGACTATTATATAAGGCCTCAGCTCTTTATGAGGGGATGGAATAGTTCCATTCCTCCCTGCTTTTCCTTCCCTAACAGTAATCCAGATACCAATTTACAGCTGGCTTGACTTCTACACAAACAACTCATGTGTGCTTGCAAAAGAGAGAGAGTAAGAGTAGCATGTCCTTTGCAGAACGTTGCTTCTTACAACTGCCAACCTACTTGGCTGTTATAAGTTTTTTGACAGGTAGGTTGCCATTACTTTCCATATACAGAGGAGCCACCGAGATGAAAACCCTGTGCCTGTCAACTGAACATGGTGGGATTTCTAACCCGGTGCATTGGGATTTTCACCTCTAGCCCATGATGCTCCCTTTCCCCTCCCTCCCTCCCTCCCTCTCTCTCACACACATCATTGAAACCTTTTCAGCTCCCTGTGGAGCATAGGCCTTCAACAAATATACACCATTTAATCAAACGCGGATGTGTCTATATCTGTTTAAGTTTTTTTGGCTTAAAGTTTATATAGAATAGGGAAGCCAGATCCATGCCCAACACTTGCTTCTTATATCAAGCCTGGCAGGTTACAGTGTTTCTATTCTTTGCTCCTTTTTTGGGCCCCAGTAACACTTGGGCTATATATAGTTAGTTCTCATGAATGGCCCAAGAAATGTACTTTTTTGGTGAGCCAGTGGGTTGAAGAAGTTAGACCAACCTGATCTTCACCAACAATAGATGATATTCATTTCTGTGCTCATCTGTAATGATGTCTTTTCTTACAGGCTATGTTGATGAAGATGAAGTTGTGGTTGGTGGTAAGGCTCGGTGTTGTAATGCTATTGTCATCTAAGCGTATGTGCCAATCCGCAACAAGCAATTATCATTGTTGTGTTATACATACCAATTTATCCAAATTATCCATTATTTGGATTGTTTGTTTCACATTTTCTTTCAAGTACAGGTTTTGTGTAGGGTTTTCCCCGTAAGGAATTTAGTTTAATAAGTATGTACATGGGGGCTGCTAAAGCTAAGAAGTAAGATACCTGTCAAGAAACAAATGAAAAGTGCTAAATAGATGGTGTTCGAATCCCACATGCTTCAAGTGTCCCCTGATCTCAATGGAGGTGAGATCGTGCACCTAGTCCTATCAGATATGGACAATAAAGACAGAGGTTCTTAGTACACGCTGTGCATTTAAAAGAATCCTCGGCAGTTGAAAAACAAAAAGAGCAGGCTGTTAGCCACTGTCCAGGTAAAAGGCATGAGGAAATTAATGAAATTCCTACCCTAAGACATGTGGTGGGAAGTAATCCCAGGGAAAATAAATCTGCACCATGTGCTATCTGCAGTTGCCTTGACTAATATGTCTTGCCACTGGATCAAGGTAGCTCAGGACGAGTGAGTGCAAGCGATGATAGTGCAAATCTTCCTCAATTAAAGCACTAGGCACAGTTTCAGACCTTGAACGATTCGCAAAACATCTCTCTGCCAATAGGCTTACAATGAACATCTCTCTGTCCTAACGCTATCAATAGGCTTACGATGAACATCTCTCTGTCCTAACGCTATCAATAGGCTTACAATGAACATCTCTGCCCTAACCCTGTTAATAGGCTTATGATAAGTAGCAAATCTTTTTTTTATGTGTTTATTGTTTTGCAAATCTGCAGTGGCAGTTTCAAAGCAATGGTTTTACATGATGAGATTGCTAACCCCCTATGTACACCCTTCTTTAGTCGCTTTCTGCTACGTGCTCGAAAGGTTATTCATTAAGGATTCCTCAACAATCAATTGATCCATCCTAAATGTGCTTTGTGTTAGTATAATTTTGACACTGATTGAAAATTGTTCTGATAAATAAGTAATGACCAGATTTCAAACTGTACTCCTTGGATTGGACATTTCTAGAAACTCATAGTGTTTTAAGTCAGATGTTTTAAGAGATGTGTATGTTTATATAAAGTTAGAATTGCAGCTACTATAGCATCACTAGAAATGAATGTCTCAAAGACCAAAGTATTGCACAGCTGTTTTGCCAATTGTGATTCAGTCTTATTTGTTAGAGTAAGCTTGGAGGATGTCAATGAGTACATCTATCTTGGGTGTCTACTCATATGCAGAACAATCTGGACACTTAACTATCAAGATGTTGGTCTTCTCCATCAAAACTCCTGGATGGTTGCCAAGACCAGAACATACGCGCCTCACTCTTTAACTCCACTGTGCTCGCTGTGAAAGACATGGACACTCATAAAATCACTGGAGGACAAATTGAGAGTGACCCAGGTCTCTCTTGGTACATGCTTGGTCGAAATCACTCTCCGCAACCAACACATGCAAAATCTCCATAATTCTGATATACGATGATTGTCCTTGGTGAATGATGCGGTAATATATGCAGGCAATGCAAAACATAAATGGGCAGGTCATATGTTACAATGAAACGATGGTTGATGGAGCACAGTCTGGCACCTCTGAGGCAAAAGGAGACCATGGGGAAGAACTCCTATGCGTTGATCAGACTCCCTTGCTGAGAAGCCTCCGGTAGAATGCTTACCACCCATTGGACTTTCTTAGCCCAAGACAGAGCCCGGGAGATGAAATTAAGACCTGCAGCAATGTATCCGCAGCTGAAGAACAGGTCATCAAGATCAATATTATAGCTACTTGCTTTGACTAATATATGCAGATGTATCAATGCTATGCAGTGAGAAATCAGGTTGGAGCTTCTCTGCTAGAGTGGGAGGTCAGGTTGTTGCAAAGCAGAGCGGGTCATACAGGTCGACAATTTCCAGTATGAGAATGATGGCTGGCTTAGACTTCTTTAACACGGACAGTCCTTATTTCGGAAGTTACAGAAGGGCTGGCTAAGGCAGAAGTGGTTAGCAGCTGTAGATGCCTTAAACCTCTAGGACCTGGTCTGGATCTCCTATACTGGTCATGCTGGGGTTCTTCTTCTTTGACGTTTGTCCTGGAAAGGACGTTGGGCCATAGTTTGCAGTGAGGCTGCAATATCTGCACCTTTCAGCCCGACTTCCAATTTCAGCTGGATTTATTTATATCAGTACCTGGTTTGCCTTTCCACTGCAATCCCCATCCCTTGGCCAGACTACATTAGTGACTGGTGCAGCCTGTTTCCATGGTCGTCACAGAGACACAGAATATGGTCTTGGTCAGCTATGGTTCGCTGTCCCTGATGCAAGCAGCCAGACTGCTTTCAGCTTGTACACTGCTGCAATTTGACCCCGTACTAAGGATTAGGACAAAAAAAGGAGCTGACATCTTGGTTATACAAGCAAATATTACGGACACTATGGATATGGATAGGGATGACAAAATCCTCTTGCCAGACCCCAGAACTTGGAGCAAACGCTGTAATGATAAAAGAAAGAAATAGATTAGATAAATTCCCTTATCAGCTCTTCCCCCATCAGCCTTTCTTCCCATCCATCCACTTAATCTAAATATAATTGGCAGGCATACATTTGTTCATGTCCTGTTCTGTAAAAAACCCTTTCATTGCACTCTGATTAGATTGATAGATGTTCATTCTCTCTCAGCAAATGATGAAGAGTGTGTATTACTGAATGTTCCTATAGCTCACTGGTTGAACACACTCCTGCTACATCCTCTCAAGCATATTTCCAAATGTAGCTATCTGAGCATCCCCAGTTCGTCGATTGTGGTATCTTCGTCCAAGCGGCTGTCACTGATCGACTTCAGATTTCACCTACATCCGTTGTCAGTTTCCCCATAATGCTTGACCCTGAGACCAGGATGTCTTCTCTTAATTTCCGCAAACCCCAACATGACCAGTACAGTAGATCCATACGAGATCCCAAAAGTTTGATAATCTTTATGTCCACTATCCACACACACACTCATACCATAGTCAGTCCTTCTGTACTTGCCAAAGCAAGGATTGAGCCAACAACAGATGTAACACTCATTAAAGAGGTTTAAGATTTTGTATGTTTTCCACGTGGATCCCAAGGTCCATTACTGGATAGTGAAGAATAGAAACACTGCGACACAGACACTGTTGTAAAGGGGTGACTAAGTAGGGTTGTGGATGTGACTGGTAACATCCTCAAAGAGTGACTAAGTAGGATTGTGGATGAAGCTTGTAACCTCATCAAAAGGTGATTAATTAAGATTTCCTATGGAGCTGCAATCTTATCAAAAGGTCACTTAAGTAGTGGTGTGGATAGAGCTGGCAACCAAATCAAATGGTGACTGTAGGGTTGTGGATTGAGCTGGCAACCAAATCAAAAGGTGAATGTAGGGTTGTGGATTGAGCTGGCAACCAAATCAAAAGGTGACTGTAGGGTTGTGGATTGCTGACAACCAAATCAAAAGGAGACTGTAGGGTTGTGGATTGAGCTGGCAACCAAATCAAAAGGTGACTAGGGTTGTGGATTGAGCTGGCAACCAAATCAAAAGGTGACTAGGGTTGGGGATTGAGATGGCAACCAAATCAACAGGTGACTGTAGGGTTGGGGATTTAACTGGCAACCAAATCAACAGGTGACTGTAGGGTTGTGGATTGAGCTGGCAAACCAATCAAAAGGTGACTGTAGGGTTGTGGATTGAGCTGGCAACCAAATCAAAAGGTGACTAGGGTTGGGGATTGAGCTGGCAACCAAATCAAAAGGTGACTGTAGGGTTGTGGATTGAGCTGGCAACCAAATCAAAAGGTGACTGTAGGGTTGTGGATTGAGCTGACAACCAAATAAAAAGGTGACTAAGTAGGATTGTGGATTGAGCTAGCAATCAAATTAAAAGGTCACTAAGTAAGGTTGTGCATGGGACTATCAAACTCATCATATAAAACAAAATACCACAGAAAGCACTACTAGAAGACCACAAAAGGTGCCCACAGACTTCCTACATAGTGGCTAACTGTTGTTGTGACCCTATGCTTAATGATGCTTTGTTTCCATGTATGGTCACCCTCTGTGTGACATAGTTAATCTGATGCACAGGTTATCATTAGTTGAAGCGTTTACCTCTGTTTATTGTTGTACACCTAACCAAGATACTGGACAGTGCATGAGCTGCAGCAGTCAGCGAACCATAGCTGACTGCTAGCATCAGGGTCATCGACCCAGAGCTGTCAAGACCCTTCTACACCTCCATGAGGTTATCCTTGATAATAGGCCGCAATAGAGCAGCTAAGGAAAAAGGATCAAAGAGGGAAGGTTAAAGTGGTACTAAAAAAGGCCTGCTGAAGTCAGATGTGTCGGACTAAAGGGTGCAAATATTGCAGTCAACCTGCAAACTAGGACACAGCGCATTCCGTTCTTCGGACAATAGCATTCTTCTTGCAAAGCCTTTTTCAGGGCTTGGTAGCAGGAGATTGAGAACAAATGAAGAATTAGTATTAGTAGTACACCTAATCAATAGATAACCTCTGTCTTCATGTCCTCTTTAAACCATATGTGAATGTTATTTAAAGCAATCGTGTTACAATTTGAAGATGACAGCTTTGTCAATGCAGCTAGTTTGGCTGCTGTGGCTGACATTCAGGCTTCTGTTGTTGTCCTATCTGTTGGCATGTCATGAGTTTGGAAGAAAACTCAGATGTCTAACCGCTACACCAGTGTACCAGTTTTGACTTATAATTGAGAATCATGGACAATGACTTTAGAAGAAAACTCAGATGGCTAACCACTACACCAGTGTACCAGTTTTGACTTATAATTGAGAATCAGGGACAATGACTTTAGAAGAAAACTCAGATGGCTAACCACTACACCAGTGTACCAGTTTTGACTTATAATTGAGAATCAGGGACAATGACTTTAGAAGAAAACTCAGATGGCTAACCACTACACCAGTGTACCAGTTTTGACTTATAATTGAGAATCAGGGACAATGACTTTAGAAGAAAACTCAGATGGCTAACCACTACACCAGTGTACCAGTTTTGACTTATAATTGAGAATCAGGGACAATGACTTTAGAAGAAAACTCAGATGGCTAACCACTACACCAGTGTACCAGTTTTGACTTATAATTGAGAATCATGGACAATGACTTTGGAAGAAAACTCAGATGACTGTATGCAGCTCCACCAATGTACTAGTTTTTACTTATAGATGTGAATCATGGGCAATTTAGCTCTCTCTCTGTCTCTAAATGTGATGTGTGACATTGGTCCTTCTCTCTGTCTGAAGTTGTCTTCATGTCTCACTCTTGTCCATTCTAGTGATCCTGGTTAGTTATCACCAACATCTCACTCCCCGAATCACAAACATCCAATTTCCCATATCACAAACATCCAATTTCCCGTATCACAAACATCATCTCATATTTCCCATATCACAAAAATCACACTCCCCATATCACAAACATCATCTCATATTTCCCATATCACAAAAATCATCTCATATTTCCCATATCACAAAATCACACTTCCCATATCACAAACATCTAATTGCCCATATCAAAATCATCTCATATTTCCCATATCAAAATCATCTCATATTTCTCATTTCACAAACATCTCATATTTCCCATATCACAAATATCTCATATTTCCCATATCATAAACTTATCTTTCTCAAGCATCTCATTCCCCATATCACAAATGTCTCATTCTTCATGTTGTGATCTTTCATTCTTGTGTCTTGGTCAGTGTCCCTGTCTGATGACACTGATAACAGAGAGTTACAATGAATACACTGTTGATTACTTGTTATTCTATCTCCATTAGAATTGTTGAATGCCTTAGTAATGTGGATAACTTGTATGTCACTGCATTTCCTTTTGGAGTCTTGCTTCTATTTCCCTGTCCACCCCTGCTGTTGACTGGGACCATTTTCCAGGTATCCTACGGCTGAGAAAACTATTTAAAGAACCGACTTCTATTACTTGGGCTCAGTTCCTTTTGTTGCTGAAAGTACAGAGGACAGAGCATGAACTATGTAGCACTGCTATGGCTCTGAAATTTTCTCATGAATTCATCAGGAACCCATTTACAGCTGAATTGACTGGAAGAAGCGGTCATACCATGAAAACCCGTGATATGCCTAGTCTGTAAACTGAGCACCTTGTGATTCGAATCTGGTACATTGGGATTGTGACCCAAGCTCACAACCTCTAAGCCACCAAATCTCCCCCAGATGGTCTTACATCTCCTTCATACATATCTGCTTCATATACCTCTTCTTCATTTCTGTCCTTCTCCTCTTCTCTTCCAGAGACATGTGGGAGTCAGGCCGTCTACTGCGGAGAGGCAGACCTCCAGAGCACGTCTCTAGATTCGAACATTGAAGACCCCTCTACATGCTTTGCCACCATAGCAGAGATCCAGCGCTGCATCATTACCCTTGAGCAGGAGCACATTCAGTACATGAGGTCTGTACAGCGGAGGACTGTCATTGGGTCAATGTAAGTACATGAGGTTATTGGGTCGATGTAAGAATAAGAGGTGATTTGGTTCATGTAAATACATGTCATTGGGTCCATATTAGTACATGAGGTCATTGGGTGAGAATGGTAGTACATGAGGTCATTGGGTGAGAATGGTAGTACATCAGGTCATTGGGTGAGTCTGTGTGAGTACATGAGGTCATTGGGTGAGTCTGTGTGAGTACATGAGGTCATTGGGTGAGTCTGTGTGAGTACATCAGGTCATTGGGTGAGTCTGTGTGAGTACATGAGGTCATTGGGTGAGTCTGTGTGAGTACATGAGGTCATTGGGTGAGTCTGTGTGAGTACATCAGGTCATTGGGTGAGTCTGTGTGAGTACATGAGGTCATTGGGTGAGTCTGTGTGAGTACATCAGGTCATTGGGTGAGTCTGTGTGAGTACATGAGGTCATTGGGTGAGTCTGTGTGAGTACATCAGGTCATTGGGTGAGTCTGTGTGAGTACATGAGGTCATTGGGTGAGTCTGTGTGAGTACATGAGGTCATTGGGTGAGTCTGTGTGAGTACATGAGGTCATTGGGTGAGTCTGTGTGAGTACATGAGGTCATTGGGTGAGTCTGTGTGAGTACATGAGGTCATTGGGTGAGTCTGTGTGAGTACATGAGGTCATTGGGTGAGTCTGTGTGAGTACATCAGGTCATTGGGTGAGTCTGTGTGAGTACATGAGGTCATTGGGTGAGTCTGTGTGAGTACATGAGGTCATTGGGTGAGTCTGTGTGAGTACATGAGGTCATTGGGTGAGTCTGTGTGAGTACATGAGGTCATTGGGTGAGTCTGTGTGAGTACATGAGGTCATTGGGTGAGTCTGTGTGAGTACATGAGGTCATTGGGTGAGTCTGTGTGAGTACATGAGGTCATTGGGTGAGTCTGTGTGAGTACATCAGGTCATTGGGTGAGTCTGTGTGAGTACATGAGGTCATTGGGTGAGTCTGTGTGAGTACATCAGGTCATTGGGTGAGTCTGTGTGAGTACATCAGGTCATTGGGTGAGTCTGTGTGAGTACATCAGGTCATTGGGTGAGTCTGTGTGAGTACATCAGGTCATTGGGTGAGTCTGTGTGAGTACATGAGGTCATTGGGTGAGTCTGTGTGAGTACATCAGGTCATTGGGTGAGTCTGTGTGAGTACATGAGGTCATTGGGTGAGTCTGTGTGAGTACATCAGGTCATTGGGTGAGTCTGTGTGAGTACATGAGGTCATTGGGTGAGTCTGTGTGAGTACATCAGGTCATTGGGTGAGTCTGTGTGAGTACATGAGGTCATTGGGTGAGTCTGTGTGAGTACATCAGGTCATTGGGTGAGTCTGTGTGAGTACATCAGGTCATTGGGTGAGTCTGTGTGAGTACATCAGGTCATTGGGTGAGTCTGTGTGAGTACATGAGGTCATTGGGTGAGTCTGTGTGAGTACATGAGGTCATTGGGTGAGTCTGTGTGAGTACATCAGGTCATTGGGTGAGTCTGTGTGAGTACATCAGGTCATTGGGTGAGTCTGTGTGAGTACATGAGGTCATTGGGTGAGTCTGTGTGAGTACATGAGGTCATTGGGTGAGTCTGTGTGAGTACATCAGGTCATTGGGTGAGTCTGTGTGAGTACATGAGGCATTGTTCAGGTCTGTGGGAGTGCATAAGGTATTTGTGTGGGAATGTGGGATTCATCATCATGTAGCATGTCCGTTAATAAATGTCGCTCTCATCACATTCTGTCTGAAATAAACTCTTTCCCTTGCCAAAACTCCAGCCTCCGCCACAGTCATACCCAGGCATTCCTGGTGCCATCGTCATCTTGATCTACACCTGACTCTTTTGCCTGGTGCCATAGCTTCCAACACTGTTCTCTCAAGACCGTTGTGTCTCTTGATGTGACCAAAGTATTTACATTGTCTGGCAAAAATGGAATTGATAAACCAGTTCTCTATGTTCAACTCTTGCCGAATGTCTATAATCGTCTTTTTTTTCCTCTGTCCAGGGTATTCTGAGGATCTTGTTTAAGCATTTTGACTCGAAGGATTCGATTCTTTATCTAAAAGTTTTGGTAATCGTCCATGATTCGCAGCCATATGCTGCCACAGGAAAAACAAGACTCTCAAGACTTTCACTTTTGTCATGTTGTTGGTGCTCTGCCATAATTTCTTCAGGCTGCTCAGTCTCTGCATTGCCATGGGTAGTTTTCTTCTGATTTCTTTCTAGCAGTTGCCATTTTTGTCAATTCTGAAGACCAAATATTCAAAATGCGTGACCTAATCTATTTCCTCACCGCCCGCTGTAAATGTTGACATCGTGTTTTGTCTGTGGTCATTATCTTTGTTTTGTTTATAAACAGGTTTTGAACTTTTCTGTTTCCATTTATGGCTGAAATTAGCTGCTCTAGCAATTCTGCACTTCTTGATAGTATCACTGTGTCGTCTGCGTAACTCTGGAATCTCGTAACCGCCATTCATAAATGTATCAAAACTTTCAATGTTCTTGTCTTCTCGAACATTTCTTATTATACATTTTGCATAAATGTTATATAGATAAGGTGAGAGTATATATCCCTGTCTTACTCCCTTTTTTACTGCGAACCAATCTGATGTTTGCCCAGATACTTGGACAGTGGCTCATTGATCTTGGTATAATGTTTCAATGCGATGGATAATATGCACAGGAAACCCCATTTCCTACATGGTGTTCCACAGATTTTGATATTTTACCATATAGAAAGCCTTGGTGTAATCAATAAAACACGTGTACAGGTCTACATTAAACTCTCTACATTTTTCGTAGATATTTCTCACATTGAATATGTGGTCCCTGGTCTCTCTGTCTTTCTTAAAACCTGCCTGGACTACGTTAATTTCAGATTCAAACCTTTTCTCCATCCTTCTTAATAGGATCCGCAATCATCTCTTGCTAGCGTAGCTGATTAGCACGATAGTTCGGTAGTGTGTGCACAGCTTTAGATTGCCTTTTTTGGGGAGGGGAATATAAATTTGATATCTTCCATGCTTCTGGTCACTCTGCGCTGTGCCATATCTTTTTACACAGCTTGTGATAAACTTGAGCACTGGCCTCCCCTCATCCTTGTATTAGCTCTGCTTGGATATCATCACATCCTGGGGACTTTCCCTTTTTCAGGCTTTTGATTATTGAGCGTACATGTCATTAGACGTCAAGTGAAGGTGCAATTGTATGGTCATTGCTAGTTTCAATTCATGCCTGTATAGTATTTCTTAACACTATCATTGCATAATTTTCTTGCTCTTCTTACACAGAAACATTGTGTCTGGTTACAAAGTGAATATAGCTTGACTTAGTCACTCTTCTTCAACCATAGAGTGTTGAGATATTCTTTCCATTTTCGGTGGATTATAATTTCTACCGGGTGGGGCTGTTGTTGCTGCTTCTTCTTTTGTTCACTTGAAAATATTGTCTATATCTGCAATGTTGTCTCTTGTATAAGCTTCACTGTCTTTTATAGTTCACATACAGGTCCATATAGTTTCTCTTCCAGTGTTTCTATAGGACAGTGAGATTTTCTCTGTTGATGATATTCGGGGCAGTTCTGTGGTATGTGCTCTGCGAGCTAATGTCACTCGTACTTGAGTTTAGTATTCTTGTCACCTTTCTTTCCGTTGTGAGTTACAGTGGCTCTCTTGACATCCTGAGAAGTACTTGAGAAGGTGAACCAGGTGCCCAGCTGGCTGTAGTGCAATGTGAGGCTCCTCAGTAAGCTCACTATAATGGGAATCATAGTGCTGAACCTCACTTCATCAGTCAAGACTGTCATTGACCAGCTTGTGTCCAGGGAGAACTGCTGAGAAGTGTGTTTCACTTGACCCTGACTAACATAGTCTGATCAGTATGTTTCACCTGGTCGTGACTAACATAGTCTGATCAGTATGTTTCACCTGGCCGTGACTAACATAGTCTGATCAGTATGTTTCACCTGGCCGTGACTAACATAGTCTGATCAGTATGTTTCACCTGGCCGTGTCTAACATAGTCTGATCAGTATGTTTCACCTGGCCCTGACTAACATAGTCTGATCAGTATGTTTCACTTGACCCTGACTAACATAGTCTGATCAGTATGTTTCACCTGGCCCTGACTAACATAGTCTGATCAGTATGTTTCACATGGCCCTGACTAACATAGTCTGATCTGTATTTTTCACCTGACAAGACGTTAGTCTCCCTTTCCCACAAGATGAAGTAGCCTGCTGCCCCATGCCCAACTTTTATTCACCTCTCACAACATCCCTAACAGGTTATGGTGTTGATTTGTGCTTCCTGTTTTAGCGCCCTGGGAGTACATATGTCATGTTCTTATCTATCCACAGGTTGTTAGAGACATGGGGAGATGCAGTTTTCTGTTATGTACCATATGTGTGGCCATTGAGAATTTCAATCCATTTCTTTTTTACAGGTACAGGAAATCCCATAGCAGACACTGCTATCAAGGATGAAGTATTAGAAAATTCATTTTGTGAGGCCACAGCTTGTTTTTGAGAGGGATGGCCAGTTCCATTCCTCGCTGCCTTTCCTTCCCAAACAGTAAGCCAGGTACCCATTTACAGCTTGGTGAATTGGAATGTGCTGATAACTGGAGATGAACCCCAAACTTTTGCAGTGAAAAGCGAGTGCTCTGCCACTATGCTAATCAGAAGTCTCTGTAGTGTTTCTTTAATATTATCAGTCATTCTGGTTTCTTGGTCTTCCTCGTGTATTATAAGCCATGTTGTCTTTTCATAAAATGAATATGATCTCTTTTCTTCTTTTATTTTCAATTAGTGACACCCCTATTGGAGATGAGAGCTGTACTGATCTAGTTAGAAACATGAACAGATCCTCGGAGAGACTCAGTCGTCACGGTAGCCGATCGTCCAATGCCAGCAACATCAGCAGGCGGTCTTACCGTGGGTGTCGTAGCCGCGGTGGCAGTTTTAGGGAGAGAGAGAAAGGAAGATCTGAGGGCGAGGGTGTGAGAAAGTCTCTGAGTGGTGATGTAGCAGCTTCATCACGAAGTCTTGGAGTGGAGTTTGCAGAAGTTAAAAAGGCAGCAAGCTATGATGTCATGGCAATCGAGGGCAGTGACAGGACGTCTGGGAAAAGGGCACACACTATCAGTGGCGACGATAGGACAGATGCAGATAACAGAATTGTTGATACCAGTACCCATAGCAACTCCATTCTGACTAACACCAGCAGTAAAGGTACAGATTCTGGAATTAAAGATGGCAGCTGGTCTTCCCCGGCAGAATGTATTCTTTCAGCCACTGACAGCGAGGTTTTTACCTCCCCTGATGTGAGAGAACCAAAACGCAGTACTGGCTTTGCACCCTCAGCGTTTCTGTACACCGACGATCATATTGCCAGTTTTGGTCATCTCAACGGGGACACCGTCAGCAGCTTTGAAAACATCAGCCTCACACCTGGTCGCCAGCACTCTGATTCGGACCTCATTCGTGTTTCATTGTGTAGTCCGAATGTAGGCGTTTTGGAAACATCTCTCGACAGCAATGACTTTATAACGACAACGATTAGTATTAACAACTCCGAAGTTCCTGTACAAACACCAAGAATTATTTGTCACATGACAGGAAGTGTATGTGAAGACAGTACAGCACAAATTATCTGTTATGAACATTTAAATCATGATTTTGTTGGCCATCTTGTCATTCCGAATGAGGCCAAAATGGACCTTGACCTTTCAGTGTCTGATGAAGAACAAACTGACATGCAAGACCTTGGATATGTAGGTCAGTTCACAGCATCTAAAGTGTCGCTGCAGGATTCAGATGGTACTGGTATCCTATTGGACGATTCATATGATCCTATTCTTAAAATAAATGGAGATCTCACCATCTCAGAAACAGCGCTGGAAAATGGTTTCGTTAAGGCTGACACTTCTATTTCAATTCCACAAGCTTCAGAGCATATCCAGCACAGCAGCCGTAGTTCATTTGTTAGCAAGCAGAATGTTTCTTTGAAAGACATTGATCTGGTAGCAGAGACCATCGAGGTTTTAACGGATTCAAACCACAACAGCAGAACTCATTCAGGTAGTTTTAATAGTGATAAGACCACTTCGCATAATCTTATTGAGTCGGGTCTGAGTTGTCTGTCTTCCAGTTCACTACCTTGTGAAGGAGTATCAGACCCAGCCTTGAACATCAAGTCTAACCTTGACTGTGTTTCACCTTCATCATCTCATACCTCAAAAAGGCAGCCATCTTTGGGAGAACACCAGGTCACCCAGACACTTCTACACAGAAATGTTGAGCAGTCCTCATTAATTGAAGTGAAGCAGCAAATTCTGTCATCCGACCATGTCATTGTGAACACTCCTGAGCAGGTCTCCTTCAAGAGCAACACTGAAGAATCTCCAGAACCTATTGAGAATGATGCCCAGATGGTGTCTGAAAAGTTTTTCCATTCTGACAGCAGCTGTGCTGGTAAGGACATCAAGTATTCCCTGCCAGAATTGACATCTTCTTGTAGAGCTTACTTACGAAGCTCTGACCCACGGAGGTCACAATCTGCAATGACAATAGAAAGCAGCAGTTCAACACCAACAATTTCACCAAGTGAAGCTGCTACTTTGGAAATCATGCTGACTTCAAGTGAGAGTGATTCGTCTCAAGCCAAGACGTAGTATTTAACACGTTTTAGCATTGGTTTGTTTTTATGTGATGACAGCAGTCACTATATAGTTAGAGATTAGGGAAGGGAGGTGTAGATGGCTGGGGCACACAATTAGGAAGATTACTAATTATATAACTCTGACATGTCACAGGTCTTTATTTAAAGTCCAACGTGACAATGGCCAAAACAGATGGAGGTTATGAAGAGAGATTGAAGAGGTGAATAGGACACATTGAGGAGCAAACTTGACAACACAACCAGATATGTGCTAGATTGGAACCCACATGGGAAGGAAATAGTGCGGAGGACAGGGGAAGACGATGCTAGGGCTAATGAAGTTTTGTTGCCACAGCTGAAGAAGCGAGTTCAAAATAGTTGTCATTGGAAACAAGTCACCTTTGCAATGTCTCAAAATGATCCAGAGGATATAGTCAAGCAAGTCACACTTAAGTGTGTTTTACTCCACCCTTCTAGGGTAGAATACTCTCCAGCTCTGGACATTGTGTACCCTGCCATTTACACATTCCAACACCCTGCTAACAGTTGAGCAGTCGTCTGGGTATACACCATAAATGATTCAGGAATTTTTAAAAACTCTAGAAACAATACCCATATATGATACAAGAATAAAAGAAAGCTATAGAAACATTACCCATATATGATACAGGATGTAGATGTTGAAGGCAAATGTAATATAAACACCAAAAAGCACAGTATCTGAGCCTCATTTTGGTTTAGTTCATGTTTATATTAACATGTGCAGTCAGACACACACCCACCACCACACCCCCCTTCCCCCCATAACCCCCTATGGTCATTACACAGTTTTCATTTATGTTCCAATGTGGTATCTGAGCCTCATTTTGGTCATTATGAAAATTCAGTTCATGTTATATATTCCAATGCATTATTTGAGTCATACTTGTCCGTTATTGTATTTTCTTTATAATTGAATCATGACCGCCATTTTTATGTTAACACTTTGACACTCATATTAAGGATGAAATCATTTCAGTTGTCTTTAAGATTTCTACTGTTTTTACAGTAAACCTCTTGTTTACAACTAACAGCACACCAAAATTGTCATGTGCCAATGAAATGTCTGACTTTGTCTGGTCATCACTGAATTTTTTTAAATCACAAAATCGCAGGTGTTTCCATATAACAGACACATCCTCTTGTGACTGTATGCTGCCCTCATTTTGTGAAGACATCCCCAATTACACCTGAAATATTTTTACATAATCAGGTTCAAGTTTTCCTTGTCAGATTAACAGACAAAATTTGAATTCAAATCACTAATTCACTTCTCTTCTACCTCTGTGTGGGGTCTTTTTAAAAGCTTGTATTTAACATGACAAGACCTTTGTCTGTTTGCGTAGACTTCTATTTTATCCAACCTAGAGAACTGAAATTGTTGTTAGCCCAGCCTCTACTAGTGCGACCTGTTAATCAAATTTGGACAAATCCTGGGCAGGTCATTCAAAAGTTTTTACATAAAAACATATTTTATATTTACTATTATATATAATATGTTAAATTTGACTCACTCACAACCCCTCATAATCTTATACCAATGCTTCGTGGTCCATGAGCAGCCCACCAACCTTTATTCTGCTAGTGGCATCTTAAGTACCAACTCAAGTACCAATGCTTCGTGGTCCATGAGCAGCCCACCAACCTTTATTCTGCTGGTGGCATCTCAAGTACCAATGCTTCGTGGTCCATGAGCAGCCCACCAACCGTTATTCTGCTGGTGGCATCTCAAGTACCAATGCTTGGTGGTCCATGAGCAGCCCACCAAACTTTATTCTGCTAGTGGCATCTTAGGTACCAACTCAAGTACCAATGCTTCGTGGTCCATGAGCAGCCCACCAACCTTTATTCTGCTAGTGGCATTTTAAGTACCAACTCAAGTACCAATGCTTCGTGGTCCATGAGCAGCCCACCAACCTTTATTCTGCTAGTGGCATTTTAAGTACCAACTCAAGTACCAATGCTTCGTGGTCCATGAGCAGCCCACCAACCTTTATTCTGCTAGTGGCATCTTAAGTACCAACTCAAGTACCAATGCTTCGTGGTCCATGAGCAGCCCACCAACCTTTATTCTGCTTGTGGCATCTCAAGTACCAATGCTTCGTGGTCCATGAGCAGCCCACCAACCTTTATTCTGCTCGTGGCATCTCAAGTACCAATGCTTCGTGGTCCATGAGCAGCCCACCAACCTTTATTCTGCTGGTGGCATCTCAAGACTAGATAAGAGTTGTTAAAGTTTGGTGAGAATATATGTCATCAAATGAAGGTTATTTTCTAGTATCTGAGAAATTTAAACCTCGTCTCTGCAGTGACTGCAGGGGTAAGCGACCTTTATTTCCCAGCTCAATATACCTGCTCAGGCATATCCCAGCAATGGAAATAAAAACTGTAATCAAAGTTATATATACATAGTATGCATATATAGTAAATAATTATGCTTTCACCTGCTGTCGCTGCAGTTTTATAAATATATATATGTGTGTACGAGGAGCATTCAAATCAAACCGTGACTTTCTGTTCTAGTTCTACCTGAATGGGTAATAGCGGGCTGTAACTGCTATCATTAGTTAGGGACATTTGTGTCCTATTACTGCTAGGTGGTCTACTTACCATGGGCCAGTCACGTGACAGATAAATAAAAATGGCAGACAACACTGTTAGTGCTTGCATGGAACAACGTGTGATGAAGTTTCTTGTGAAAGTAGACATGAAACCTGCAGAAATTTACAGAAGACAGCAATTACAATACAGTGATAACCTGAGTGAATTTCACAAGAGGCAAATCGTTCTCTGGGTACGGTGATCACTATTATTCATGAACATTTGCATTTTTGGTAGGTTTGTGTTCATTCGATGCCAAGACAGCTTTCCGGTTTTGACCGGCAGAGAAGAGTTCAAGCCTGCACTGAATTGAAGGAACGTTTTGACATGGAAGGGCATAGCTTTTGGATCGCTTTATTACATGTTACGAAACCTTGGCGCATCATTACATGTGACGAAACCTTGGCGCATCATTATACTCCTTAATCGAAATGAGCATCAAAGCAGTGCAAGTATACGCAATCAACACCTGGGAGGTCAGCATTTCAGCACTGATGTTGAAGTGAAACAGGCTGTCCTTGATTGATTCAGACATACTGACAAATCTTTTCACCATGAAGCTTTTCAAGCAGTACTTAAACGCTGGGATAAGTGCATAAACGTTGCAGGAAGTTAAATCAAAAAATAAATAGTATTTTGTGTTTTTTGCCTTACAAAAAAAGTCCTGTTTGATTTGAACGCCTAATGAATATGAGTTTGAAATTCCAGAAACAAGCAAACTGTTGCTGCACTTATCCGCTGTCTTCTACTCTTGGTGTAGAGGTTTGCCAGACAGAACAACAAACTATTCTATCATCCGTCTTCTACCCTGAGGTGTAGAGGTTTGCCAGAGAGAGAATACCAGACTATTCTATCAGCTGTCTTTCTCTGCCTCTGGTTCTACTCCTGGTCTCTCACAGATCATTGACCTCCAGGCACCATGTACATAACAGCAGACAGAACTAGTTTTTCAGACCATTAGAATGTTAATGACAGGTGTTATTCTTCTTCCTTATCCTCGATCCCTGCAGAGTAAGGGACCACACCTGCTGTTGATTATCCTGTGATTTTTTTATAATTGCTTGCGTTACTTAACTGTTTATTATGCTTCTCCTGTCCCCCATACATGCCGACAACCTCCTTGTGAACAGATTAATTATTTGTGTCCTAATTTTATGACTATTACCAGCATCATTTGGGGATACCAATAACATTACGCTGATCACTGCTTTGTATGGATATATTCAAGTTGATGTCTGAAAGTGAATGAAGAAGGGCAAGTCTTTAGAGGTACAAATATCCTCAGGATATCTACTGTTGTCTTTACATGTATTCAAGAGGGGCTCAATGGTCTCGAGGTAAGGTGTCCCATCTCGGCTGCCGGAGGTTGCAAGTTCCAATCACGTTGGAGAACAGATGTTTTTCACTTGGATCTTCGAGAAAATATTCCAGATCGCTGGGTAGTAAGATCGAACTCCTGTGTTCAGTGTCGAGCACCTTAAAAATTTCTTGGCAGTTAGAGATGAAAAAGAGTAGGCTTAACGGCCACTGCCTGGCCAAAATTTGAAAAATTCAAGTTAAAAATCTACCCGAATTAGTTGTACCGTCCTCCAGGCCTAGTAAGCCTCAGGAAGTTCTAAAATACCTACTACACATAGCCGAAGCCTTCGGCTACTTGGCAACAGACATTAAACGTGCTTGTTTGAATACCAGGATTCCAAATATTCAAGTTGATGTCTGAAAGTGAACTAACAAAGCACAAGCCTATACATATCTATCTATGTTCTATACGATGCATAAGGCAGAAACTAATTATCACCAGCTGGAACGGTGTGATGCTACTATTTTTAGATCTTGTATGGTGCTGAGGCCCATAGTTGATCCCTCTCAGATGATTGTTCTTCTAAGTGTTTCCTTGGGTCTCCAAACGATGTCCATCGTTTTTTTTTTACGGATGATGGTCAACACATATAGTTGGTTTGTCTCTGTTATTATCGAGTCATTAGTTATGAACTGGTCCTAGCATATATTAAATAATTTTCTATAATTTTCTTAAACATTTATTTTCAAAGATAACTAGTTTGTTTTCCAGCGCTTTTGTTGTCTTCCAGCTTTCACGTCCTTATGTCAGGACTGATATTACGATTGAGTTGAATAGTCTGAGCCTGGTATGTTTGCTCAGTGTCGTTGATTTCCAGATTTTAGTGAGCTGATTAAAAGCAATTCTAGTAAAAATTTCTTTTGTGGCATCTCCATCTTGTGTCATTTTTCACAAGCCTATAGAGATACCAATAATCTCAAACATCATGCTTCCTTTAGATTTATTCAAGTTGATGTCTGAAAGTTTACCAAGCTCTGGATATACCAACAACATTAGGCTGGATACTGTTTTCTTAGATATATTCAAGTTGATGTCTGAAAGTTTACCAAGCTCTGTGGAGATACCAACAACATTAGGCTGGATACTGTTTTCTTAGATATATTCAAGTTGATGTCTGAAAGTTTACCAAGCTCTGTGGAGATACCATCAACATTAGGCTGGATACTGTTTTCTTAGATATATTCAAATTGACCTCTGAAAGCATAGGAAGGAGTCGTCTCCCAGTTCTGCTATTCCCACTCCCCATTTATATTTGTCTACTATATGTCTGAGCCATTCCTTGGCTGTACTGTAACACTGTTCATTCTGTATCTCACTACCCTCACACATTATCATCATGTTCCTCTTGCCATATTAATTATCATGCGGTTTTATCAATTATCTATGATTTTCAATATTTGTTTTTGTGATTTTGTCCCTTTTACTTCAGCCATAAATGTTATGAGTACAGGGTCTCTCTGGAATTATTCTTCCTTCCGTCATTTCATTACTTTCTCTTCTGGATGTTAAACACACACAAAAATGCCTGCTGTTCATTTTTTTTAATTCCGTCCTTCCACCTTATTTAGATGTAAACACCAAAGATGTTACATGCCACCTTCCGACGTTGCTTAAAACATATACAGGTCACTGACTAAAATTGCTTGAGACATATTGCTACAGGTCACTACTACAATTGCTTAAAACATAATTGTTACAGGTCACTACAAAAATTTCTTAAAACATATTGTTACAGTTCACTGACCAAAACTGTTTAAAACAATTTGTTACAGATCACTGACCAAAATTGCTTGTTACATTTTGTTACAGATCGCTGAACAATTACTTATCCCTTTGAACCCATGACACTGATGGGGATGGGTGTGTGTGCGTGCACGCTCATATATATAAATATATATAACATTGTTTAAATACCCCACTCCCTGAGCCGCCCATGAATCGGTAAGACTGGTGGACCATTATTCTAAGGTGTAATTTTGGTCTGTACTGCTTAGATTTTGGCCATAATATCATGATGTTTACACAGTACACATTTTTGGTGAAAGCAAATATGGCTGCATCCACAAAATAGGAAGTTGTGTCTATGAATTTGATGATTTTCATGATGGAAAGCAGTTTTGACAATTTGGGATGTGGCAGTTCAAAAGGCAAATGACAGAACAAGTATTCTCAAGGATTTGCAGGCCAATAAATTGGATTTAGATGGTGTTTACTCTGAGAAGGACAAGTGATTATTTGAATTGACACATATGATCAAGCTAGAACTGTTCCTATCCCTAAGAGGCTCAGACTACGATCCTGAGGGGGTGTATCCGATGTAATGTATCAACTACATTTGATACAATATAGTCTTTGATAAATGTATTCCACAATTTACTGGCATAACAAGTAGGTACATTGGAGATGATCAGAGCAGTCAATTAGAGATAGAACAATTATATTACACATAGTTTTGTCATAGTAAATAGCTTTATTCAAATGTCTACCTTGGGCATATTAGTCTACTCCAAAGTAACTTAAAACACAAAATGTTTACATGTTACTTACCAAAGTAATTTAAACACATTGTTTACATGTCACTGACCAAAGTTACTTAAAACACATTGTTTACATGTCACTGACCAAAATTATAAACACACTGTTTACATGATGCTGATCAAAGTTACTAAACAAATTATTTACATGTCACTGACCAAAGTTACTAAACACATTGTTTACATGTCACTGACCAAAGTTACTAAACACATTGTTTACATGTCACTGACCAAAGTTACTTCTTCTTTTTCTTCGTACGCTGTCAGATGTCAACTTGAATTTGTTTGAAGAAAGCAGCAGGTATCCTGAGGCTCTCAACACTGCCATAGAGAGCTTGTCTAGTGTTGGCACTGGTGATGGTCACATGTGCTTTCTCTCGTCCTCGTATGTCGGGCAGTTTTGCAGCAGATGTTCAGCGGTCATTTTCCCTGTACCACTGGTGCATTCATCAGTAGCACCTATCTTCAGTTTATTAAATAGATGGTACCTCAATCTGTTGTGGACTGCGGAGTCCAAAGACCACGACCTGCTCTCTTCTGTTCAATTGGTAAAAAGCATCATTTTTTGTGTAGCCAGTATGGTCTGTTTCCTATTTGATCATGTATCTTGCCCTAGCAAACCTTTTGGACTCTTTGTAGGTCACACTAGAATCTGGTTGTGGTAACCTTCCACTTTCTTTTGCCAGTCTGTCTGCCTCCTCGTTGCCTTGAATGTTACAGTGGGATGGAACCCACTGTACCACTACTCTTTTGGGTGTGGACTGCTGGCATCGTTGACAGAGTACTGCTCTTATGTCATTAAGTTTCGTCCAAAGTTACTTAAAACACATTATTTACATGTCACTGAGCAAAGTTACTTAAAACACATTATTTACATGTCACTAACCAAAGTTACTAAACACATTATTTACATGTCACTGACCAAAGTTACTAAACACATTATTTACATGTCACTGACCAAAGTTACTAAACACATTATTTATATATCACTGACAAAAAGATACTTAAACACATTGTTTACATGCCACAAACCAAAGGTACTAAACTTTATTTACATGTCTTTGATCAAAGTTACTTAAAACACATTGTTTACATGTCACTGACAAAAGTTACCGAACATGTTTACATGTCACTGACCAAAGTTACTAAACACATTGTTTTACATGTCACAAACTAAAGGTACTAAACTTTATTTACATGTCTTTGATCAAAATTACTTAAAACACATTGTTTACATGTCACTGACAAAAGTTATCGAACATGTTTACATGTCACTGACCAAAGTTACTAAACATTGTTTTACATGTCACAAACCAAAGATACTAAACATGTTTACATGTCACTATGATCAACTTCAAAGTCTGATACACGAAACGCCAAAAAAAGACATATTGGTAGTCCAGGGTGATTGGAATGCAAAATTTGGAGAAGGTGCGGTCTACGACTGGAGGGGAACATGTGGCCCATATAGAAATAAAGAAACCAATGACCGTGGCCTCAGACTCCTAGAATTTGCAAGATGCAACCAGCTGTTGGTGGCAAATACGTTTGGATTAAACAAGCCGTCGAGACGCTGGACATGGCATAACCCAAGCAAAGAAGTGCACAGCCAGATTGACTATATACTGGTCCAGAGGAGGTTCTGATCGAGCATCAACACCGACAAAACGAGAAGTTTCCTCGGAGCTGATATAGGAAGCGACCACAATCTGGTTATGATGACCATGCGTCTGCGATTGAAGAGAGTCACAAAGAAGGATGTGACCAGGCTAAACTTTGACCTGGACAAACTAATGGACTCAAAAATCACCGAAGTGTTCCAAGCAAGGGTGGGAGGGAGATTTGCGCCACTGTTGGCTCTCAGAGAGGCACTGGACACAGATACAGTTACAGAGTCGCTTAACGCAGCTCTCATAGATACTGCAACAGAGATCCTGGGATGCCACCAAACAGAAAAGAAGCCATGGGTGACCAAAGACATTCTAGACCTTTGTGATAAAAGAAGGTCACTGAAAAAACACAATCACCCACCGGAGGAGGTCGGCAGTTATAAAGAGGTCAAGAAAGCCATACAACAAAAGATGAGAGAGGCGAAAGAAGCGTGGATATGTGAGCAATGCGCAAACATCGAAGAGAGACTAAACAGAAATGATGCTAAAGGAGCATACAAGGTTGTCAAAGAACTGGTAACACCAAGACAAATCAAGAACCTTATGATCCATGATAAAAGCGGCAAGTGCCTTATTGAGGAAAATAACGTACTGGCACGATGGACAGAGTACTGTTCCGAGCTATATAACTATGAAGGGCGAAACTAACCTGAGAAAACAATCCCTTCAACACCAACAAATATAGAGGATAACCAACTAATAACGAAGAAAGAGGTAATTGCAGCAGTAAAGACATTGAAAAGAAGGAAGGCGGCCGGCGTGGACAATATACCAGCAGAGCTCTTACAGGCAGGTAGAGAGGTAGTGGTGGAAGGCCTGACACACATCTGTAACAAAATATGGGCGACAGGAAACTGGCCGGACTTATGGACGAAATCAATGGTTATACCGTTACATAAGTCTGGAAACCTAAAGTTGTGCCAAAATTACAGAACAATAAGCCTCATCAGCCACCCTAGCAAGGTCATGCTTAGGTTAATCCTCGACCGATTGAAACCCCAAGCAGAGAACATTATTGCCGAGGAGCAAGCAGGGTTCAGACAGGGCAGAAGCACTACAGAACAGATATTTAATTTAAGGCTGCTAAGCGAGAAATATCTAGAACAGCAGCAAACACTGTATCATGTGTTTGTGGATTTTAAGAAGGCGTTTGATAGGGTATGGCATAAAGCGCTATGGGCAACCATGAGGATGTATAATAACGGAAATATTATAACGGTCCTTGAACACCTGTATGACAAGGCGTCTAGAGCAGTTCTTGTGAATGGGAGGCGAGGGGACTGGTTTCGCACATCAGTTGGTGTGAGACAAGGGTGTACACTCTCTCCAACTCTTTTCAATACATTCCTTGAAGTAATTATGAGTGAGGCACTTGGAGGTCACGTTGGTACTGTCAAGATAGGGTGCTTAACGATTACCAACCTTCGTTTTGCAGATGATATCGACGGGTTGGCGGGGTCAGAAGGCTCGATGAAACAGCTCTTGACTATGGTATGGAGATAAACGACGGAAAGACAAAATTTATGACCAACAACGCCATGGGCTTCAACAGCAGGATAAAAGCTAAAGGTCAGGAACTCGAAGTGGTTGACCATTTTAAATATCTTGGGTCGATTGTCAGTGATGAAGGATCAAAATGTGAGGTGTTGGCCAGAATAGCACAGACATAGCGGCGCTTGCACAGCTTAACAAAATCTGGCAAGATAAACGGTTAGCACTATGCACGAAAATCAGATTAATGCATACACTGGTCCTGTCAAAATTCCTCTATGCGTGTGAGACATGGACAGTTACAGCTGACCTTCAACGAAGGATACAGGCCTTGGAGATGAGATGTTTCCGAAAACTTTTAAACATGATCGAGTTACAAATGAGGAAATACGAGATAGAATTACAACAGCAATAGGGCCTTTCGAAGACCTCTTGGCAACTGTCAAAAGAAGGAAACTCACTTGGTACGGTCACATATCGAGATCAAATGGTCTTGCAAACACAATCCTCCACGGAAAGGTGCATAGCAGACGATGAAGAGGATGGCCCAAAAAAGATGGGAGGACAACATAAAAGAATGGACCAGTCTCCGACCAGAAGAGTCACAGGCAGCGGCATCTGATAGAGAGGGGTGGCGTGGGGTTGTGAGGATGTCTTCACGTGTGCCCCAAACACCTCACCGGTTACGGGATGACCTGACCTAACCTGACTTGACATGTCACTGACCAAAGTTACTTAAAACAAAATTGCTACAGGTTTGCTGATGATATAATTAAAACACATTGTCACCATGACGTTGACCAATTACTGAAATAATTGTACATATGTCATTGACCAATTACTGAAATAATTGTACATATGTCATTGACCAATTACTTAAAACACATTGTTACAGAAAGTACTTAAAACTTATTGCTATACGCCACTAACCAAATAACCCTGTGGAAGCTAGTTGCTCCTATCATTTATTGTTTACATTTTGTGGACTCATGCACGGTCGTTTAAATCTGTTTGGTGCAATCCTTGTTAATAATTGGTTTTTTTTCACGTTTTGTTAATATTTATACCTTTCTAAGTATTGTGGTCTTTTATAATTAAATATTTCATGTGTCAAGGCACGCTTATTTCAACCATGGACATCATCCTTCTTGTTACATTAGGTTAATGGATGCCACCCTATAGAAAATCTGCCCACCCCTAAAAACAATGAACATTCTCTGCAGACTGTTTATTCACCACAACCCCTCTGCAGACTGTTTATTCACAGCAAACCCTCTGTAGACTGTTGACTGTTTATTCACTGCAAACTCTCTGGAGACAATTTTAATTCACTGTAAACCCTCTAATGAAAAATATCATTCATGAAACCACCATTTTTGAGCCCCAGTAGACAATAATAATTCATTGTTGACCCCCCTTAAGACAATGATTCATTTGTGGACCCCCCCTTAAGACAATGATTCATTTGTGAACTCCTTAAAAGACAATGATTCATTGTGGACCCCTACACTGCCCTACCATGTGAGACTAAATTACAAACCTGCATGCACATCAGCATAGTTATTTTATGTGACCCATTGTATAAAATAAAACCTTTTTTTTTTTTTTGACAATCATGGACAAGATTGCAGGAGTTGTACCTGGTTGAAAACAGTAGCCTCAATGTACCCTTTCAAGCATGTATTGTGCATGGGGCTAGCAATCTCATCATGTAAAACCATTGCTAATAAAACCACCATTATAAATGCTCAGATAAAGCTTCCTATGAAGGAGCCAGCTGTTGTGGTGGCCCTTTGCTTCACTGGGAGCCAATATGTGAATCATCATGTGGAAAACTCTGGATGTTTAAGGAAATTGAGAATAGCGAATATTTTTTATTTGTGTCAAAAAAGTAACAAGTAAGAAAATTATTGTTAAATCGAGATTTGTTTTACAGACCTCTCACTGGGATCACTGACCCCCAATGGGATCATCGCATTGGCCATGCTGCTGTAACACTGCCTGTTTCTAATTAAACTGTGTGAAGTGAGGTAGGGTTTTGGTTGGTATGGTACATTTAAATCTGCCGTGGGGGAGGAAGTGTTCTTGATTCGTATATTTCACCAGATTCTGACATGAGATAGAGTTTTGGTTGGTATCTGACCCGGGGAGAGGTCGTCGTCGTCGTCTTGGTTCGTATGTTTCACCAGATCATGAGGAAGGGTATTGGGTGGTATGTTATACCTAAATCTGCCGTGAGGTTGGAGGGTCTTGGTCGTATGTTTCACCAGATCATGAGGTAGGGTATTGGGTGGTATGTTATACCTAAATCTGCCGTGAGGTTGGAGGGTCTTGGTCGTATGTTTCACCAGATCATGAGGTAGGGTATTGGGTGGTATGTTATACCTAAATCTGCCGTGAGGTTGGAGGGTCTTGGTCCGTATGTTTCACCAGATCCTGACATGAGGTACTGGCAGGGTATTGGTCAGTATGTTTCACATAGCCCTAATAAGATGAGGCAGTGATCTAGGCCAGTATGTTTCACCTGGTCCTGATATGGGGAGGGGGTCCTTGTTCACTGTGTTTCACTGAACATAATGTGAGGTGGTGATCTAGGTCAGTATGTTACACTTAGAGGCTAGAGGTCAGAATGTTTCTTTCACCTGACTGATTTTAACTTTTTCACCCCCCAAAAAAGGACATAGAAGACCTATATCCAAACCACTCAGCCATCCAGCCTCTTTGTTTTTGTTGTTGCTAATATAGAATATTTTGACCTACAATTCTTAGATTATTATTTCAGCTCAATGTAAGCTCAAATAACATATGTAGGGGGTCCCTTTCACAATGGCTTTGTGGGGTCTTTGCGCCCCAGTCTGTATTTTAATAATTTGTACTTTTTAATAATGATATAGAATCGTGTCAGCTTTATATTTTTTTTTGTTGCTGTAATAACAGAGAGCTAATATGTCAGGTAATTCATTTTATTTTTAACAATGTCATAATACAGATCTGCAAGTAGCAGGATGTAGTCCAGAGAACGGAATGCATTGTGGCACTAGTTTACAGCTTGACTGCAATATTTGCACCTTTCGGTCTGACACATCCGTCTTCAGCAGATTTGATGTTTATAAATGACGTCATAATAAAGATACATCGGTTCATAGTTTGGTTTATAAATAATACCATAATACAGATACAGCTGTTCATAGTTGGATTTATAGATAATACCATAATACAGATACAGCTGTTCATAGTTTGGTTTATAAATAATACCATAATACAGATACAGCTGTTCATAGTTTGGTTTATAAATAATGCCATAATACAGATACAGCTGTTCATAGTTTGTCTTGTAGCATATATTACTATTGAACTGATACAATGACTCTTTGTTTATAATATAATATCAAAGAATAGATACATCGGCTCACAGTTTGGTTCATAATGCTAAAACATTGACAGTTTTTTTTGTTTGTTTAATATTGTCATAGAAAAATGCATTGGCTCAAAGTTCTTTTATAATGTCATAAACCAGATGCATCGGCTCAAAGTTTTTATAATGACATAATCCCGATACATCGGCTCAACGTTATTTTATAAAGCCATAAATCCAATACATCAGCTCAACGTTCTTTTATATCACAAACTCGATATATCAGCACAAAGTTCTTCCATAATGTCACAAATCCGATACATTGGCTCAGAGTTCTTTTATAATATCATTAACGTGATAGGTCAGCTCAACACAGATTATAGAAACATGTCAAATGCATGCTGCAGTTGAGAAATGTTATTCCTTCCAGGTGTGCTGTGTGCATGCATGTGTGTCTGTATATAGATATTACCTGCTTCTTTCTAACAGATTCAGAGAGTATAGTGGTTAGGGGCACTGCTCACAACCTAAACTTGTTTGTGTTTGGTTTCATGAACCTGCAAGGTCGTGCCCCTATTAATACAATTTGTGATGAAAGTCACACGAACTGGTTAGTTCAGAGTAAAAGACAATATAATGTACTTTGTGTTAAGAAACAAGGTGAATGAGTGAAGAAAGATGTATACTGTCACCAAAATAAGATTCCAGTCTTAGCAACGATCATCGATTTCTGAAGTCATCCGTCTTACATGATGAAGTTGCTAGTCTCTGTCACAGCACTCCTGGACCACTGTTTATTGAGGGTTCATGGCATGTTTCATCACTTCCCAATATAGAGGCCACAGACTATATTATTTTCATTCCAACATATAAGGGCTGTGACCCTCATATTTTCTTCATTGCCCAATAAAAGGAGCAAGGGACCCCATATTTTCTTCATTTCCTGAGTAAAATTACCATGTCTCATATTTTCTTCATTGCCCAATAAACGGAGCAAGGGACCCCATATTTTCTTCATTCCCTGGTGAAAGGATCATTGCCCCATTTTCTCCACTCCCCAATAAAAATGACTTGTGTGCCATATTTTCTTCGTTCCTTGGGCATCATGTCCCCATTTTCTCCACTCCCCAATAAAAATGTCTTGTGTGCCATATTTTCTTCGTTCCTTGGGCATCATGGCCCCATTTTCTCCACTCCCCAATAAAAATGTCTTGTGTGCCATATTTTCTTCGTTCCTTGGGCATCATGGCCCCATTTTCTCCACTCCCCAATAAAAATGTCTTGTGTGCCATATTTTCTTCGTTCCTTGGGCATCATGGCCCCATTTTCTTCATTCTCTGGTAAAAGGATGATGGCCCTATTTTCTTTATTCCCCAGTGAAAATGTCTTGTGTGCCATATTTTCTTCACTTCCTGATAAAACGGACCAAGGGCCTTCATATATTAAAAAACCCAGGGGTTGAGTCTCTCAGTATTTGTATGTCAAACTTGTGTTTAATGATCATGTAAAGTGTGAGACACATATCAGACACCTCTTATCAGATGTGAGAGTCTCTGTTATCATGAGGTGGATTGACCATTTCTTTACCTCATTGCATTGCCTTCCATTACTATTAGTAAGTATCAGGTACCAATTTATAGCAAGGTAAACATGCAGCACGACAAGCCTAGGTTTGTTACTGGTTGATCAGGTCTTCATTGAGAGGCAAGAAATTTGACCTCTCTGCCAACAAAAACAGCTGTTATGATATGTGTAACTTATATATCAGTCACAATATCACTTTTAACTATATCATTTGACATTTTTTTAATATTGCATATTCTTGTCACAATAGCTTGTCAATTTTTTTGACAATTGATGACTCTGAACATATTTGCCGTTTTTTAAGTATGTTGTTTTCTGTTCATTACATTTCCTATTTGCCACTGGCACACTCAGGCCATAGGACACAGCTAAAAGTGTCATAAATCAATTGTGAAGTAACAAATTATTCATCAATAATGAGTCTTAAATCAAAGTCCTAATCATTATTAGTAATGGAAGTGAATATTATAAATCAATGTTAGAAGTAAACATAAATCAAAATTATAAATTAATATAATGAAGTAATATTAGAAATTAATATTAGCAGTCAATGTCAGAAATTCATATAATAAATTAATATTTGATATCCATGCCAGCAATTAATATTAGAAGTCAATATCAGAATTTAATACTAGAAATCAATAGCAAAATTAATATTACAATTAATATTATACATCAATATCAGAAATTATTTTTTTAAAATTTATATAAAAAATAAATTGCAGAAATTAGTATTAAAAATCAATTGTTGAAATTCATTTACAGAAATAGCACAAATTGATATTAGTAATTCAATATAGGAAATCAATATCATAATTTAAAACAGAATTCATTACAGGAAATCAATATCAGAAATTAATATTACAAATCAATAACATAATTCAATACTAGAAATCAGTAACAGAATTCAATATTAGAAATCAATATTAGAAATCATTATCAGAAGTTAATATTTGAAATCAGTATAAATGAATATCAATGTCAGAGTTCCATGTGAGAAATCAGAATTTAAAAAACCTATTTGAGAAAGCAAAAGTCAAAAATCAGTCAAATCAAAATTAGTCATTATCGGAAATCAATATAGATCGGTGTCAGAGCTCCATGTGAGAAATTAATTATCAAAAACCAATCAAATCAAAATCTGAAATCACTATCGGGAATCAATATCAGAAATCAAAGCAGATCGGTGTCAGAGCTCCATGTGAGAAATAAATAATCAAAAACCAATAAAGTCAAAATTATAAATCGCCTACAGTACCTTTTAAAATGTAAAAAGCCAGCGTGAGTATGTTTCTGTGCTTATGTTTATGTGTTTATGTTTATGTACAGATACACACACACTATGTGTGGCCTTGACACACTAAGTGTTCAAAGCTTTTTTACAAGCACCATCCCGTTTCTATGGTTACAAATATAACTGTGTTCACCATATTGACAGCCTTGAGCACCCAAACTTTGCCCTTGATTGCAATACTTACATGTCTTTATATTATTCTCTATTCATATTGCTGCTATGTTTGTATTGTTACTATATTGTATTATACACATTTTAATATTAAAACTGTTTTACTTAATGTATTGTTGATGTTTAACACTTTGAATGTGATGAGAAGCAGTTCTCACCTGAGGTGCTCAAAAAGATGGCCCAAAATATAAATTAGTGGAAACCATCTGTTGCAGCCTGATATTCCAAGGGGAACCTGAAGGATTCAGTCGCTATTGAGATATTAAACCAAAAGTGTTAAATCACTTGATCTGACAGCCTCAGGATGACCGCTGCTTTCTTTGAAAAAATACAGGTTGACGTCTGACAGCGTACAAAGAAGAAGAAGAAGAAATCACTTGATCATTGTGAAATAAAGTGTGTTAATAAATCACTAGAGCAATGTGAAACTAAAGAGTGTTAAATCACTAGAGCAATGTGAAATTAAGAGTGTTAAATCACTAGAGCAATGTGAAATTAAGAGTGTTAAATCACTAGAGCAATGTGAAATTAAGAGTGTTAAATCACTAGAGTAATGTGAAATTAAGAGCGTTAAAACACTAGAGCAATGTGAAATTAAGAGTGTTAAATCACTAGAGCAATGTGAAATTAAGAGTGTTAAATCACTAGAGTAATGTGAAATTAAGAGCGTTAAAACACTAGAGCAATGTGAAATTAAGAGTGTTAAATCACTAGAGTAATGTGAAATTAAGAACGTTAAAACACTAGAGCAATGTGAAATTAAGAGTGTTAAATCACTAGAGTAATGTGAAATTAAGAACGTTAAAACACTAGAGCAATGTGAAATTAAGAGTGTTAAATCACTAGAGTAATGTGAAATTAAGAGCGTTAAAACACTAGAGCAATGTGAAATTAAGAGTGTTAAATCACTAGAGTAATGTAATACCAAAAGTGTTAAATCACTAGGGCAATGTGATACCAAAAGTGTTAAATCACTAGGGCAATGTGATACCAAAAGTGTTAAATCACTAGAGCAATGTGAAAGAAAGAGTGTTAATAAATCACTAGAGCAATGTGAAGTAATGAGTGTTAATAAATCACTAGAGCAATGTGATACAAAGAGTGTTAATAAATCACTAGAGCAATTTGATACAAAGAGTGTTAAATCACTAGAGCAATGTGAAACAAAGAGTGTTAAATCACTAGAGCAATGTGAAACAAAGAGTGTTAATAAATCACTAGAGCAATGTGAAACAAAGAGTGTTAAATCACTAGAGCAATGTGAAACAAAGAGTGTTAAATCACTAGAGCAATGTGAAACAAAGTGTTAAATCACTAGAGCAATGTGAAACAAAGAGTGTTAAATCACTAGAGTAATGTGAGACCAAGAGTGTTTAATCTCTAGAGCAATGTGATACCAAAAGTATTAAATCATCTGTCATTATAGCTTCTGCTGCTATTCCATCTGGTCGTGCCGCTTTCTCTTTCTCGAGTTTGGATATGGCCCTTTGAATTTATATCTCAACGATACACTGATGTGCTTCAGAAAAAAACAGGACGCAAATTGTTACTCTCAAGACAATTGATGAAGAAAACAACTGAATACGTTCAGGAACTATATGGCGCCTTTGTTGATCAAGAAAAAGCTTTCGTAGATAGCATCGTCTATGGAACATATTGGCTCACGATCACCTAATCAACCTATGCAAAGAAAAATGTCTTATTAAATCTGGAGTACGGCAACGATGTGCGCTATCCCCTTTGTTGCTCATGACATTTGTAGATCACTTATATAACACAACCAGCCAAAATGAAACGAACAACATTAGTGAACTCTTAAATGAACTTCTTTTCGCAAATGATCAAGCTGTCATATGAACTTTATAAATACAGTTGCAATAACATATTGACAAACTAAATACAACATGTAAAGATTACATCATGAAAATCAATGTAAAAACAAAACTCAGGTCATGAAAATATCTAGACAATAAACCAATATCTTCCTCGAAAAGCAGCAAATCAAACAAGTGAAAGATTTCACATCCTTAGGGAGCACGATATCAGCGGAAAGAATCACAGCGGAAATCCAACAAGGATGCAATAAGGCAAATCAGATCATCTAGCATTTAACACCAGTGCTTAGTTGCACTATTAAAAGATATTTATTGAACACGATTTTATTCCCGACACAATGCTACCAAAATCAAAACTGGACACTAACTAACATCAATTGGACAACGATACATCGTAACAACAGAAATGAAATGCCAGCGACAAATATTGGGTGTAGCAAGGAGAGACAGGATCGAAACGCTCACACCAAGATACTGGTGGGAAGAACACCAGTATTAGACTATATCAAAAGACAGCAAACCAAATGGTTTGGCTACGTAACAAGCATACTGAACCAGCACACATCACCCCCAGCAAGCAATGCTGTTTAGATGCAACGGATTCAAGGCCAAATATCGACCATGAAAAAGTTGGATACGGGAATATCTGAAGCGGTGAATGCCATTGTGCATGAGGCCCACTGTCCGGCTCGTTCTAGAGATCTCTTTATAACCTGGGACTGAAAGAAACAGGATCAGCGAAAAGAAGAAAAGTGATGTGGTATCTTGCTTGTGCTGTTGAGTTTATTGTTCTGGTTTCTTGACTGTTTTATTTGTCCATCGTTCTTCTGGCCTGTCGTCATTCTGTAACAACTGTTTCTAGATCTGGAGTCCAGAAAGGGCTAACACGTTTTTAGAGACTGCTTGGGTTTCTCATGTTAGCTATTTCTAGGATGGGCTGTATGTATTCTCTATAGTGAATGTTGAGTTAATGTTGTTGAAACTGTTGTCCGAGAGGGCTGCATACGTTGTTCAGTTCGCTTTTCTATAATTCAAGTATGTCTTTCTCGCTTGCGTGCATCTGTATGGTTTTTCTACATTGAATAGTGTAGGTATGTGGTCGCTTCCAATGTCTTCCAGAACTTTGTATGCACAAATATCTGTAATGTCAGCTGATACTACGGTGATGTCATGCTTGCTGGTTATGGGTGTACTTCTGTGCAGGAGAGTGGGTTCTGTTTATGTACCCTGTTTTTAGATTAAGTTGGACGAGTGGCAGATGTCCTCTACCTCTATGCCTCTTTTGTTGTATGTTTTATATCCCCCATGATCGCGAGGGGGTTTAAAGCATCCATATATTACTTTCTAAAAGTAGTATCTTCAAATTGGATGTATCCTGTAGATGTTCGGTGGCAGTAAACATTATATACGGTAAATTTGTTTCCATTGATCCAGAAGATGACCCCCTGCATGTCAATGTCAGTACCACTGGAAATATGTCGTACTTCTGCCTCAGTATCGTTCTTAAGTCATTGGCAGCTCTTGCATTCACAGAGGTACTGAGTGTATGCTAAGATGATGGTTGGATTTTTGGTTTGGATGATTTCCTGGAGTACTGCGATGTAAACTTTGTTGTCATGTAGGATTTTGAGCAGTTCTTCCTTCTTGTTTTGTGTACCTGAAATGTTTAGTATTATGTTTTTGTTCCCAGAAGTACAATTCTCGCCAGCATCCCGAGGTGTCACTGCTTTGCGATGTCCATGTTTAGAGAGACATTGTCCGAGTTCGTTTGAAGAAGGGTTAGTTGTTCTAGACATGCTGTTCATATGGTTTTCCTGTGACTTTTCTGTCTTTCCACAACATACTGAGTTGGAGTTAAGACCTACATTCAGGCACTTCATCCCTTTTCAGCATGCAAGGTCTTATGAATCATTATCTTCTTCTGCTGCGTTCGGTCTTCTGCCTGATCATGCTAAATCATCAGTCCTATCGCCAGGATGAAGTCCACAGTCCTATCGCGAGGATGAAGTCCACAGTCATATCGCCAGGATGAAGTTCACAGTCATATCGCCAGGATAAAGTCTACAGTCCTATCCCCAGGATGGAGTCCACAGTCCTATCGCTAGGATGAAGTCCACGGTCGTTTCCAGGTCTGAGCGATGACCCCATAGTTTTTGTCTCAGTTCTGCTCCATCTGGCCAGGTCTGGCATTTTAGTTCTTCGCAAACTGGGCATTCTTGAAGTACGTGTTCAGGGGTCTGGACTCCTGTCCCACATGTACATTCATATGTTTGGGAGATTTTGAGCCGATATAAGGCATTTCATCTCTTTTCAACATGCAAGGTCTATGGTCTTCTTAATCATTAGAGGGGACGAGAGTGGCATGCGGTGCATTCACAGCCATCCAAAGGTGCTCTCCAGATATGCCGAGCTAAATCTCTACTGGGCTCTCACAAGGAATCGTCATATTCACAGACAATTCTCCTTCGTGCAGTACGCAAGCCATCATGAAACTGGCCGACAACCGCAATGAATGTACTGGAATCTAAACATTGATCGGAACGACAAATCAATGATCTTATTGGGATTCATGACAATGAACGCGCTGATGTTCATGACTCCGTGGTTACCATAACCAAGACTTGGGTTATTGTTGGAGGCGACATTTCTGGGGTTGATCAATGACCTTTTCTTGGACATTGACACTGCAATCGATGATCTGTCGATGCACAGACGGAAACGTCTTGAAATTAATCGTGGGTCGAGCTAGAAGGGGCGCCCGAGGAGTATGAGGAACTGTGGTATATACAACAACCAGGCTAATTAGGCGAACGCAAACAAAACAAAAAATGTAACTTGGCCTCTTGACAGAGGACCTTCTTTTGCATTGGATGGTTGAACATCATTTATTTTCAGTGACGTGTCCATGAAATTTGTGTGGCTTAAAAGGTTCTACCGAATGAAGTAGCCGTTCACTTACCCAAACTTCCTCTGGTACTCTGGTGGATATCTACTCGTGACATTGCGAGTTTTGCTTGACCTTCCAAAGCATTAACTGTCAACTCTCCCGATTAATGAGGTCTCTGAGAGCCATCTCACAACAAGTTAAGGTATAGGTACTTTCATAACATGCGCTGCTATCGGAGATGAAGTGTTTAATGCTTCATTGTGCAAGATCTCATATTTGTATGAGGTGGAGTTTATATTTCCCTTCCTCGATGTCCTTCCTGCACAAACTATAAACTAGGTGTACATTTGACTGGTGGGAGTCATTAAAAAGGATGGAACCTGGCATCATTACCTTAAGAGGCTAGCGATCTAACACTCTACCACTCTAACGATCACAGCTGGAGTAAATTTCCCTACTGAAGATTGTTGTCACCAATCCCCGCCCTGTTCGGAAGCGACACTGCCTCTCCCTCTAGCAGAGATATCCCATGCTATTTTCTCACCACGTATGACAGATACGCCAGTGCAACCAGAGTAACATATTATGAGGTATATCATTAAACGTTCTGTGTGATTTATCGATCTAGATAATGTCGAGGTATGAAGTATGCTGCTTCTTTTCGTATATTGATTCACTTTGCAATGGGTCGAGTCAGTAAGTATCTAGAAGAACCCAGAAGTTAGTCGTGAAGGACAGTACCGTTTCATGACCAATATTGTAGCACGAGAAGCTAGAATATTGTTTGTGATATTTGACTAAAGTGTGTGACATGTGACTGAAGTGTGTGACATTTTACAGAAGTGTGTGACATCTGACTGAAGTGTGTGACATTTTACATAAGTGTGTGACATTTGACAGAAGTGTGTGACATCTGACTGAAGCGTGTCATCTGCGTGTAGGACGTTGCACTGAAGTGTGTGGCGAGTGACTGCAGCGTGTGACGAAGGGCTGACGTCTGTGCCGATGGACTGAAGTGTTTGACATTTAATTACTTTTTTTTGTGGAGTGATTTCCGTGTGTGACGATGAACTGAAGTCTGTGACAAGTGGTTGAAGTAAGTGACAATTGATTGACGTGTATGACGAGTGACTGCTGTTTGTAATGAAGGACTGAAAGGTGTGACGAGGGACTAAGGTGAGTGATGAAGAATACCGAATAATTCAGTGATGAAGAATACCGAATTCAGTGATGAATAACGATTTCAGTGATGAAGAATACCGAATTATTCAGTGATGAAGATTACCGAATTATGTGATGAAGAATACCGAATTCTGTGATGAAGAATACCAAATTCAGTGATGAAGAATACCGAATTATTCAGTGATGAAGAATACCGAATTCATTGATGAAGAATACCGAATTCAGTGATGAAGAATACCGAATTCAGTGATGAAGAATACCGAATTCAGTGGTGAAGAATACCCAAGTATACAACAAAATAAAGGAAAGGAAAGAAATACAGAAGTGAAATAAAATGGAAGATAGTTATGTATATAGTTACAAGAAGAAAACATTACGCCTTCCAAAATTTTTTTTTTTTTAAAATCAGGTAATATGGTTAGAGATCGCGTGACATGTGATCGATTACCTTTTAATTTTCTGTCCAATTTTTCGACCTGGATAATGCCAAGAAATGAGCTATGGTTGCCGCCTGCATAAATTGATTGCCTTTCCCGCCAAAACACCATATTTGATTATGCTCTTACCTTATTTTCACTTTTTCCATCCACTTGTGCCGTTGAGCTCTTCTTGGACCTGGACGGTTACTCTCTGTGGACAAGTACCAGAGCAAGTCAGGAAATAGAGCACAAATTTCTTTTAAAAACAATACTTTATAAGATACCAACTTGAAATCCGTTTATTATTGCACGTGCATAGTTCCTTAATTCTCAACATATATTCTTCTTCTTCGTTCATCCTCAAATCAAGTTCCCGGTTTTTCTTACAAAGGATACCGTTGTTTGTAATGCTGTTTTGTCTCCATACAGCTTTTGTCTCTTTGTCTCATATCTGTCTCACGAGGCCAGTATTGTTCTCTCTTTTCCTATGTGAGCATGCACCTTTGTAGGATGTGTTCCACGGTCATGGTATGCTCCCCACATGGGCACCTGTCATCTGTTCCTATCCTCATTTTGTTGTAAATATGACCCTTGAGTCTGTTATGTCCAGTTCTCAGTCTGAAGATGATGACTTGCTCTTCTCTAGTTAAGTTAAAGTAGCTGTCTTCTTTTTGGAAGTCAGTGTGTTGATCAACCATTTTCCCCTGAAGTTGGCTTTAATTATGGTCTTGGCCTCATTATATGTGATGCTCAGGTCTGTTTATGGCGAGGCATATCCACACTTTGCTAGTTTATATGCAGCGTCATTGTCTTCACTATTGCAGAGGGATGGAATCCCATGTATGACCAACCTTGGCTGAGAGCTGTGTCAGGAAGAACATACATTGCTCGTGATCATCTTTGCAGCATATATTTCACTAACATCGAGTTACTTGTCTCCCCAACCACCTTATCAGTGCACCAAAGTCTGCAGCACAGAAGTCTTAAGTCTCCTCTTTCAGCCACATTTACACCTACGCCCAGCCACTTCGTCATTCGCGAAATGTCTCCCGCCAAGGCAGATTTTTAGGGCACCAAATATGGACATGTCGGGGCTAAATCCAAGCTGTTCTGTTGATGTTAAAAGAGTTTGGACACTTATTGTACCATTTTGTGCAGTGTTACCCGAGCCGGATGTGTTCTGGCATTGTCATGATGGAACATCACTCCTCTAGTAAGAAGTTCTAGATGTTTTCTTCAAATTACAGCGGACGGATTCATAGTACGATACAGCATTCCCGTTTTCATTGTGCTTCTGGAAATTGGTTGACAGCACTCCTTGAGATTCCCAGTACACTGTAAGCATTAACCTTCGCTGCTGATGGGGTAACCTTGAATTTCTTGGCAGACGATGAAGAAGGGTGTATCTATTGCATTGAAGACGCTTTGATTCGACTTGGTAGTGGTACACGCAATTGAACATGTCTTTTTCTTTTGCAAACCGATAGAGATGCTGCAAGTAAAGGTCCATTCGGTTCATTTTGTGTTCGTCAGTCAGCTGTCTGGATACCAATCATCAGCCCACTTTCCAGAAATTCAAATGATCATGAATTATGATGTAGGCTAAACCACGCGGATACCCAATTGCAGCTGCTATATTGTTTATCGTTACTCGGTATCTCAGCTAGAATGAATTCCCCCATCCGCGGGACATGTGCTGCTATTTGAACAGGACGGATAGGTCGGGCCTCATCGACAATGTTTGAGAGTGTGGGATACATTTTATCGATCTAGTTATACACCGCTTTACGGAACAAATACACCTGATCGCAAACAGGAAGCATTTCCTTTTGAATATGCACTGAAGAAAGCCGTTTAGCCCTTCCTCGCCCACTAAATAAAAAATAAATAAATGTACGCTGCTCTGTAGTCATGAATGTCATGAGGAGGCTCACCCTGGGGGCCACTCTTCCCCTTCTCTCTCTTCTCTTACCTCACTCTGTTTCATTTGACTCTGTCCCACAGTCACACCCTTGCACAACTTTCACACGCACCCTCGTGGTAAAGCCCTTCCATTGCATTTTGGTTGGGCTAGCTTCTGAGGGCGCACAAACCTAGCATAGGTACATACAGATGCACACATACATCCAAGCACTGGTTTATGCGTCCTGATATCGCCCAATTGACTACGGTCTGGGGTGGAAAATGGCGCGCCTCCACCAGTAGAAACTAGTGAGGCAAACATTTAAGCAAAACAAAAAAAAAGTCATGAATGTCTTTTTGTTTCTGATCTGTGCACGTGCATGCAACACCTAGCGTCTGCTGTCTACAGTAATCACAAAGCTGGATGTTTCTTCCGCCTAATGCTACCTTTAGAAACTACCAACTTCATTTGTTAGCTGTTCCATATCAGATTGGAACCATCTTCCTTACTTACATATATTGGATTTCTTGTTATGCTACCTGACCATCAACTGCGTGGTCATCGTCATATATTGTAAGATGCTCTCCTGTTGTTATAAAGTGAGCAGTTGTTCATGGTCGATCCAGTTAGATGGTGTAACAATTCCATTTCCCGCATTGATCAGGCAAACGGATTAATTCTCACAATATTTGTAACGGCATGTTTTCTTATTTTATCGTATGTGCGTTGTTGTTGATGATCTCTATGATGAATTACAGTTGGGCAAAAGGTCTTAGGGCTGCGCACTACTTTGGTACAAAGATATCAATGATGTGTGCATCGATTTGGAATCATGGGAGCAGGACACCATTGTTCATGTTGCATGGTGGGGCAGGTTTAAGCATGGAATACAGACAGAGGAGATACTGATTGCGAAAAGGCTAAGGACTTAGGGTTTGAAAAGAAACGCCACACCATGCAATACCGCAAACGGTCCTGACTTTCCTTGCACATACTGTGGAATTCGCCTCTCTGATCGGATTGGTCTTAGAGTCCCATTCGGTATCGTCATGGACTGTATTTGCATTCTTTTTTCAAAGCACAAATTACTATCGTCTGACAAGACAAAAAAGAGCCAATGATGTTTGAAGCAACTTGTGCTGAGCAAGCTCTGTTACTGGATTACACTGGCTTTCCGTACAGTCGGAGTGGTACTTGAGATGGATCAGAATTTTTCTAGCTGTAATACAATGTAGTACAAATTGGCGAGAACAAAACATCAACTTTGATAATCAGTAGAACAACTGGCCCATTCAACATTAGTGTAAATGAAATTGCTTTTCAACAGGCCCATGAGTTCAAGTATTTGGGCAGTATTTTTCGGCAGACGGCAAGATTGAGGGGAAATTGAGACAAGGTGCCAGAACTCATCTGCTGTGACTTATCAGCTGTCACTACTGCTTAGGCACCCGAGTATTAGTTTGGCAACAAAGCAACAGCTGATAAACAGTTTATTTATGTCGACTCTGCTACCAGTGCCAAACTGTCCAGCCAGGGCGCGAAGAGAGCAGAATTTCGATTTGTGAAATAAAGTGTTTGAGGAAGGTCATCGGTGTTACCAGGAAAGACAGAATACGGAAGGACGACATTCGAAGTATGGTCGGTACTACGTCTTGTGCTGAATACATTTCCAGGCAGAACATAAGTTGGTTTGGTCATCTCATGATAACGCACTCTCATCAACTTCCACTGATGGCTTACAATGCTGGTAGATCTGGCTGCAGGGCAAGAGAGCGGCCGCGAGGTAGGTGGGTCAATGACATTAAAGTGACTGTAGCAACACAGGCTCACATTGACCGACTCAACGCACTTGGTGTAGGGCAGACGATGTAAGCTCCCCACGACTCTAGAGACACAAGTGGAAAGAAAACTAATTAGTACAATGTAGTACTATGGTGATCTTGGTCAGCATGTTTGACCTGACACTGAATACTCTTCGGCTCCATGTGTTTGTTCAGTAGAACTAGATACATCACCATCCTCACTCTCACCCTCCTCCTCCTTCTCATCATCCTCATCCTCCTCCCTCCTCCTCCCTCATCCTCCTCCTTCACCCTCCTCCCCCCTCCCTCATCCTCCACCCTCCTCCCTCATCCTCCTCCCTCCTCCTCCTCCCACATCCTCCACCCTCCTCCCTCATTCTCCTCCCTCATCCTCCAACCTCCTTCCTCACCCTCTTCCCTCATCCTCCTCCCTCATTATGCTCCCTCATCCTCCTCCCTAATCCTCCTCCCTCATCATTTTTATTAATCAGCGTCCCTGAGCGATAAGGTCTTCAGGATTCCAGTTAATTAACAGTACTGGGGCCTACCGTGGCACTACTTCCAAACTGGGCAGAAACCAGAGATGTGTCTCCAAACTGGGCAGAAACCAGAGATGTGTCTCCAAACTTGGCAGAAACCATAGATGTGTCTCCAAACTTGGCAGAAACCAGAGATGTGTCTCCAAGCAGGCTAGGAACCAGAGGTGTGTCTCCAAACTGGACAGAAACCAGAGATGTGTCTCCAAACTGGGCAGAAACCAGAGATGTGTCTCCAAACTTGGCAGAAACCAGAGATGTGTCTCCAAGCTGGCTAGGAACCAGAGATGTGTCTCCAAACTGGGCAGAAACCAGAGATGTGTCTCCAAACTGGACAGAAACCAGAGATGTGTCTCCAAACTGGGCAGAAACCAGAGATGTGTCTCCAAACTTGGCAGAAACCAGAGATGTGTCTCCAAACTGGGCAAAAACCAGAGATGTGTCTCCAAACTTGGCAGAAACCAGAGATGTGTCTCCAAGCTGGCTATGAACCAGAGATGTGTCTCCAAACTTGGCAGAAACCAGAGATGTGTCTCCAAACTGTTCAAAAACCAGCGATGTGTCTCCAAACTTGGCAGAAACCAGAGATGTGTCTCCAAACTGGACAGAAACCAGAGATGTGTCTCAAAACTTGGCAGAAACCAGAGATGTGTCTCCAAATTTGGCAGAAACCAGAGATGTGATTCCAAACTTGGCAGAAACCAGAGATGTGTCTCCAAAACTTGGCAGAAACCAAAGATGTGTCTCCAAACTGGGCAGAAACCAGAGATGTGTCTCCAAACTTGGCAGAAACCAGAGATGTGTCTCCAAACCGGGCAGGAACCAGAGATGTGTCTCCAAACTTGGCAGAAACCAGAGATGTGTCTCCAAACTGGGCAGAAACCAGAGATGTGTCTCCAAACTTGGCAGAAACCAGAGATGTGTCTCCAAGCTGGCTAGGAACCAGAGATGTGTCTCCAAACTTGGCAGAAACCAGAGATGTGTCTCCAAACTTGGCAGAAATCAGAGATGTGTCTCCAAACTGGGCAGAAACCGGAGATGTGTCTCCAAACTGTTCAGAAACCAGAGATGTGTCTCCAAACTTGGCAGAAACCAGAGATGTGTCTCCAAACTTGGCAGATACCAGAGATGTGATTCCAAACTTGGCAGAAACCAGAGATGTGTCTCCAAACTTGGCAGAAACCAGAGATGTGTCTCCAAACTTGGCAGAAACCAGAGATGTGTCTCGCTTCTTCGCGACCATGGAGGGGAGATAATTAGATATACAATAAGAAATACATTATCACTTATATTATCACTAACACCATTGCGAAGTTTATTCCTATTGCTGGCGTTCGTAGGTGAGATTTATATAACAGAGGAATACATGTTGCTTGCCTTTACAATCGTCACGCAGCGCACTGGCTAACATTCCTTTTTATTTCACCACAGCTAGAAAAATACATGTGCCGTACCGAGGTTTCGAACCCATATCCAATGTGTTTATCATATCACATATACAAGCCTGATCTAGAGTTGGCCTTGCGCACGCCGATGTAAACTCCCGTACCGTTATTCCAAATCACTGACAGTTCTTGTTCTCGTTCTGGCTCTGAGATGTCAATACTGTCGTCACTCAATCTGCTACTCTCGTCAATAAGGTGGCTCAGCTTTGGTGCAGAACATGTGGAGCAGCAGTTGTAGGTGCAGACTGTTTGGTGGGTATCGTGAGTCTGAGTCTGGAGATGGAGTTTGGTCCTGAGAGTAGAGCGCCTTTGTTTATGCGCTTCGCTTGTGATAGGGCTACCGCACCGATTAGTAGAGACAGACTGCAGAAAACTAGAGCCGTTGTAGAAGTTGTACGTAGCCAGATCTATACTATTACCTGATGGGAAAGATGGGAGATGGGGGGGGGGGGGGGGGAATGCTGGTTATGGGCCAGCCCAATGCCATAAGAGGAAGTGTGGTTAAGCAGTTAGTATACAATTCTTTTATATAGAGGGTTACACAAGGTTAGAGTATTATTTTAGTGACCCTAATTTATGGTATTATTTTAGTGGCCCTAATTTATGGTATTATTTTAGTGGCCCTAATTTATGGTATTATTTTAGTGGCCCTAATTTATGGTATTATTTTAGTGGTCCTAATTTATGGTATTATTTTAGTGGCCCTAATTTATGGTATTATTTTAGTGGCCCTAATTTATGGTATTATTTTAGTGGCCCTAATTTATGGTATTATTTTAGTGGCCCTTATTTATGGTATTATTTTAGTGGCCCTAATTTATGGTATTATTTTAGTGGCCCTAATTTATGGTATTATTTTAGTGGCCCCAATTTATGGTATAATTTTAGTAGCCCTAATTTATGGTATAATTTTAGTGGCCCTAATTTATGGTATTATTGTAGTGGCCCTTAGTTTTGGTATTATTTTAGTGGCCCTAATTTATGGTATTATTTTAGTGGCCCTTAGTTATGGTATTATTTTAGTGGCCCTTAGTTATGGTATTATTTTAGTGGCCCTTAGTTATGGTATTATTTTAGTGGCCTTTAGTTATGGTATTATTTTAGTGGCCCTAATTTATGGTATTATTTTAGTGGCCCTAATTTATGGTATTATTTTAGTGGCCCTTAGTTATGGTATCCTAAAGAGCCCCAAAGTTATAGGAAGTATTTGGTAATGTGATAGAGACCCGAGCAGAGATCCAAAACCAAGCAGCCAATGAAAGCAAATTACAACTATATTTTTTTCTGATTCAAATAGGTCACTCCTAAACCAGACAGGTAGAAGCAAAGGTATAAATGAGAAACAATGGCTGATCGAGAGTTCAGACAAAGTTTAACTGTATCTCAATCATTTCGATCTAAGCCTAGCATTGCTTGTAATGTAACCTTTGATTGTCTGGACTCAGATCAAGGGAAAGTTGAGTAGGTTTTTATTTATTTTCTTTGTTTTTTCTGCTTGTGCCTTTCGGCGTAAGGTTGCGTAGAAGTTTCTTGACTGGGCCCTGGTATGTGCTTGTGCCTTTCAGCGTTATGTTATGTAGACGTTTCTTGATCGGGCGGGCCAAGTATGTGCTTGTGCCTTTCAGCGTAAGGTTATGTAGAAGTTTCTTGACTGGGCCCTAGTATATGCTTGTGTCTTTCAGCGTAAGGTTATGTAGAAGTTGCTTGACTGGGCCCTGGTATGTGCTTGTGCCTTTCAGCGTTATGTTATGTAGACGTTTTTTGACCGGGCCGGCCTAGTATGTTCTTGTGCCTTTCAGCGTAAAGTTATGTAGAAGTTTCTTGACCGGAAAATAATTTGTACTCCGTAGATTGGGGAATTTACTGCTTCTGTTATTACTGCTATCCATATATTCCATGGTTTTGTATTTATTGTATCTGCTGAGCATTGCTTTCTGGGGTATACTATCTACTGTTTGACGTGTTATAGTTGTACAAAGAAGATCTAATGACAATGTCCTCACTGAGGTAGATGCGCAAAAACCAATATTGAAAATGATACATAGACGAAGATGGAATTGGCTGGGACACAGTATGAGACATGAAAGACTTCTACAGAAGATATTATAGGAAAAGATATTATTTCCAGGGGAAAACGGAAGGGGTCTACCAAGACTCACCTTTACAGCTCAGGCATGCAGAGACATTAAAGTACGAACATATAATTTAATTAAGAGAACTGCAGAGGATAGGATCAAATGAAAAGACATGTTCAGACAACTTTACAACCAGTCTTAGGACTGACCAACCAGACGATAGAGTCAAATGGAGACAAAAGATACCTCAACATACAGAGGCATACCTCGTTTGAGTCATGGAAAATGTGTACGAAGATTCTGGACAACGGAACAAGCCGTATTGTTGAAAACAATTAAGTGACACAGTTTGGCTTCTGAAAAGGAAAAGGATGCACACACAGACGAACTATTTAAACTAAGACAAGTTTGTGAAAAAACTATTGAAAACAACAAGGTCTTTGTAGACCAGGAGAAAACATTTGACCGAGTGGATAAAAACAATCTGTAGGAAATCCTGCATAACCGTGGAGCGTAATGCCAATTATTGAGAAACATAATAGCAATGTATAAAAACAGCTAAAGTACAGTGAAAGCACCAAGCGGACTAACTAAGTGGTTTGCAGTTAAGACCGGGTAAGACATGGGTGTGAATCATCCCCACTTGTATTCATTGTATATATGGTTCGAATTACAACTGAAGCAAACGCATTAACCACCGCAATGAACGAACTCCATTTTGCAGATGATCAGAACATCTGTCATTCAGACGAACATAGCCTCCAGAAATAACGAATTGCTCTTGGCATTGACTGCGACAGATATAATATGAAGATTAGTACAGCAAAGACAGAGACAATGCAAATCAGCAGAATAGAAAAGAAATTAAATATTCAGGTGAAACGAAAGAAACTTAAACAGGTAAGGGAATTCAAATACTTGGGCAGCGAGTTCACACAAGATGGAAGACTGGGAAAAGAGGTGGAATCAAGACCACATAAAGCAAATGCAGTTTCCTATCAGCTCACACCATCATTAAAAAACACAAATTCCTGTGAAGACAAAGAGACAGGTGATAAATGGTATTTTCATTTTAACTGTCTGCTACCAGTGTTAGACATGTACTCTCGCTAAGGCACAAGTAAGAACAATCATGGTATGCGAAATGAGGTGTTTGAGAAAGGCCGTTGGGGTCACAAGGCTGAACAGAGTTCAGAACGAAGAAATCAAACAGGTGAGTGCGGGATCAAGATGCTGAGCAGCGCATGAGCTGCAGGGGTCAGCGACCCATAGCTGACTGCTAGCGTCATGGCCAGCGAACCATAGCTGCCAAGACCCTTCTACACCTCCACGCGGTGATCCTGGATAACAGACTGCAGCAGGGCAGACTAGCTAAGGAGAAGGGATCGAAGAGGGAATGCTAACCCGGTACTCAAAAAATGCTTGCTGAAGTCGGATGTGTTGGACCGAAAAGTGCAAATATCGCAGCTAAGCTGTAAACTACGACACAACGCATTCCGTTCTCTGGACTACATTCTGCTACTTAAGCCCTTTTAGGGTTTGGTAGTGGGAGATTGAGAACGAAGAAGAAGAAGAAGAAGAAGAAGAAGAAACAGATGAGTGCAACACTGTACATGGAAAAGCAGATAATCAAATGGTTCGGATACCTGACAAGAATGAAACCAAATTTACCAGCTGTGTGAGTCTACAACACTAGACAAAGGTGTTGTAGAGCAAGACAGAGACCAAGTAAAACATAAATAGACAATGTAAGTGAGACACTGGAGAAACAAAATAGGCGACACATCTGGAAAACGATAGAAAACTACACCTCCCCACATAAGTGGATAGATGATGATGATAATGAACGTCGAATTAGAATTTCCCAGCCAGCAAAGTTGAGGTCTTAATAAATTCAGATAAAATGCGCAATGCCGTATGTCAGTATGCATTTCGGTCAATATAAAGTACGCTCGAACTTCGTTTATTTCCGTGTCTTATAATGAAAATATAAAAACAGAAGTTGTCACCTGCAAGGAAATAGGCAACCCAACTTTGTGATCAAATATAATAATCTGGATTAGTTGTGCTGGTTTTAGAATTAAAGCCCCCACAAAAACAAAACAAAAAATGAATGTTTCCACATTTTTACATGCAGGGCAAACTGATAAGCATGCAGGATAAAGTGCGTGCCTGTTTACGTGCGTTTATGTGCATGAATGCGTGCGACTGCCATTTGATTCTTCTACAGAAGAAAATTCAGATGGCACTTTGGACCTTCTTGTTCTTCTGCGTTCATTCTCAATCTCCTGCTACCAATACCTGAACAGGGCTTTGCAAGTAGTCCAGCTAACGAAATGCGTTGTGTCGCTGGTTTACAGTTTGACTGCGATATTTGTGCCTTTCGTTCCGACATATCAGTCTTCGACAGGAGACTTTGGCCCTTAATGGGTTGTCAATCCACGAGAACTTGTCGATATTACCTACTTGCACCCGCTGTAGTTCTCTGAACTACATTCTGATAGTTAAAGCCCTTTTCATGGCTTGATAGCGAGAGATTGAGAACGAACGAAGCCACGCCAAGCCACCTTCTTGCAAGTATTGTTAAAACCAGTTGATAAGCTGTGATAGGTGCTCTTCGAAAACAGATTTTATGTTGCGAGAGAAATCAGCTTCATCGGAGACCACAAACTGGTGCAAGAACGGGAAAGAATATTTGTCACTATCTTCATTCCTTTTTCTTCTCCATAGTTGTAATTTTTTTCTGAAAGCTAAAATTTTCTCGTCCAACATAAAAATGTGCATATTGCTTCCTTGCAGAGAGAGTCAACGCATTTAACTTCTCAACGATATTACACAAGTATGTTAGTTTTACCAACAAATATTTTTTTCTGGAAAGTGTTTAGCATACTCGTGTTTTTCCTCTTCAAGAAACATTTTCATTTTCTGTCGTAATTCAATAGTACGAGACAATACATTGCCACGAGAGAGCCTAGTACGAGACAATACATTGCCACCAGAGAGCCTAGTACGAGACAATACATTGCCACGAGAGAGCGTCGTACGATACAATACATTGCCACGAGAGAGCGTCGTACGATACAATACATTGCCACGAGAGAGCCTAGTACGAGACAATACATTGCCATGAGAGAGCCACCTAGAGGGGCAGTAGCACAACAAATACATCTACTCTGTTCCTATTTACAAACACCATTTTTGGACAAACCTAGCTTTCACTGACCGAGTTGTTTTTTTTAAAGTTGACCTCATTCACCACACATTGTAAGAACATATTCAGTGGATGGCTCATATACTTTGATGCAAGTGCTTCTCTGTGAATGATGCAATGGGCCCACAGGGAATCCGGAGCTTAGCCTCGACTAAGTGCCTGCAGCCCTCCATAACGACCGGACATCGAACGACCACCATCAGTACAGACACCCACGCACTTTGATTACTTCCCAATACTTTCAACCATAAATGTTCCGAAGATATCGAGCAAATCTTGAACTTGTGTACTTGCAGGGACACTTTTACACAAGTAGGTGGTCTTCCACAATATCATTACCATCTATGAACCGTACATAGCAAATCAAACACGCACCTGTTTTACTGTTCATGGCTAATATAGCTGCAACCAGAATTCCTTTTCTTACATTCTATACATTAATTGATAATTGAGATCATCCGCCGTGTGCTAGATTCTTCGACTGATAGTATTGTTGGCTTGGCTTGGCTTGGCTTGGCTGGCTTGGCTTGGCTTGGCTGGCTTGGCTTGGCTTGGCTTGGCTGGCTTTGCTTGGCTTGGCTGGCTTGGCTTGGCTGGTTTGGTTTGGCTTGGCTTGGCTTGGTTCGTTCTTACCGCTACCAAACCCTAAAAGGGCTTAAGTAGCAAAATTTAGTCCAGAGAACGGAATGCGTTGTGTCGTAGTTTACAGCTTGACTGCGATATTTGCACCTTTCGGTCCAACACATCCGACTTAAGCAAGCATTTTTTGAGTACCCGGTTAACATTCCCTCTTCGATCCCTTCTCATTAGACAGTCTGCCCTGCTGCAGCCTGTTATCCGGGATCACCGCATGGAGGTGTAGAAGGGTCTTTGCAGCTCTGTTTCGCTGGCTCTGACGCTATGGGTCGTTTACCACTGCAGTTCATGCGCTGCTCAGCATCTTGATCCCATGTGTAGATCTAAAACCACAATTAAAATAACTGTCGTCGTATTTACGACACGTTCACTTCCTCACACCAACGCCACTAGTCTGTGGTGCGTCCTCTTTGTGTTCACGATACGACGCTTATTGTTAATGCTCAATAAATACTACAGAATAACAACCTTTAAAAGTGAACTTGATCTCAAGGCAGTTCTGTCGGTTCTACCTTCAATAAATGAGGATCACAGAAACATATATGTATATTCAAGCAGCACCAAGGGAGTTCCATAAATAACTAGCTAGAATTAGAACAATCCAGTCACAATACTCACATTCATACACTCAACTTGTTACCTTCTTCTTCTTCTTCTGCGTTCGTTCTCAACCTCCCACTACCAAATCCTGAACAAGGCTTTGAAAGTAGCAAGGTTTAGGCCGAAGAACGAAGAGCGTTGAGTTGCTAGTTTACAGCTTGACTGCGATACTTTCATCTTTCGTGTCCGACACATCCGTATCAACTTTCAGCGTCGTCGTTATTAAAATGAACCGACCATCCACCTCCACGATCCCTTACCCGTACTGATACCAAAAGACAAAGCTACATCACGCGTTTCATCTCAGAGACATGCCCACCAGAGAACACATTGTCGTTGACTCAGTTTCTGATTATCAAAGACGCCGATCTACACTGTCTTTGAATATCTGAGTTGCTTCCAAACACGTCTTCCTCCTTCTTCTCCTTTTTCTTCAGATCTCGACTTCAATGACTGTAGAGAAGGCAGCAGTCGACTCAAGGCTTCATGATTCTCCGTACAGCTTCTCGTGGAAGGATACTGGCTGTTGCCAAACGCTACTTCTTTTGTCTGATGTACAGTGAGAAGGACTGAAACGATCAACGATTTTAGGAAATGATTTCCTTTTTGTAATTGCTCGGCTAAATGTCCTTATATGTCCTTTCTGTGATCGCGTCAACACATGAATAGCCCGGTTCTAAGACTACGAAGCTAAGTGTCATTTCAATGAAAATATTGGAACCTTTCGCGGCACCCCTGAAACCTGCCGCGGCACACAGTATGGGAACCACTGCTCTACGGACTTCTTGTATAACTTGTATATATTAAGATTCATGGATCAGCAAGGTTGTACACCTTATGGAATATGAACACATTTCCACACACGACTGGAAGCAGAAGCAGAATAGTATAATGCACTGCACCTTAAGAAATTAAGAGAACGAAACGTAACAACATTGATGTCATTAACAAATGTTCGCCTTCTTAATTATATATTATTGCCAAGATCACAATAACTTAGTGATCCGTCACTGTTGGCAGTCACAATACATCATCCAGGAATGCTAGCATTTCCCACGGCTGGGCTGCCATTAAATAACCACAATTTAGACAATGTATACAATACCGCACCCAGAACTTGAGAGTAAATCTTCTTCTTCTTCTTCGTACGCTGTTTACAGCGATATTTACGTTGCACTGATTTAATTTGTTAGCCAGTGGCTCAGTGCATCCGATTTCAACAGGCGTTTCTGTAGGGTTGCCCTCCTTAGCCTTTGGCTGTCCCCAGCCTAACTGCAAGGCAGCAGTTGTTTTTGGTCAGAGTTGTCTCTCTTGGGAAGTTGTCTTGCAGGACTATCGAGTCTTCCCTACTCGTGTCTATAGCGTTTGGCAATGATATGATGGACTATGTACTAGTTTGTACTATCCCGGAAGAGAGGCAGTCCAGTGTGACTTTTTCCCAGGATCGTCACGTCCTGCCAGAAACGTAGCATATGCATATGAGTGAGGTATCTTTTTGCTCGCTCTATTTTCTCGGCTCATCTGCAGTGATGGTACGCCTAGCATTCCCCGCCACCCGGGAGCTTGCCACCATAGGACAGGAGGTGCAGTGTCCGCTGGACTGCATCTCTTCTGCGTCCATTGGAATGACTGATAGCAGACAGATGCAAAGAGTGAGGAAGGAGTGCATTTTACCAGGTGCATTCCTGCGGCTTGATCGGGCCGGGACACAGCCCCAGCCATGTCGTAGCCTCCCATCTTAGCGGTGCTGAGATTTTGGGTGGGATTCTGGCTTAGAGGCGTTCGGCCGTAATCCCTCAGATGGTAGCTTATCAGCCAAGCACGTGGACCAAATGTCAGCGACCTGTGATTCCTCTCGAAATAGTGCATTTGACCAGGTGACAAGCCTAGTCTTGCACGGAGATGTTGTCCGCCTAGGGAGCGGACATGGTCAAGGGTTGAGTCTCAGCAGTTCGCAGTGAGGTAGCTGATCTACTGCTTAGGGAACCCGACCGAGAACTAAGTCTTCTACAAATGATTGCATTCCTCATCGCCGTATGGGGTGAATATCGAGCAGCTTCCCGCCCGCTTTTATCAGCGGACGGCAGAGACCTCATTCTGCGGCTTGACCGGGCGGGGCTGGAGCGTGACCCCGAGGTCCCCACCATGTCGAAGTTTCCCTTTGCATTCGTGCTGGGCTGCTTTTGGGCGGGATTTTTGGCTTAGAGGCGTTCGGCCGTAATCCCTCACCTCGAACCGTTGGCTTATCCGCCTAGTACGTGAACCAAAATGTCTGCGGCTCCTCTCGGGCGTAGCAGGATTACCGTAGCAGAGCATTGTCATTTGTAGGGTAAAGCTGACCTGTCTTCAGAGGGTCTATTTCCAGCACCCGTTCAATATTAGCCAGACCGTATCAATAGAGGGCTTTTAGTTTGTCAATGGCCCAGTTTCTGGAGCCTGCGATTTCTGCAGGGTAAAGACCAGATTACCGTAGCAGGCGCTCTTTCATTTGGGGGTTTGGAGACTGACCTGTCTTCCGTGGGTCTAATACCAGCACATGTTCACTATTAGACCCCACGAAGGTGCTCTCTTTTGACAGTCATTCTACACTATTGGCGTGTTTAGTCAATTTTAGCCTCAGGCTCCACTCCTGATAGTGCTCTTCCGTCAATTCCTTTATCAAACACTGGATGCAGACCAACCGAGCCACAGAGGGCATAACCCCAGATTTCTGAGGGTCTAAATCCAGCACCAGTTCCATATCAGACCCCAGAGAAGTGGTCTCGGCATGTCAGTCATTTCAGTGTTGGCCGTGTTGAGTCAAATTAAGCCGCAGGCTCCACTCCTGGTGGTGCCCTTCCGTCAATTCCTTTAAGTTTCAGCTTTGCAACCATACTTCCCCCGGAACCCAAACACTTTGGTTTCCCGGAAGCTGCCCGCAGAGTCATCGAAGCAACTCCTGCGGATCGCTAGTCGGCATCGTTTATGGTCAGAACTACGACGGTATCTGATCGTCTTCGCGCCTCTGACTTTCGTTCTTGATTAATGAAAACATTCTTGACAAATGCTTTCGCAGTAGCTCGTCTTGCGGCGATCCAAGAATTTCACCTCTAACGCCGCAATACGAATGCCCCCGTTTGTCCCTGTTAATCATTACCTCCAGTTCCGAAAACCAACAAAATAGAACCGAGGTCCTATTCCATTATTCCATGCCCCATTATTCAGGCAGCCGAGGCCTGCTTTGAACACTCTAATTTTTTCAAAGTAAACGCGCCGGCCACCCAGGACGCTCAGCGAAGAGCACCCGTGGGAGAGAGCCGGCAGACGGTAGGGCAGGAGACAACGGGCAGTGAACCGGCGCGAGTTGGACCGCCCGCCTGCGCCTGAGATCCAACTACGAGCTTTTTAACTGCAACAACTTTAATATACGCTATTGGAGCTGGAATTACCGCGGCTGCTGGCACCAGACTTGCCCTCCAATAGATCCTCGTTAAAGGGTTTAAAGTGTACTCATTCCAATTACGGGGCCTCGAAAGAGTCCCGTATTGTTATTTTTCGTCACTACCTCCCCGTGCCGGGAGTGGGTAAGTTGCGCGCCTGCTGCCTTCCTTGGATGTGGTAGCCGTTTCTCATGCTCCCTCTCCGGAATCGAACCCTGATTCCCCGTTACCCGTTACAAACATGGTAGGCATGTCACGTACCATCGACATTTGATAGGGCAGACATTTGAAAGATGCGTCGCCGGCACATGAGGCCATGCGATCAGCACAAAGTTATCCAGAGTCACCAGTGGGGACGCCGCAACCCCGCGAGGGGAAACGACGATTGGTTTTGAACTAATAAAAGCGCTCTTTCCGCGAGGGTCGGAGCTTGGTAAGCATGTATTAGCTCTAGAATTGCCACAGTTATCCAAGTAGGATCGTGTCATCTAAGGAACCTCGACTGATTTAATGAGCCATTCGCGGTTTCACCGTGAGACAGTGTGAACTTAGACATGCATGGCTTAATCTTTGAGACAAGCATATGACTACTGGCAGGATCAACCAGATATCTGTCGGAGACGTACGTACTGCGCACACCGGTCGGCGGAGGAAGGGTGTGTAAAATGCCTCACTGGGACGGCCGCAGGGACCGACTGACGGGACGGACGGACGGTTGTTCCACCCGTCCCTCACTCCGTCGACCTAGGACCGCCTGACAGGGGCCTTTTACACGCACCAGACGACCGACCGACCGGGCTCGCTCGAGGAGGGATGGCAGCGCTCTGTGCAGAACGGATCCCAACGACCTCGGCGACGAATTTCACTGGGACTAGAGACACCATTTGGCCTGCCCTTCTCCGTAGGGAGAGAACGCAGGGCCTCGAGGCAACGATTCCTGCTTTCCATTTGCCGGTCACAAGCTCTTTGCGAGAGTCGGACCACCAGCGAGACGTACTGTCGAGCTCTGCTATAAGCCTTAGAGAAATCACCACGGACGGACCACGTTTCCTGATACGGACCAGACTAGGGCACCTCGGTGGAGGAGCCACTACCACAAACCGCACCCAATTCGCACTACGGGGAAAGGCAGGCGAGCGTTTTCCGCAAGCCCGCGCTATCGCTCCGCCTGGCGGGACTGAGATCGCTTTACCAACACTGGTTGAAATTGAGTCGCTGCGGCGAGACAACTACCCCAGATCTTGAGAGTAAATGAGGTATAACATTTGTCCAGATGCTAGCCTGAACAGAACACAATTTAAGGGGAGGCTAATATGATTTTGTGGTTGGTCTTATCATTGCCAGAAAAGTTCTGTAATTGTCAGTAGCCTCTCTTTGCTTGGATGAACAAGATAAAAGATCGCCATTTATAAGGTATCCATCAATCGCTAATTGAATTGATCGATTTATGACTAAGGCAAGCTTAAAAATATCAAGGTCTAGCGCTGTTTCTTTCTCTCTTTTTGTTGATTTTTATTCTTGGAGAAGAAACGGCGAAAATCATGTTTGGCGAGATCTCTGGACTATGCAAGGTCAGAATAATCATACAAATATGTCTGGTTGTTTTTAGCCACGATTTTTGCAAAATGAGGAACACTATTTTAGGGTCCAATTCGTAGTTTTGGAAAAATACGAGCCTTTGTTCAGGACAGGGGCAGTAATCTAGGATTGTAGGGAAAGCTCTGCGTATTTATGGATCTTTCGGGATCTCGTACACTTAGAGGCCACCATTTTCCATATCTAATGGCCCTGGTTCAGACGTTTTTTAAGCCAACATGGCCAGCACAGTAGATTCACACACGTCACCAAAATGTGAGCCTTCTAATTTCGTTACCTATTCATGTTATAACCATTTCTTTGTAATGTCGAAGCAAGAACTATTTGTCAAAACAAGATTATGACCCTCATCTGACAAGATTACGACCCTCACTTGACAAGATTATGGCCCTCATCAGACACGAGTAAGAACCTCATCTGACAAGATTATGACCCTCGACAAGATTATGACCCTCAACTGACAAGATTATGACCCTCATCTCCCACGATTTTGACTCTTATCTGACACGAGTAAGACCCTCATCTGACAAGATTACGACCCTCACTTGACAAGATTATGGCCCTCATCAGACACGGGTAAGACCCTCATCTGACAAGATTATGACCCTCATCTGACAAGATTACGACCCTCACTTGACAAGATTATGGCCCTTATCAGACACGAGTAAGACCCTCATCTGACAAGATTATGACCCTCGACAAGATTATGACCCTCAACTGACAAGATTATGACCCTCATCTCCCACGATTATGACTCTTATCTGACACGAGTAAGACCCTCATCTGACAAGATTACGACCCTCACTTGACAAGACTATGGCCCTCATCAGACACGGGTAAGACCCTCATCTCACAAGATTATGACCCTCGACAAGATTATGACCCTCAACTGACAAGATTATGACCCTCATCTCCCACGATTATGACTCTTATCTGACACGAGTAAGACCCTCATCTGACAAGATTACGACCCTCACTTGACAAGACTATGGCCCTCATCAGACACGGGTAAGACCCTCATCTCACAAGATTATGACCCTCATCTGACAAGATTACGACCCTCACTTGACAAGATTATGGCCCTCATCAGACACGGGTAAGACCCTCATCTGACAAGATTATGACCCTCGACAAGATTATGGCTCTCATCTGACTAGAGTATGGCCCTCATCTCACTAGATTATGACCCTCATGGGATACGAGTAAGACCTTCATCTGGAAGGATTATGGCCCTCATCTGACAAGATTATGACCCTCGACCAGATTATGACCCTCATCTGACAAGAATATGACCCTCATCGGATACGAGTAAGACCTTCATCTGGAAGGATTATGGCCCTTATCTGACAAGATTATGGCCCTTATCTGACAAGATTATGACCCTCGACAAGATTATGACCCTCACCTGACAAGATTATGGCCCTCATTTGAGAAGATTATGACCCTCATCTGGAAGGATTATGACCCTCATCTGACAAGATTATGACCCTCATCAGACACGAGTAAGACCCTCACCTGACAAGATTATGACCCACATCTGACAAGATTATGGCCCTCACCTGACAAGATTATGGCCCTCACCTTACAAGATTATGACCCACATCTAATAAGATTATGGCCCTCGTCTGACACGATTATGGCCCTCATTAAAGAGATCTCATAACCACATCAATGCGGACGTCCCTGTATGAATTCTCCATTTCGTACGCGAGACTACTGCCAGTTCAATGTTAACTCTCCCTTAATTATATATCAAAGCGTTTTAAAAGCTATAGAGCACTAGCTAAGACAACTCATGCCTCGCTTGTGTGCCGTCTCGTGGACCTATCACTTAGACAACATCGGCAGATGGGCCTAGACAAGAGTGACATCCGGGAACTGTCACACGTCAAGGATGTCATCCATCATGCCAACAACTCCAAGCACCGCTGGGCTGGCCATGTAGTCAGAAGGAAAGACGAACGCTGGAGCACAGCAACCCCTCGGTAGTACCTCGGCAAAAAAAAAGACCAGCTGGCAAATTCTCCACTAGACGGCAAAATTCACTCTAGCTACGTAACACCCACAATCCTGAAACAAACAAGTTAGGCGTCCACTGGACAACCCGTGAACGAGACAGAACCGACTGGAAACTGAGATGGTAACCGCACAACACTAAAATACTCAGTACTGCACGAGCCTAGCCCGCTAATGAGAGAAATAGACATACTAGATCCAGTCTGATGCTTGAAAAGAGAACTAACTTATCTATTTAGTTCTACAACATAATCCTTTTCGGAATACGCCACTTGTGAGTTGGTACGATTATCTTCTGAGCGATCCTATTAATACTGGAAGCATTTCTAGAAGACATTTTTGTAGATCTTCATAAGGTGATTCGTCAGATTTGTTTTGATTTATTCTATGTCCTGAAATGTCGTCACCTTGAGTGCAACATTGCATCTTTGAGAGAGCCTTAAGTCACAGAAAGTGATGTCTGGGGAATGAAAGGCATCTTGATCCTGTCTAATACAGAGTTTCATCAAACAAATCCTGGGAAAGGTGCGATGGATGAGCCATAACGTTTTCGTGGTGCATTCTTCAGATTACGTATCACGCCTCATCCAGGATTTTGTGCTGAGATATTGGACAGGTTTGGCGCTCACACTGCTACCAAGAAATGCTCCCTCGAGATTTGGCCCTTTATAAGACTCGTAGGGTCCCTAAAAGGGACGTTTAATAAATCAAGACAAACGTGACAAAGCCCCTGATGCAGATTTTAAAAATTAATTTCCAGAAATGCTTCCAGCAATTGGCTACACCACTGGAAGAAGTGTGTCCACTTATGAATTGTTTAATTTACGGTCAAGAAGTTCTTGACACACTCGGCCTACAAAAACGGTGTCCGGAATAAAAAAAAATTTTTTGAACGGAGACACTTCCGACAGCCATTTAAAAAAATACTTAATAAGTCCCCATATATACACGATATCTTTCCGGTTAAAGTATCGTATGTACGATTACAAATGGCTTTTGAACAGTTTTAATTTTGTATACGCCGTTTGGAGCAAGTCGACTTTTTGCGAAAGGTGAAGAATGTTGTTGGAAATGATCTTTATCGAGTGGATCTGTTTATTTTGTTTATTTAGATGAAAGAACTACGTTTGAATTGGAAACTAACAGTTGTGTCGAAATTGTAAACACAGTATCGATATGTTGTTGTGTATTCCATGGTTTTCTATCGGAGTGACTAGGCTTAGCGGTCGACTCCAAATTTTTCCGAGATTTTCATAAATTTTCAACTTCATCTTTTTGTACCTCAGAAACTAACAAACACACAACAATCACAATAACACCCACAAGTTCTTTATTCAACTGTGTCTCTACACACAAGAAAATCATATTTATTGACAAACAAACAGAAAAGTTAAACAATTTTGAAAGTCGACTACCATAGCGAGAAATTCAGAAATTAATTAGGTCAAATTTTCTTTTTAAAAAAAAGGAGCGTGCTGCAGGTTTAATTAAGACCAGATACCATCAGCCCTTGAATCATAGATGAGGTTGAGACAAAGCAAACTGCCCGGAAAAACAAGAGGCATGTGAGTCCTCAGTCGACTTATTACATACGTATCCGACATGCAGCAGCGTCTGCCGTGCTAGGTTTGAATTTTACAGTCCTATGAGATCTTGTCTGGCAGTATGAGTCTGATACTGTCACCGCCTTCCGTTGCGATTGGCAACTATTTGCATATCACAAAATGAAAGTTGGAACGAAGTGGCCCTGCATGAAGTTCTCCCAAATCTGGCCTTAGAACTGAAGACTAGACGAGCGACTACCTACATAAACTTATAGGAAATATGTACTTTGGTATTTCAAAGGAGGAACGCGTGGCCGAATGGTTTCGAGGCCTGCCTGCCGACAAGGAGGGCAGCGGTTCGAATCCCCGGTATGGCATATGTTGTTTTTCTGTTTGGGGTGAAATAAACAAACATAGAAAGCACACGATGTGGCAACAGCAGTGGTGAAGCGGTCTGTAGTCCTCAGCCTTCAAAACTCCTCGACTACCCCAACAATGGGGAAAATATCGTATGACAATTTAATTTTTTTTTTTTTTCAGGTATTTCAAAATTAAAAGTAAAGTAAAAGTAATTTAATTTCCGAAATGACTCTCTTCAGACCAATCTATTCACTAGCTTGATGTTTCTGCCACCACAAACAAAACAACACGTAACAAAACATCCTGAGACTGGCTGTTCGCTCACAATTTCCAAAACTGTGTTTCATTTATTCCACATACACAATTTCGGGAAAGTCTGCTACTGCTAGTCATTAGTTAAGTGAAACATGTATACATTCATGATAAGATGCGTTTTCTTTGTAGTTGTTGCTTTTGAATATGTAGGTCTTCCAACCGACTTTCGTTTATTCTTGTATTTCTAAGGTAAGATATTCAACCTGGTCAGCGTACATCCACAGCAAAAGAACGATCATCAAAACCACTTTGAGAATAAAGCCGACACACTTCAATCAGCATAGAATACCAACAGCTTAAGAAAGGACAGGAGAACCGCTGAAACCAATCCAGTAATGAAGTCGATTGATTATATTCAGCCAGATTATCCAGCCAGAATATCCACAGTGGATAGCTTAGATCAGTTCTGTCCAACCCGCGGCCCGCCAGCTGAGTTAAAATGGCCTGCCAAAGCTCCAACAATATTTGTTATTTGCGTGAAAAAATAATTGGCTACTCGTGAGCTGTCATCACCAATACAAAATATAGCGTTATACTGTATTACAGCTAGTGCCACATATCAAAATGATCATTTGGCTTGGCTTGGCTTCGTTCGTTCTCAATCTCCCGCTACCAAATCCTGAAAAGGCTTAAGTAGCAGAATGTAGTCCAGAGAACGGAATGCGTTGTGTCGTAGTTTACAGCTTGACTGCGATATTTGCACCTTTCGGTACAACACATCCGACTTCAGCAAGCATTTTTTAAATACCAGGTTAGCATTCCGTCTTTGATCCCTTCTCCTTAGCCAGTCTGCCCCTGCTGCATCCTGTTATCCAGGATCACCACGTGGAGGTGTAGAAGGGTCTTGGCAGCTCTGTTTCGCTGGCCCTGACGCTAGCAGTCAGCTATGGGTGGCTGACCGCTGCAGCTCATGCGCTGCTCAGCATCTTGATCCCAAAATGGTTTTTTAAAGAAAATAATAGCTAAATAGTACATGAATTTACAACGCGTTGCATACGACCCGAGCCGCACGAGTATTTACAATGAACTCTCCCTTCCCAAATTAACCAAACCGGAAGCTGTTATCTGCGGTACATTTCGCGCCCATTTATTAGTGGGCAGTATTCTAATTACTACCAACGTTCACACTATATCTAAACAAAATGTAAAACATGGCAACCACATCGAGTGAAGTGAAAAGAAAACATGGCAACCACATCGAGTGAAGTGAAGATAGCAAAACTTCACGGACGTGAACCGTACTTTTCGTGCGTTGTAGGAGCTGGATTTTGTATTGACATTGTCAAATGATAAACTAGTGTGTTTGATATGCCAGAATTCTATATCTGTTTTGAAAAAGGCCAATCTACAGAGACAAAACAAGTCCATGCATTGAGAGTTTGATAAACATTGTCCAATTGGTACAAAGGGGAGAGAAGACAAATTTATTTCCCTAAAAACAAATTTTAATGGCCAGCAAGGAGTTTTTCGTTAACTATTGAACTCAAGTGATTGGGCTACTGAGACATCCATATAGATAATCTTGGTTTTAGCTAAGAAGCAAAAGTGTCATTTTAAGATGGTGAAACTGTTAAACTTTGTTTCCAAGACAGTGCAAATGCTTTATTTGCTGAATTTAAGAACAAAGATGCTGTTGTTGTTGCTTAGATGTCTGCCTCACTAGTTTCTACTGGCGGAGGCGCGCCCATTCCACCCCAGACCATAGTCCATTGGGCGATATCAGGTAGCATAAACCAGTACTTGGATGCATGATTACGTCTGTATGTACCTATGCTAGGTTTGTGCGCCCTCAGAAGCTAGCCCAACCAAAGTGCAATGGAAGGGTCTCACTCTGAGGGCTCGTGTGAAAGTTGTGCAAGGGTGTGACTGTGGGATAGAGTCAAATGAAACAGAGTGAGGTAAGAGGAGAGAGAGAAGAGTTGCCCCCAGAGTAGCTCTCCTCAAGAACAAAGATGAGATCAAGAAGCAGATTTCAGATCTTCAGCTTTCTCGCCAGACTTTGGCAAGACATAACTGACATTTTGTCCAGTATTATATTTCATCAATTGGTTTGTGATTTGAAAAATCCATTCGGTTTCAGTCTAGCTTTGGGTGAAGATTTAGATGATTTATGTGATGTCACTGACACAGAAAAACTGACAATTTGGATTAGATTTGACGTAGAAGATAAATTCAAAGAGGAATTGCTGGCCCTGGTTCCATTGCAAGCAACAAGAGGTGAGCATATGTAACGCATTGAAGGAGTGTTATGTAACGCATTGAAGGAGTGTTATGTAACGCATTGAAGGAGTGTTATGTAACGCATTGAAGGAGTGTTTAGTCAGAAATGGCATTGGTAGGAAGAAGCTGGTATCGGTCACTGTGCCCCAGCAATGGTGGGATGCAGACTGGGCTTGATTGGTTTGATGAGGGCGGATAACGATTTCCCAGCTTTCCAAGCGTATCATTCATTCACCAGCAAGTTCTTTGTTCAAAACTGAAAGATGATGCAGTACACAATGTCATGTATATTGTTGTTAAAGTGAGCTTCACTCGAGCTAAACTTTCAAATGATCGACAGTTTAAGACAGTATTAGTAAAGTAAGTAAGTAGTTACGGTGATGTTGATCCATACTGATGTTCGTTGACTGAGCAAAGGGAAGGTACTTGCAAGTTTCTGGGATCTAATTTAAAAAGCGAAAATCTTCCTCAAGGTCAGACCCAAAGACGAATTGCTAAATTCTATGGAAACGTCTTTATTTCTGGTAAGATTAGCATTTTTGCCTGCATTTCTGGTAAGACTAGCATTTTTGCCTGCATTTCTGGTAAGACTAGCATTTCTTACCGGACATCACAGACCACCTGAACAAATTAAATTTGAAATTATAAGAGCGGTATAAAATATTACCTACTATGTTGAAGCAAATTAGTATTTTGAAATAAAACTGGAATTGTTCAGTCAATTGAATCAGTCAAATGTCACACACTTTCCAGCATTTGCATTGGTTGCACAAAAATGTTGAGCTATAGTCAAATAGTACAAGTTACTAGAAAAGTTGAAAGTGGATTTCTCGGCTCGTTTCCAAAAACATTCGAAGTCTGACACCATTGCTACATTTTGTTGAATAACCATTCACGTGTGATATTTCTACCATAGCAGCAAAGATGAAGTTATTGAGAGGAGATGAAGGTGCAGTACAGCTTGAAATCATTGAAATGGAACATAATATAGCTGTTCTAGATAAACCACCAACACAGTTTTGGGTGGCATTTGTTTTTTTCTGATGAATTCCCTCCTCTATCGAAATGTTGTAAAAAAGGTGTTGACCATGTTTGGAAACACTTACGTTAGTGAAGCTGGATTTTCTGGAATGTCCAACATCATGTCAAAACATCGAAACTCTTTAACTGACGAATATTTAGAAAATCTAATGAGGACAGCAGCTACAGACTACCACCATCAAACTAAAAAAGTTCCAAGTGCAATTCTTCTTCTTCATCTTCTTCTTCCTCTTCTTCTTTTTCTTCTTCTTCATCTTCTTCTTCCTCTTCTTCTTTTTCTTCTTCTTCATCTTCTTCTTCCTCTTCTTCTTTTTCTTCTTCTTCATCTTCTTCTTCTTCTTCCTCTTCTTCTTCTTCTTCTTCTTCTTCTTCTTCTTCTTCTTCTTCTTCTTCTTCTTCTTCTTCTGCTTCTTCGTTCGTCCTCAATCTCCCACTACCAAACCCTGAGAGGACTTAAGTAGCAGAATGTAGTCCAGAGAACGGAATGCGTTGTGTAGTAGTTTACAGCTTGGCTGCGATATTTGCACCTTTCGGTCCAACACATCCGACTTCCATAAGCATTTTTTAAATACCTGGTTAGAATTCCCTCTTTGATCCCTTCTCCTTAGCCAGTCTGCCCTGCTGCAGCCTGTTATCCAGGATCACCGTGTGGAGGTGTAGAAGGGTCTTGGCAGCTCTGATTCGCTGTCCCTGACACTAGCAGTCAGCTATGGGTCGCTGACCACTGCAGCTGATGTTCAGCTCAGCATCTTGATCCCCAAGTGAAATTCATAGTCAAATATCTCACTAAAAATTAGATTTAACATTTATTTTGTGCATTGACCTTTTATAAATCATAGATACATGCATTTGTTTTATTAATATTCGGCTTGGATAAAGGTCGTCGTCGAGCATGAAGTGTTAGAGACTTCGATGTACAAGGCATCAGTATTTTAATAGGTGGGACGGCCAGTTCTCTGTCTGGCTGCCTTTCGTTCTCTAGTGGTTAGACAGATACCAATTTGAGTTACCTTGTTTGATCGTTTCGATAAAAGTGGTCAAACCGCGTACCTTGACAACAAGGCCTTATGCCACTTGATAACCAAACCACTTTTATTTGTTTTTTGTTTTTTTTGCGTTCGCCGTATTTCTATATTCCACAAGGCGCTGTGCGTTGAACTGTGGTTTTTATTTTGCGCCTGTCGGCCCAGTGCATCCGACTTCAACATCCATTTTATGTAAGGGTCTGCTTCTTCCTGCATTTTCTAAGGGTTTGCTTACCCGGGGTAACGGCCAGTGCTGTGATGGGAATCGAACCCAGCACCTTCGGGTTGTGAGCTGTGTCATTTAACCAAAGCCAATAAAGACCTATAGAAAATCAAGGTACGTACAATAATATTTTGTCAGTGACAGAGCGTTGATAATGAGCTTGAAATGAATAATTTTACCTTCAATGTTATTTTCATAGTAAATTTCTGAAATTAGCATCGAAAATAACATGTCAATTCATTTTACTATATATTTAATTTTGTTTTGTTAGCGTTTTTTTATGAACGTAACTTTTCCTTAAAACATAAGGCTGTTGTTATTCAACATATACCTATAAAATGTCATTCACTGTAAAAAATTATATCATAACCTAATCATCTATAATAAATTATAAAGCGCAGCTAACTCATTTATGTCCACAGCGGCGGAAGAGCGAGATATGGGCCTGCTTCATCGTGTGAATGTTAATATCAAGTGGCTCGATCTGATTTATAACAATGAAGCAGTGCGACGTACTCAACTTGCAGGCATTGTCTCAGCGAAAAATCGTCGCCGCTTCTCCCTCTTCGGTCACATTGCCCGCCTCCACAAGGAAGTCCCAGCCCACGAGATGCACCGGACGGAAAGAGGCCGTGTTCAGGATGAAGACGTGCTCGTGGCCGCACTCGCAACACCTGGCTAAAATAGCTCGCCACCTCCCCAACAGAGCTGCAGGTCGTCTGGAACGCGGCTATCGGACGTGTTCATGGACATGGTAGTTCGGCACGACGGGCCCTAGTCGCCAAAGAATACCATCGATTGATTGTTGTCTGTCTCATATTGATGACACCAACTTTTATCTGACATACTCTCTTCATAATGATCTCAGTTCTGCAGATGTGTTGCTACTAGTAGTAGATCCATAAGTGGGGAAGAAAGAATAGGCCAACTGCACTTCCATGCATGCCGTATGTGGGAGATAAAGTTGAGGATGTGCCTAGCAATATCATCTTGTAAAATAAATTGCTACATAAACAACCACTGGAAAAAGCGCAAAGTGCTTTGGTGGAGGAAGCCACCCCTGGTGGTAGCTGTAAACTCCCTTGGTGGAGAAAGTCACCCCTGGTTGTAGCTCTATACTCCATTGTGGAGGAAGTCACCCCTGGTTGTAGCTCTATACTCCCTTGGTGGAGTAAGTCACCCCTGGTTGTAGCTCTATACTCCCTTGGTGGAGGAGGTCACCCATGGTGGTAGATCTATACTCCATTGGTGGAGGAGGTCACCCCTGGTGGTAGCTCTATACTCCCTTGGTGGAGGAAGTCACCCCTGGTAGTAGCTGTATATTCCCTTGGTGGAGAAAGTGACCCCTGGTTGTAGCTCTATACTCCCTTGTGGAGGAAGTCACCCCTGGTTGTAGCTCTATACTCCCTTGGTGGAGGAAGTCACACCTGGTTGTAGCTCTATACTCCCTTGGTGGAGGAAGTCACCCCTGGTGGTAGCTCTGTACTTCCTTGGTGGAGGAAGTAACCCCTGGTGGTAGCTCTATACTCCCTTGGGGGAGGAAGTCACTCCTGATGGTAGCTCTATATTCCGGCTAGAGTGAAAGAGACAATTTTTAGGGCATTCGCTTACCAGGGAAAATGTATCGATTCGCTCCTCATCATCAACACGCTCAAGATGACCCATTTGTATATGGCTACCTGGTTTACAACAAGTTCATAACAACGTTGAATGCCGTTGACAAATTCACATATCTGGGCAGCACGCTGTCGAGATATGTCAGCCTAGACGATGAGGTGGCAAGCAGAATAGCAAAGGCCAGCACAGCCTTTGGTAGAATGCGCTCGATGGTCTGGGCACGTTGTGGCATCAGCGTCAAGACCAAACTCAAAGTCTACCGTGCAACCATCATTCCAACCCTACTATACGCTTGCGAAAGCTGGACTGTATACTCTGGACATGCAAGGAGTTTAAATCACTTCCACACAGGTTGCCTGAGGCGAGTATTCCACATCCGATGCCCAGCATCCATGCACTGCTAGAAAAAGCACGACTAGGATGGGCCGGACACCTCGTCCGTATGTCAGACGAGCGGCTCCCAAAGAAGCTTCTCTACGGCGAGCTGAGAGAGGGATGGCGCGAGAGAGAAACGTTTTAAAGATGGTCTGAAGGACTCACTAAAAAGTTGCCAGATAGACATCGACACATGGGAATGTCTTGCGAAAAACAGATCTGACTGGAGAAGCGCAGTCAAATCGGGTGTAGCTGCTGGTGAAGATGACCGTGTTGTGAAAGCCCAGAACAGACGCGAGACGCGGAAATCCCGAGCAGCGGGAACACCATCCCCTTCTACAAACCTCGTGTGCCCGATATGTAGCAGATGTTTTCGTGCTCGCATTGGCCTGTTCAGCCACATGCGCACCCACACCCAACAGGGAAATCTGTGACAAGGATGATGTCGGCGGTCCTCATCGACAACGATGGACAGCTATTATTATTATTACCTGGTTTACAGTTAGCGAAGTAAAAGTAGTAAGAAAATGAACTGACCACTCTACCTCATAAGAAAAGCTAATGCCTACTACAGGGAAGTCTGTACATTTCATCCCCGACAGCAGTGTCAACATAAAACTGGACTTTTCATGACCTGATCACTTGACCTGGCTACACCAGATCTGCTCTCACTACAGCGGGCTACACCAGACCTGCTCTCACTACAGCTGGCTACACCATACATGCTCTCACTACAGCGGGCTACACCAGATCTGCTCTCACTAGAGTTGGGTAAACCAAACCTGCTCTCACTAGATGTTGGCTACGCCAGACCTGGCTACACCAAACCTGCTCTCACTAGAGTTGGCTACGCCAGACCTGGCTACACCAGACCTGCTCTCACTAGAATTTGGTAAACCAAACCTGCTCTCACTAGAGTTGGCTACGCCAGACCTGGCTACACCAAACCTGCTCTCACTAGAATTGGGTAAACCAAACCTGCTCTCACTAGAGTTGGCTACGCCAGACCTGGCTACACCAGACCTGCTCTCACTAGAATTGGGTAAACCAAACCTGCTCTCACTAGAGTTGGCTACGCCAGACCTGGCTACACCAGACCTGCTCTCACCAGACCTGTCTACACCAGACCTGCTGTCACTTGACCTGGCTACACCAGACCTGCTTTCATTAGACCTGGCCAACAAACCGTTAAATCAATGTTTCGAAAACATACGATCAGCGTGTGTTTAACAAGTTCTGTGCGATTGTTCAAATGAGGAGACATTCCAGCGTAACAGGCCTAATAGGTCGCCATTGACAGTCCCATTCAAGGTCTGCAAAGTCCAATAAGTGACATGCGATCGTCCATACAGGTGGCCAACGATCATGGACAATGTGACTTAGACAAAGACTAGTAGAGATCCGTATGAAAACGTGACTATCCAAACACATGGCCTGCGATGGTTCTTCTTCTTGTTACGCTGTCAGACGTCGACCTTTATTTTTTCTAAAAAAACAGCGGTCATCCTGAAGCTGTCGACACTGCCATAGAGCTTGTCTAGTGTTGCCACTGGTGATGACCACATCTGCTCTCTCTGATCTTCGTATGTCGGGCAGTTTTGCAGCAAATGTTCAGCGGTCATTTTCCCGGTACCACATGAGCATTCGTCAGTGCCACCTATCTTCAGTTTGTTGAATAGGTGGTACCTCAGTCTATTGTGGCCAGTGCGAAGTCTGAAGACCACGACCTGCTCTCTTCTGTTCAACTGGTAATAGGCATCGTTTTTTTGTGAAGCCAGTATGTTCTGTTTCCCATTTGGTCATGTATCTAGCTCTAATAAGCCGTTTTGACTCTTCGTATGTCATACTAGTATCTGGTTGTGGTAGTCTTGCACCTTCTTTTGCCACTCTGTCTGCCTCCTCGTTGTCTTGGATGTTGCAGTGGGATGGAACCCACTGTACCACTACCCTTTTTGGTGCGGACTGCTGGCATAGTTGACAGAGTACTGCTCTTAAATCATTAAGTTCAGTATTTTTCTGGCTTTTTAGTGCTGTGACTACGGCCAGGGCATCTGTAAGAAGGACTATATGGCTTTCATTCCTTTTACCTGTCACCATTTCTTCCAGTGCCGCCCTCAGTGCCTCTGCCTCCACTCTGAAATTGCTTGTGTATTTTCCAGTTGCCAATGACAGTGTTATTTTTCTGCCATTTGGTAGGCTCAGGAATGCCCCTGCCCCTCCGTTCTGTGTTGTGTTTGTTACAGAACCGTCGGTGTATGCATGGGTCCAGTCCATACGTGGGTAGTTTTTCGTTATGTAGCTCAGGGTTATATCTCTTCTTCGACGGTTCAACATGTGGTATGCGACCATCCAGCATGTGGCTTGCGGCCGTTCAGAATGTGGTCTGCGACCGTTCTTCTTCTTCTTCTTCTTCGTTCGTTCTCAATCTCCCGCTACCAAACCCTGAAAAGGCTTAAGTAGCAAAATGTAGTCCAGAGAATGGAATGCGTTGTGCCGTAGTTTACAGCTTGACTGCGATATTTGCACCTTTCTTCAGCAAGCATTTTTTGAGTAACGGGTTAGCATTCCCTTTTCGATCCATTCTCCTTAGCCAGTCTGCCCTGCTGCAGCCTGTTATCCAGGATCACCGCATGGAGGTGTAGAAGGGTCTTGGCAGCTCTGATTCGCTGGCCCTGACGCTAGCAGTCAGCTATGGGTCGCTGACCACTGCATCTCATGCGCTGCTCAGCGTCTTGATCCCGTGTGCGACCGTTCAACAATGATCTGCAAGTCCAACATATAGTCTTCGACCGTACAGCGAGTGGTCTACAATGGTCCCGTGTGTAGTCTGCGATCGTCCAGTACAGCATGCGGCCGTCCAGTGTAGCCTGCGACCATCCAGTGTGTAGTCTGCTATCGCCCAGCATGTGGTCTGCGACGGCCCGAAATATGGTCTACGACTGGCCAATATGGGACTTTTGACCATTGAACAAGTGATCTGCAAGTCCAGCATGTAGTTTGGGACCGTTCCTAATCGGATCTGCGACCGTCCAACAGAAAATGTGCGATTGTTTAGTATCTTGTCTGCAATAGTAGAACGTGTGGTCTGCGACCGTCCAGCATGTGGTCTGCGACCGTTCCTAATCGGATCTGCGACCGTCCAACAGGAAATGAGCGATTGTTTTGTATCTTGTCTGCAATAGTAAAACGTGTGGTCTGCGGCAGTCAGACTCGTTGCCGTCAGTAGTTCAATACTTAACCAATGAGAGTTCGCTGTGAAGTCCCCAGAAGTGTAATAGTTTTATCCCACGGTATGAACAAGATTTTGTTGTGTTTAAAATCAAACTGATTTTTGCGGAAAATCAAGAAACAATATCTATATATACACAAAGTATCGATAAACAATCACAAATACATGATCATTGTTAGTAGAGAATATACACACCAAACAACAGATAATATGAAGATATAGGTGCCCCTGTACTCACAGGTGACGGAAGCGGCCCAACTAAAGAAAGACGCGAGTAGGTTTGCTAAACGCCCATCAAAGAAGGTATCATCAATGGCCGAGCCTTTTCTACGCCAAATATTAGTAATTATGAAATCATGGCCTAGTTTGATCCATCCATTTTGTATACTCAAACTTCGGAACTTTACTATCATCAAGTATGAGACATACAGATCAACCCGGCATGATTTCTGACAATAAATGGGCACGAGAAGTGAGCTTCCGGGCATCTGTTGGCCTTGAAACTATAAATATCCACCATTGAAATGGAAAAAATGGACGTAAAATCAATGAACCCGCTTGGTATTCCAGTTCAGAGCAATGGAATCGTCTTCTTTTCGGTCAACTGATGCTATGCATCTAGTCGAGTGAGATTCACAAAGGAGACTGCGTTTCAGGTCCTCGCCAGTCCCCAATAGCTTTTTGAGCAGGTCCAAACTGCCTCTCTTTGGTCTGTGTAAGTAGGGCAGTCCTGCAGGATACAAAACGATGTTTGCTTGGGTGCTCCACAATGGCTCTGAGACCCATTCTGTGGGGGTGGGCCTTGAATCTTTAATGTCCGTTCTGGGTCTGAAGATCTTTGTTTGCCCATCTCGGCCAAGTTTGTCTGTACTGTCATGTTCTGGCTTGTATTCTTTGTGCTGGTCTCTTCATTCCGTCCTCCTGGATCGTTTAATGAGTCCCTTTGTTTCTTTATAGCTCTGTGGATGGCGAGTCTGCGTGCCACCACTACTAGCTTTTGAGAGCTCCTCTGATTTCACGTTTCTAAGGATCCCACAGTGGGCCGGAATCGACCGTATGACTAGATCTGTCTTTTGGGGGGACATCAATAATAAGGTTGCTTTTTTATAAAACTGGAATATTTGCTTATTGGCAACCAGCACAAAGTCTGTCTGTCTCCAGTGATATTTGTTATGAATTGATTGTCCGTGATTGAATTGATTGTCAGTGATTGAATTGATTGTCCGTGATTGAATTGATTGTCCATGGTGTAGTGCGGCAAGTTTATATTTTGAGAAACACTGAGTTCTGCCGTAAAAATTAAATCTCATTACCGACAAATTCTTGAACATTCTTATCTAATTTTCATCACCGTCTTCATCTTTTCAACAAATACCCCATTCTCTCACCTCTCCTCATCCACTTCAACAAATCTCATGACACCTCATCCATTCCTAAATTCACATCTTATTGCGTGCTCTTCGGATTGTCCCCTCATTCAAGTTATTTATCGGTCACTCGGATGCTGTTTAAAACCTGACTCTCCTTCACGGCTTGGTGAAATGGAAATCAATTTGGCGAGCTCTTTCACACTTGCTGGCAGCACTTGAGCACAATTTGATGGAACTGTTCCAGGATTATTTATCCGACTGCTGTAATGATACCAGTTACAGGAAACAGGGGGCATTAAGTGGGGCCAGGGAGGAGCCCCCACAGGTAGAGATTGACGGACAGAAAGAAAGTTTTTTAACAATTTTTTTTCTCAAAGTGACATTAGAGACAGAAAAGTTGTGAAACCGTGAAAAACTTGGTGAGGTTATCTTTGACTGGGAAAAGGTGGAGGTGGGTGCGGCTTTCAGTGTACATATGGCCATGGAGTACAACATTGATCTCTTTCACATCTGATTTCATTATTTTAAATTACCATTGTTCATTATTGGGCTATTGTTGATATAGGCAATAGAGCCGTTATACGGTCGTGGATACAAACTTTAGGGACGATGTTCTCGTTGATAGAAGCATTAAAGTCTGTCTGTCCAGGGACCAGGCAGTTTGTGAAGTTCGATACAAACATTAAAGTCTGTCTAACCAACAAATGGGCGGATCGTGGAGCTCGATACAAGCATTAAAGTCTGTCTGATCAACGACCGGGCGGATCGTGGTTCTCGTTGATACAAGCATTAAAGTCTGTCTAACCAACAAATGGGCGGATCGTGGAGCTCGATACAAGCATTAAAGTCTGTCTGATCAACGACCGGGCGGATCGTGGTTCTCGTTGATACAAGCATTAAAGTCTGTCTAACCAACAACCGGGCGGATCGGGGAGCTCGATACAAGCATTAAAGTCTGTCTGACCAACGATCGGGCGGATCGTTGTTCTCGTTGATACAAGCATTAAAGTCTGTCTAACCAACAACCGGGCGGATCGTAGAGCTCGATACAAGCATTAAAGTCTGTCTGATCAACGACCGGGCGGATCGTGGTTCTCGTTGATACAAGCATTAAAATCTGTCTAACCAACAACCGGGCGGATCGTAGAGCTCGATACAAGCATTAAAGTCTGTCTGATCAACGACCGGGCGGATCGTGGTTCTCGTTGATACAAGCATTAAAATCTGTATGACCAGGGACCAGGCAGTTCGTGGATTTCGATAATTAGGAGTAAAGAATAAAACCACTGTATTTCCGCGAATGACGTCAACATAGACTAAATAGGGTTGTGTATGGGGACTAGCAGCATCATCATGTACATTTGGTTGCTACAAAATGGTGAATATAAACATGGATTTGTATAGTTCAATTATTTCCCTGGATCAGAAAGATGAACGGCATTCTTCCGAAATTATACATTTTATTTTCATTCCCAGCACCGCCGCAGCCTCGCCCTTATTTTTGCAACAACAACAAAAAACATCACTGCATGAACACATGATGTGATTTGATGCAGGTTTGAGTGTCGATGCTGTTATGACATTTTATTAATTTACTCGTCAATAGTTTGATCTTAGTTTTTCACCCACGTGAGTTTTTTTTCTTTTAAAAAAAAAATGATGTCACGACCGACATGCACTCCCATTGTTGGGGTATACGTCCAGATGATTATGGCGATGAGGAATAAATGCTTCTTATCGCTGCAGCTGCGGCGCAATGTACCAGTTTTAATGTGTACCTCCGATAGAAAAAAAAATAGGACGTTACCGGGGGTTTGTGGTTGTTGTTGTTGAATGTTCATAATGAGTTTGTTTACTCACGTTAACGTCCAGTTCACTATCAGCACGCTCGGGATGTGAGAATAGGTACAGCAACCCGCTACTTAACGTCTTTTTCAGGGCGTACAAAAGAGTAAACTTAATCACTGTGGGCATTCGAAATAACGACATATTAGCGCCACGAATAGGGCTCAAGTTGCGTGTTTCAGTAGCTTTCCTCACAACCTGAGCCTGTCGGTGAAGGTAGACCGGGGTCCTCCAGACGGTTGTGCTATACTTGAGTTCATCTGCGTGTCGCTCACTACTACATGGATCTCGTGGATTCTCCACCTCTTTAGCTAGATTCAAACAGTCTGTTTCCGGAAAAAAGTGCGTGGAAATGAGGTGGGGGCTTACGTCAGCATATATGACCTGACCCTGACAGGCACTGTCCGATCAGTATGATTTGTCTGACCTAGACTGGCACTGTCCGATCAGTATGTTTTGTCTGACCCTGACTGGCACTGTCCGATCAGTATGTTTTGTCTGACCCTGACTGGCACTGTCCGATAGTTATGTTTTGTCTGACCCTGTCTGGCACTGTCCGATCAGTATGTTTTGTCTGACCCTGACTGGCACTCTCCGATCAGTATGTTTTGTCTGACCCTGACTGGCACTGTCCGATCAGTATGTTTTGTCTGACTCTGACTGGCACTGTCAGATCAGTATGTTTTGTCTGACCCTGACTGGCACTGTCCGATCAGTATGTTTGGCCTGATCCTGACCGACTGCCCGATCCATTATGTTTTCTCTGACCACACGTTAGTCTCATCTCCGCGGGGTTTTGTGGTAGAAAACTAATCAGGGCCTGACGAAACACATTAATCAAGGCCTCCACCTCCACACCAATGATTGTGCTCCTGGAAACAGGCTGCATCACGCAGTCTGACTAACGAGGCGGGTATTGACAATGTAATCCCCATAATGGTTAGCTTACTGAGGAGTCTCGCATTGCACTACAACCACGTACGCCTAGGGATATTAGAAGAGCCACTGTAACCTGCTACAGAAGACACGTCGTCAAGGGTTAACTCAACACGATTATCTTCTTACAACATCCGGGTTTTGAACAAATCCCTCTTGATCAAGTGACCAGTGTGATAGTCGATCGGCTTATTCGCCGGCCGGCTTATACCACTCTCGGCTTATTCGCCGCTCGACCTATTCGCCGCTCGGCTTATTCGCTGCTTGGTTTATTCGCCGCTCGACTTATTTCCCGTTCGGCTTATTCGCCGCTCGGCTTATTCGCCGTTCGGCATATTCGCCGCTCGGCTTATTCGCTGCTCGGCATATTCGCCGCTTGGCTTATTCGCCGCTTGGCATATTCGCCGCTTGGCTTATTCGCCGCTCGGCTTAATCGCCGCTCGGCTTAATCGCCTTTTCTAGAGAGTGAAGAAGTGAGCAGTAAAATTATTTTGGCTTCAATTCTTTTTTTGATGTTATTGTTATTACTTCAACCTTGTATTTTGTTTTGTGTTTCAATAAATTTGGCGAGGATCAAAGCTGATTTATTTCATTGATGATAGCTTAAGATGTTAAACGGATTAGACAAGATTGGTTTTTTACGATGGCACATCCTATCCACGAGGGTTGCGTTGAAAATTGGATTCATGGGCTAAAGTTCCAAGTGCCTTTTTTGTTCTTAGTTGGACCAACGAATTTAAGAATAATCAAGTATGAATTACATTTGGGGACTTAAAAATATAACTAGTCGAAACGATAATAAGTTTATGGATAAAGAAATGATCTACTTTTGTTGATTCTAGTGTATTCTATGGGGAACTTTACGATGATACTTGAAATATACTGAAACGAGAAATGTGGCTTTAGACTAAGAGAGAGAGAGAGAGAGAGAGAGAGAGAGAGAGAGAGAGAGAGAAAGAGAGGGCGATAGAGAGAGAGAGAGAGCCATAAATATTGAGAATGAGAGACAGAGAGAGAGACCTTCAGACAGAGATAGAGGCAGACAGAGAGAGAGTGAGCGAGAGTAAGTGAGAATGAGACAAAGAGGGAGACAGACAGAGAGAGAGACACACACACATAGAGATAGAGAGAGAGAGAGGATGTAGAAAACCATAATAATTAGAATAATGAAGAGAGTGAACCTAATAAAAGACCTTGCGAGAGTTACCCAGCTGAGAAATGATGACGGTGAAATCTCAAAGAAAACAACAGAAAAAAAAGAAAAAGGTTAGAACAAAGGTTGACTGTCAACAATAAGAGGAAATCATCAATGTTTCCACCGGAAGGTCGTTATCATGGACTAGATATATATAAGAGCAACACAGACACAAAAAAATCAATAAAGTTCAATGAAAATTGATATAAGATTTACAACTATAATAAGGCCAGGCTGCGGCGGAACTTTTGATATACAATGTAAAAAAAATTTTTTTTATTGATTAAAGAAAGGAAGAGTAAATAAATGGGAATACTTTATAGAGGTGAAAATAGGGTACGGGACTGAGAAAAGGGCACATCGCTCCGAGTCTAATGCATTTAGAATCCTGCATCCAACTCGAGTTTTCTTCCATGATTCGCTAGTTCATTATTGCTGTTCTGTGTTGTACCCGATGAAAGTTTATTGTTCGTTACGTAGTTTTCGTGTGTCCAAGTGCGGTATCTGACCATACACATATATAATTTCCTTTCACTGTGTGTTTTTTTTTCACATATAAAACCGTTCCTAAAGAAATGAAATATATCAAATGAATAGTGTCAATTGGTACTGTCAGTGTTGCCGAATGTAAAACTTTTATTCTTTAATCTGGTTTGCATTTCCACCAAGTATCCTTGTTGAGTTTGATTGTTACCACTCGCAAATATTCAGATTATGGAGCGATAGGCAAAGAGATGCATGTTGTTGTTGTTGTTGTTGCTGCTCAATGCTCACAATGGGATTGTTTACTCTTCCGTGGGCCCTGAGAAGAGAGTTAAGCGGCAGGTTGCAGTAGCTTTCCTTACATTCCGAGTGTGCTGATTGAAGTGGCTGAACGTCCTCCAAGTTGTCGGGCCAAGCTTGGCGTCACGTGAATTCTCACCGCGTTAGTCAGACTGGAAACCAACTATGGGCCGATAAGATAAGAAATAGTGGATAGAAGCAACAAGAAAGGTAACAGAGGATATGGGGGAGAAAAACAGAATAAGAGATCAGGTCAGGTCATCCCGTAACCGGTGAGGTGTTTGGGGCACACATGAAGACAACCTCACAACCCAACTCTACCCTTCTCTGTCAGCGGCCGCTGCCTCTGCCTGTTCTGGTCGGAGATTGGTCCATTCTTTTATGTTGTTCTCCCATCTCTTTTTGGGCCGACCTCTTCGTCGTCTGCCTCGCACCTTTCCGTGGAGGATCGTATTTGTAAGACCATTTGATCTCGATATGTAACGGTACCAAGCGAGTTATCTTCTTTTGACAGTTGCCAAGAAGTCTTCAAAAGGCCCTATAGCTGTTGTAATTCTATCTCGTATTTCCTCATTAGTAACTCGATCTTTGTACGTGATGTTTAAAAGTATTCGAAACATCTCATCTCTAAGGCCTGTATCCTTCGCTGATGGTCAGCTGTAACTGGCCATGTCTCACAAACAAAGAGGAATATTTACAGGATCGATGTACGCATTAATCTGATTTTCGTGCATAGTGCTAACCGTTTATTTTGTCAGATTATGTTAAGCTGTGCAAGCGCCGCTGTTGTCTGTGCTATTCTGGCCAACACCTCACATTTTGATTCTTCATCACTGGCAATCGAAGCCAGATATTTAAAACGGTCAACCACTTCGAGTTCCTGACCGGTAGCTTTTATCCTGCTGTTGAAGTCCTCGGCGTTGTTGGTTATTAATTTTGTTTTTCCAGTGTTTATCTAAATACTATAGCCAAGAGCTGTTTTATCAAGCCTTCTGACCCATTCCTGGGGTTCTTCTTCTGAACCTGCCAATCCGTCAATGTCATCTGCAAAACGAAGGTTGGTAATCGTTCGGCCCTCTATATTGATAGTACCAACGTGACCTCCAAGTACCTCACTCATAATTCCCTCTAGGAATATATTGAAAAGAGTTTGAGAGCGTGTACACCCCTGTCTCACACCAACTGATGTGCGAAACCAGTCCCCTCTCCTCCCATTCGAAATAAGGGATATGTATGAAGATATGAAGAAACTATTAACTACTAGAAGAGATTTACATTAAGAAACAAGTATTCACGAAAAAAAAATATACATGAAGAAATAAAGAAACTATTATTTACGGCGAGAGATATACATGAAGAAATAAAGAAACTATTGTCCACGAAGAGAGATATACATGAAGAAATAAAGAAACTATTATCCATGAAAATAGATATACATGGAGAAATGAAGAAACTATTATGCATGAAAATAGATATACATGAAGAAATGAAGAAACTATTATCCACGAAAATGGATATACATGGAGAAATAAAGAAACTATTATCCACGAAAATAGATATACATGGAGAAATGAAGAAACTATTAAACATGAGAAGAGCTGGTGTTGTAATTGTTGTTATCATATAGCTGCTGAGCAAGCCTGATCTTGGCAGCCCAATGCCATTCTTATATAGATACAGCTCTTCCTCAGTTGTTTCACTGCTCTGTAGAGTGTGTTGGCAAATATTTAAAGTGCTTGTAAGAATGTTTTCCTCATGTCCGCAAGCGCCTTGTACGCAATGAATATGTGTCGAACTGTTTCATCAGGGTGAGAGCAATGTCTGCACAAGGCCAGGTGCTGGATTCTGCTATTGTAGCTATTGATTCTGGTGTGTCCTGTTCGGAACTGAAAGATGAGACTTCGGTCTCTTCTATGCAGTTTATGTCATCATTACTTTTTGGCTGTGACGTTTCGCTAAATAACATTGCGATTTGTTGTTCCTGTCGCCCACCGTTCATCAGATTTCCCTGATATTGTTCTTGTTACTGCAGGGTCTATCCAATTGTTGTTTGGAGGCTCCTGTTTTTGCCAATATGTCAGCCATCTCGTTTTCTGGAAGCCCGCTATGTCCATGGCGCCATTGCAAGGTCACATCCCGTGGGCGATGATAATGTTGTTGATCACCATCCCAACCAAAAATATCTTCTTTTTGTTGAATCGGGGGATGGGGGGTGGGGGTGGGGTGATGTGCTTCAAAGCCGCCAAAACCGACTTGGAGTCACTAAAAATGACCGTGTCTTTCGGCATCAATTAGCCGAAGTCAAAGTGTTTGGTGCAAAATCTCAACTGCTGATTTTATAGCATCTGCCACCGCTTCCTAATTTGAACGGTTTTCGCCGCATGAATCGCAAAACTCTTATAAGGACCCATCCGGATATTTCATATGGATACCGTACCATGCATACGAGGCAGATTTAAATGTTGATCCATCCGATTTTGGGTAGCTAGAGACTGTCACTAAGGCACCACATGTCTTCAGGATAGTAGGTGTAATCACCTTGGTGGCTGCCTCTTCTGTCAGCTGTGATTTAATGACTGGCACACAAAGATTTTCCAAAAGAAACAAAATATATTTTGTTTCTATCTTCTCTGGTAGATGATCAATATGGCTTTCCTATTCTGCCATATCCAGCGGAGACAGTTGCTTCAGTATTTTCTTAATTTCCAAGTGTCTATTTGAACCCTATTTGGGTGGCCATTTTTTGGTATCTTGTATCTCTCTACCACTTCAGTCAGTGCCCCCTTTCTCATGTTAACTAACGGTTCTATATAACGGCCTTTATCTCGCACTACACTGCAGGTGTTGATCTCATCTCCCTCACAAATTAGTCTGAGAGCTTGATTCTACACCCGGTCAATACATGAGATGTTATTGGCACTTACAGCGGTCTATATGGGAAGGTTATAGTCCATCCCTGGTCGTATATATTCAAGGTATAGTTGCCGAAGAGTTACAAACTATAAGCTCCCCAATTTTTGCTAGCGAGTCTCTTGATTAAATTGAATCTATTGGTTGCTTGCACTGTAAGATTGCAGATATGGCTGCCCAATTTGATCTGTTTGTCCAATTGTACTCTCAGGTAAACTGGGCTAACCTTTTTTACTAGTAACTCCCCATTCATGTTGATGTTAATTGATCTCTTTGCTTCTTTATGGCTGCGGGAGAAGATGGTGTATACGGTTTTCTGTGTATTTATCTTTAGTCTTCTGAAATTATTAGTAGCGCACTGTTGATCTTGGCTTTTGCCACAATATAATGTTTCTCTGTGTTCCAAATGGCAAGATCATCAGAAAACAATGCCTTTGACATATTTAGATGTTTAATGAGGTCATTTATACAGATGAGGGAAAATGGTGCAGCTTAGAGGAGATCCCCGTTGGAGTCCTTCTTCTAGCGTTATTTTACTTGATGTTACAGATGCAACGTTGGTATCTATGGTTCTGTTGGTCTGTATCCCCATTTAATCCTCTTTGATTTTATTCCAATTTGCCTCATTTTCATCAATAGGCCCTTCCTCTAAGCCGTATCAGATGTCAGTTGCAGATCAATAAACACTGATATTGTGCTATTTCCTTCTTGGAATTAATACATCACATGCTGTGTAAACCTAAAGAGGGGATCATCTGTCCGGTGTCAACGCCTGAACTCTGCCTGGTTTCTATCTTGCTACCAAACCACCAGTATAGTCTGTTGTTTACCATTATGTCAACCAGTTTGCCTAAAAATAAGGTAAGTGGCACAGGTCTCTAGCTTCCAGATGTTCCTAGTTGTTTCCCTTTCTTCAGTATGGGTTTCATAGTTGCTGGTAGCCATATTGATGGCAACTGTCCCTCGTTCCATGTTCTGTTGAAAAACCATAAAAGTGCGTTTTTTGCCTTTGGTCCTAATTTGCTATCTCGTTTTAAACTTTATCTGGTCCTGGTGTTCTATTTGTTGCTAGTTTCTTCATCGTCATACTCAGTTTTTGTGGAGTGAAGTGATTGTTAAAGGCATCTATGTCGGTTGTCGATATTAAAGGAGTCCTTCAAATGTGCATTATCTAGCAGTTTTCTTGGTTGCGCTTTATTTAAGTCTGGCGTAAATTCACGGTGTTTGATATTATTTCGTCCCTAGTTTTTCTTGTCAGTGGTGTTAGGTTTGGCTTGGCTTGGCTTCGTTCATTTTCAATCTCCCGCTATCAAGCCCTAAAAGGGCATAAGTAGCAGAATGTAGTCAAGAGAACGGAATCCGTTGTGTCGTAGTTTACAGCTTGACTGCGATATTTGCACCTTTCGATCCAACACATTCGACTTCAGCAAGCATTTTTTTAGTACCGGGTTAACATTCCCTCTTCGATTCCTTCTCCTTAGCCAGTCTGCCCTGCTGCAGCCTGTTTTCCAGGATCACCGCGTGGAGGTGTAGAAGGGTCTTGGCAGCTCTGTTTCGCTGGCCCTGACGCTAGCAGTCAGCTATGGGTCGCTGACCACTGCTGCTCAGCATTTTGTTAGGTTTGACTGTCTTTTGTTTCCTTCAAGGCTGCTTAGCAGCCTTCACCCCTTAACCTCTTCTCTTTTTAGATCCGGATTGCTACAATTGTATATCAAAGTATCTCGCTTGCTTTGTTTAGTGATGTGCCTTACTTGTGTTGTATATCTATTGAACTCTGTTTTATTTAGGGTAATTGAGTGATTTTTCTAACTTCTTCCTGACCACTCTTCTCTCTTTGACGAAGCAGCCAGTTCTGGGTACCAGTACGGTTTATTTTTCCTGTACGTGGGATGCATTTTTATGCAACTGTTAATGTAACAGGTCCAGTTCCTAGTGGAGCATGAGCGTTTAGGGCAGAAGGGATTGGGCTGGCGTCTGTACTCTCTAGGAATTAAATAATTGCTTTAATAGTAGTTAGCGGGGCACAGGTCAACCCAAAGTCACCACACCAAGGTCACCAAACTGGAGTCCGCGCAGACCGAAGCGATAGGTGAAGATTGAATACAACTGGAACACTTGGCTAGTTTTGGGGGTAGGCATTAGACTCAACATTCTGGTACCAGACATAAATGGATGGGGTTTAAGTTGACATCAAGGACTCGCACACTTGACACAGGTTATCACATTCAGAATGATAGTGACCTGTGGATATTGCAGCTAATAAGATTTTAGATGGGCAGGATCAAATTAGATGAATGGCTAACCAACCAGCTGGGGAGGACCACTGGACAGTCATGTTTGTTTCTCGAGCTAAGAAAAGAGTCTATAAACGACAATGTAGAGAGACATTCAGCAGATTCAGACAGAGAGAGAGAGAGAGAGAGAGAGAGAGAGAGAGAAAGTGGTGATGGGGTGGTTATCTCATCACACACCTAGAGCTTTTCATTTACGCTCGACGTTGCGAATGATGGACACCATGTAAACAATAAGAGAGAGTGATCTGATCCGTGCGAGCGTGCAGATTTGTCTAGGTAGGAATTGAGATTGATCTAGAAGGCAGTCCGACTGTTCTCAATAACCATTGCACTGGTGTCTGTGGAAGAATGGTGGCCCTTCAATGATCGAAGTCTCTTGGTTCGTGAAGCTGCTCGTTCTTCAAGAAGCCTGGGATAAGATTCCGAAGTCTCTATTCTCCTTCTGGAGCATATCTGTTACCCATGTTACCATGTTACCTGAGCGTAGGCTCGGCAGTTTAAACAGAATAGAAACTGTTTAACAGGACAAGAGATATACATGAAGAAATGAAACTGTTAAACACGACAAGAGATATACATGAAGAAATGAAACTGTTTAAAAACGACAAGAGAGATACATGAAGAAACTGTTAAACACGACAAGAGATATACATGAAGAAATGAAACTGTTAAACACGACAAGATAGATACATGAAGAAACTGTTAAACACGACAAGAGATATACATGAAGAAACTATTAAACACGACAAGACATATACATGAAGAAACTGCTCAACACGACAAGAGATATACATAAAGAAACCGTTCAACACGACATGAGATATACATAAAGAAACTGTTAAACACGACAAGAGATATACATAAAGAAACTGTTAAACACGACAAGAGATGTACATGAAGAAACTGTTAAACACGACAAGAGATATACACGACAAAACCAAACTGTTAAACACGACAAGATATATACATGAAGAAACTGTTAAACACGACAAGAGATATACATGAAGAAATGAAACTGCTAAACACGACAAGAGATATGCATGAAGAAACTGTTAAAAACGACAAGAGATATACATGAAGAAATGAAACTGTTAAACACGATAAGAGATATACATGAAGAAATGAAACTGTTAAACACGACAAGAGATATACAGGAAGAAACTGTTAAACACGACAAGAGATATACATGAAGATACTATTAAACACGACATGAGATATACACGAAGAAACTGCTAAACACGAAAAGAGATATACATGAAGAAACTGTTAAATACGACAAGAGATATACATGAAAAAACTGTTTAACATGTCAAGATATATACATGAAGAAACTGTTAAACACGACAAGAGATATACATGAAGAAACTGTTAAACACGACAAGAGATATACATGAAGAAACCGTTAAATACGACAAGAGATATACATGAAGAAACTGTTAAACACGACAAGAGATATATATGAAGCAACTGTTAAACACGACAAGAGATATACATGAAGAAACTGTTAAACATGACAAGAGATATACATGAACAAATGAAACTTTTAAACACGACACGAGATATACATGAAGAAACTGTTAAACACGACAAGAGATATACATGAAGAAATGAAACTGTTAAACACGAAAAGAGATATACATGAAGAAACTGTTAAACACGACAAGAGATATACATGAAGAAACTGTTAAACGCGACAAGAGATATACATGAAGAAATGAAACTGTTAAACACGACAATAGCTATACATGAAGACACCGTTCAACATGACATGAGATATGCATGAAGAAACTGTTAAACACGACAAGAGATATACATGAAAAAAATGTTAAACACGACAAGAGATATACATGAAGAAACTGTTAAACGCGACAAGAGATATACATGAAGAAATGAAACTGTTAAACACGACAAGAGATATACATGAAGAAACCGTTCAACACAACAAGAGATATACATGAAGAAACTGTTAAACGCGACCACAGATATACACGAAGAAACTGTTAAACACGACAAGAGATATACATGAAGAAATGAAACTGTTAAACACGACAAGAGATATACAGGAAGAAACTGTTAAACACGACAAGAGATATACATGAAGATACTATTAAACACGACATGAGATATACACGAAGAAACTGCTAAACACGAAAAGAGATATTCATGAAGAAACTGTTAAATACGACAAGAGATATACATGAAAAAACTGTTAAACACGACAAGAGATATACATGAAGAAATGAAACTGTTAAACACGACAAGATAGATACATGAAGAAACTGTTAAACACGACAAGAGATATACATGAAGAAACTATTAAACACGACAAGACATATACATGAAGAAACTGCTCAACACGACAAGAGATATACATAAAGAAACCGTTCAACACGACATGAGATATACATAAAGAAACTGTTAAACACGACAAGAGATATACATAAAGAAACTGTTAAACACGACAAGAGATGTACATGAAGAAACTGTTAAACACGACAAGAGATATACACGACAAAACCAAACTGTTAAACACGACAAGATATATACATGAAGAAACTGTTAAACACGACAAGAGATATACATGAAGAAATGAAACTGCTAAACACGACAAGAGATATGCATGAAGAAACTGTTAAAAACGACAAGAGATATACATGAAGAAATGAAACTGTTAAACACGATAAGAGATATACATGAAGAAATGAAACTGTTAAACACGACAAGAGATATACAGGAAGAAACTGTTAAACACGACAAGAGATATACATGAAGAAACTGTTAAACACGACAAGAGATATACATGAAGAAACCGTTAAATACGACAAGAGATATACATGAAGAAACTGTTAAACACGACAAGAGATATATATGAAGCAACTGTTAAACACGACAAGAGATATACATGAAGAAACTGTTAAACATGACAAGAGATATACATGAACAAATGAAACTTTTAAACACGACACGAGATATACATGAAGAAACTGTTAAACACGACAAGAGATATACATGAAGAAATGAAACTGTTAAACACGAAAAGAGATATACATGAAGAAACTGTTAAACACGACAAGAGATATACATGAAGAAACTGTTAAACGCGACAAGAGATATACATGAAGAAATGAAACTGTTAAACACGACAATAGCTATACATGAAGACACCGTTCAACATGACATGAGATATGCATGAAGAAACTGTTAAACACGACAAGAGATATACATGAAAAAAATGTTAAACACGACAAGAGATATACATGAAGAAACTGTTAAACGCGACAAGACATATACATGAAGAAATGAAACTGTTAAACACGACAAGAGATATACATGAAGAAACCGTTCAACACAACAAGAGATATACATGAAGAAACTGTTAAACGCGACTTCAGATATACACGAAGAAACTGTTAAACACGACAAGAGATATACATGAAGAAATGAAACTGTTAAACACGACAAGAGATATACAGGAAGAAACTGTTAAACACGACAAGAGATATACATGAAGATACTATTAAACACGACATGAGATATACACGAAGAAACTGCTAAACACGAAAAGAGATATTCATGAAGAAACTGTTAAATACGACAAGAGATATACATGAAAAAACTGTTTAACATGTCAAGAGATATACATGAAGAAACTGTTAAACACGACAAGAGATATACATGAAGAAACTGTTAAACACGACAAGAGATATACATGAAGAAACCGTTAAATACGACAAGAGATATACATGAAGAAACTGTTAAACACGACAAGAGATATATATGAAGCAACTGTTAAACACGACAAGAGATATACATGAAGAAACTGTTAAACATGACAAGAGATAAACATGAACAAATGAAACTTTTAAACACGACACGAGATATACATGAAGAAACTGTTAAACACGACAAGAGATATACATGAAGAAATGAAACTGTTAAACACGACAAGAGATATACATGAAGAAACTGTTAAACACGACAAGAGATATACATGAAGAAACTGTTAAACGCGACAAGAGATATACATGAAGAAATGAAACTGTTAAACACGACAATAGATATACATGAAGACACCGTTCAACATGACATGAGATATGCATGAAGAAACTGTTAAACACGACAAGAGATATACATGAAAAAAATGTTAAACACGACAAGAGATATACATGAAGAAACTGTTAAACGCGACAAGAGATATACATGAAGAAATGAAACTGTTAAACACGACAAGAGATATACATGAAGAAACCGTTCAACACGACAAGAGATATACATGAAGAAACTGTTAAACACGACAAGAGATATACATGAAGAAATGAAACTGTTAAACACGACAAGAGATATACACGAAGAAACTGTTAAACACGACAAGAGATATACATGAAGAAATGAAACTGTTAAACACGACAAGAGATATACATGAAGAAACTGTTAAACACGACATGAGATATACACGAAGAAACTGTTAAACACGACAAGAGATATACATGAAGAAACTGTTAAACACGAAAAGCGATATACATGAAGAAACTGTTAAATACGACAAGAGATATACATGAAAAAACTGTTTAACACGTCAAGAGATATACATGAAGAAACTGTTAAACACGACAAGAGATATACATGAAGAAACTGTTAAACACAACAAGAGATATACATGAAGAAACCGTTAAATACGACAAGAGATATACATGAAGAAACTGTTAAACACGACAAGAGATATAAATGAAGCAACTGTTAAACATGACAAGAGATATACATGAAGAAACTGTTAAACACGACAAGAGATATACATGAAGAAATGAAACTTTTAAACACGACAAGAGATATACATGAAGAAACTGTTAAACACGACAAGAGATATACATGAAGAAATGAAACTGTTAAACACGACAAGAGATATACATGAAGAAACTGTTAAACACGACAAGAGATATACATGAAGAAACTGTTAAACGCGACAAGAGATATACATGAAGAAATGAAACTGTTAAACACGACAAGAGATATACATGAAGAAACCGTTCAACACGACATGAGATATGCATGAAGAAACTGTTAAACACGACACGAGATATACATGAAGAAAATGTTAAACATGACAAGAGATATACATGAGGAAACTGTTAAATACGACAATAGATATACATGAAGAAACTGTTAAACGCGACCAGAGATATACATGAAGAAACTGTTAAACACGACAAGAGATATACATGAAGAAATGAAACCGTTAAACACGACAAGAGATATACATGAAGAAATTAAACCGTTAAACACTACAAGAGATATACACGAAGAAATTGTTAAACACGGCAAGGTAGCTCAAGTAAAGGGATAACATAATGGATACTGGTAATGAATGTTAAAGTTGTAATCTTGTAGTCGGGTAAACCTTTTATCCACTGAGTTTGTTTTAGGTTAAATCAGAGTAATTCACTCATAAAGAAAGGAATCGCCACTCAGTCGTACACTCTTGTCAGCGCTGAAAAGTGTTTGAATTTGAGAAGCACTTAAACTACTAGCGAACAACCAGCAATCGAAATCTAAATAATGCGTACATCATCTTGCATGAAGAGAAAGATACAGTAGATAGCTTAAGTAGAGTATATTAGTGAGTGGTTGGAGTACAAAAAAGGGCTACGAACTAGTAATAGTGATGACCCACATTTACAAAATGTAGGTATTAAAGCGATAAGGCGGGTATATAAATAAGAATTAAAATTGTTTTTAGGTCACTTAATGGTGGGACTAGCTGTCTGAAAGTCTGAGATAGTGCACCATTAGGCGTTACTTCCAATTTTCATTTAGTGAACGTAAGCCAACAGGTTGGATCATCATTTGTTGAGGTCATAATTTCGTGGGGTAATCGAGATTGGGGGGGGGGGGGGGGGGGGGTTCATGTTAGGGAGAAAACTAACGATGGTTTTAGTTCTAGGTTCAATAAAGTTCCCATCTTTGGGGTCCGGTAATTTGGGAGGCCAGTTGAGACAGAATCCGTTAAACAGCCACAAACATGGGACCCTGTTCATAGAATAAGTGCGGAGACAGTGTCGATGGCTGCACGCTAAGTTAGCTGAAAAAGGACAGCAAGAGAGGATGATGCTGAAGTACAAGCATTAAGAGGCGGTTCAATCTGTACGTGATGAAGAAGAGGGGGATAAAGAAAAAGAAGAAGGACACGAAATAAAAAAGAGAAGAAATTGATGAAACAGAAATATAAGAACAAAATGAAACACAATGTGAGGATGAAGATGTGCAAAATGGCTAGGAAAACTAGAATAAAAAGTAGATAAAGGCAGAGAATTAGCGGAAGGGATAGAAGCAGAAGAAGAAGAAGAAGAAGAAGAAGAAGAAGAAGAAGAAGAAGACGAAGGAATAAAAAAAAGAAAAAGAAAAAGGAAGAGAAGAACATGAAAAAAGAAGGGAAAAAAAGAAAGAAAATGAAGAAAAAGAAAGACAGAAGATGATGTAGAAAAAGAAAGAAAGAAAGAAGAAAGTATGAAAGAAAGATATGAATGAAACGAAGTTAAATGAAAGAATGAAGGAAATGAAGAAAGTGAAAAAGGAGGAAAGAAAAGAAGGAACGGCGGGCGCAGCAACATAAACATTGTCGCAAACAATTCTCAATTATCTTTAATAAACATTGTCGCAAACAATTCTCAATTATCTTTAATAAACATTGTCGCAAACAATTCACAATTATCTTTATGTTTTGTAATTAAACAGAAAAACACCCGATTGTCAGTATAATTACACAAACCAAAAGTATTGACCTTTCTCCTTGGATGTAAACCAGAAACCAAACGCACCTTTTTTCAAATATTTTTGGTGCTGCTCAGTTTGGCCGTGTATACAATTTGTATTCTCAATCAAACGCGACAAACACGCAAACATACTTATGTAATTTTATATATATATATATACATGCATCTGTGAGTGCTAAATATTTGGCGGTGCACAATTTTGTAAGCAAATGAGCAGCTATGACCCCATTGATAGAGTCCGTTATGGGACATTTGCAAAGACCGATTGTCTCCCAATGTTTTCACACAAGGTTTTTAATTATTTCCTCCATATAAAAAGCATGGGCTTCACTGGTGTTCAAGCCCAGCAAGACAAGAAGGTCTCACCCTGGGGGCCACTCTTCCCCTTCTCTCTTCTCACCTCACTCTGTTTCATTTGACTCTGTCCTACAGTCACACTCTTGCACAACTTTCACACGCGCCCTCGTGGTAAAGCCCTTCCATTTTACTTTGGTTGGGCTAGCTTCTGAGGGCGCACAAACCTAGCATAGGTACATACAGATGCACACATTCATCCAAGCACTGGTTTATGCGTCCTGATATCGCCTAATGGACTACGGTCTGGGGTGGAAAATGGCGCGCCTCCGACAGTAGAAACTAGTGAGGCAAACATCTAAGCAAAAAAAAAAAAAAGTGTTCGAGCCCTTGTCTCCCGACAAACACACCGGTATACTATGCAGTCGGCCACACGCTCCTTGTATCTCTAAAGCAATACAAATTTCAGTTCAGCCCAAGTACCATTTACACTTTGAAGGCCAACAAATCCATATAAAGGTGTCCCAATTCAGTTTATGTGACGGCCGACAGAAATACTCTGTGACGCCAACATATTCATTTTTCAAAAGAGAGTTTAGTCATGTTCTTAATAATCGACTGTATTGCACCCCTGACACAACCATAGGTGCTCCATCGCTCTCGACAAATGGCGGATGGTATAAATACTGATAGTTCCTGTATCTCCCAGGATGTACACACTCCTGCCCTGTCTTCTTATGCTCACGGCATCACTTGACCATCGTTTGATGTCAAAGTTCTGATTCCTGGAAATGAGAACATGAAAGAAATGCACAAACAATGCCAGTCATAGTCCTAGTCCACCTGTACTTCTACAGGGGCGGATGTGCAGGTTCCGTGAGGTGAATGTAGCCGGAGGAGGATTCCCTGCTTAGCGGGCTCGGTTCAAGCACCTTATTACTCTGCTACGAAAGGTGGTTAACCGATGAACGAGTGCATCTTAATAGACTCAAATACTAGAGTAAAGTAGACCCGCAGACTGTTCGGCGCCATAATAAACCACCTAACCATAGCCGGTGTTATACGATGTCACACAGTTAGTCGTCTCTTACGATATGCTCTCTGTATGGCAGTGGTACTATTCTTATCCGTATCATACACAAAGGTCTAGGAGGACCACTCGGGACATAACCAGTATGTGCACGTACATATTTATCTGCACATTTGCAATACCCGCACAGAAGAACTGTCCGTCAATCAAATTGTACAACATAAAAGAAACAACAGCAGCTTAATAATTCCCGCACATCTCACCTGCTTCACGTATATTCCTGACTCATCTATAGCTGTTTTATCCTCCAGCAGGTGGTCATTGATAGACTTCAAAAATGTTTTTCCTATCTATATCCAATATGCCTATAATAGGTGCTTGCGAAATCAGGTTGTTGGCTCTTTCGTTGCTGGAAACCCAAGCATGACCAGGACAGTAGTTCCACACCAGCCCCTGGAGCTTTGAGGCTTCTACAGGTACCACTCCTCGTGTCTTAGTCAGCCTTTCTGTTTATTCCGAAGTGAGGTTCACGAGTCTGACATGATGACTGCCCTTGTTAAAGAGGTCTATGCTAGCTATTCCAGAGCTGAAATTCCTGCCTACATCTACATTCTCGTACTGGAGGTTGCTCGCCCTGCATGTCACGCCCTTCTCAGAAATAACCTGATATCTCATTGTAGCAGAGAAGTCTCAAGCTGTTTTCCCACTGCATAGCATCGCTCCATTGGTATATACGACGGCATCACTATCCTGAGAGGTAGCACTAATCAGCTTGTTTACCTTGATTAAGAGGGTGTCAACAGGAATGAGAGACCGAATGATTAGGTGACTGACTAGCTAATCATGGTGAAAGTGCAGGGTTCGGAACTTCGTTTCGACATTATGGATATGGATACTTATGTCTGCTCAGGCAAGACATACTGATCAGGATATGTTAGTCGTGGGCAGGTGAAATATGCTGATCAGATTATATTAGTGAGGGTCAGGTGAAACATACTGATAAGATTATATTAACGAGGATCAAGTAAAACATACTTATCGGATTATGTTAGTGAGGTTCAGGTGAAACATACTGATACGATTATATTAGTGAGGATCAGGTGAAACATACTGATAAGATTATATTAGTGAGGATCAGGTGAAACATACTGATAAGATTATATTAGTGAGGATCAGGTGAAACATACTGATAAGATTATATTAGTGAGGATCAGGTGAAACATACTGATAAGATTATATTAGTGAGGATCAGGTGAAACATACTGATAAGATTATATTAGTGAGGATCAGGTGAAACATACTGATAAGATTATATTAGTGAGGATCAGGTGAAACATACTGATAAGATTATATTAGTGAGGATCAGGTGAAACATACTGATAAGATTATATTAGTGAGGATCAGGTGAAACATACTGATAAGATTATATTAGTGAGGATCAGGTGAAACATACTGATAAGATTATATTAGTGAGGATCAGGTGAAACATACTGATCAAGACCTAACTCACTTTCAAACAGTTCTCCCCGTAAACCGGCTGTTTCGTGGCAGTCCAGTTATCAAGATCAGAGTCGGCACTGTGATTCCCATAGTTGGGAACTCGTTGATTAGCTTCACATTGCAAAACAGCCAGGGGGACCCTGGAACAACTTCTTATGTACGAGTCGGAATGTGAGCAGAGCGACTGTAACCCACCACCAAAGAAAATCGTCAAGAATACTAAACTCAAATAAGAGTGGCATTAGCAATAACAAAAACAACATATCGCCGTGCTCCCGTCTATTAGATCGCAAATTGGTACATGATTTACTATTAGAAAGGAGGAAGGGGGACTCCCAGCTCATAAAGAGATGTGACATCTTACAATATAGCGTTCAACACATCAGCCCCTACAACAGTGCCTGCCATCGGGCACATTTCTTAACCTGAAATGGAAACCGGAGAGACAGATATCAGAGAATAAAAAGTCAAACATAAAATCGAGAGTGGGCAGAAAGCCGCGTTGGACCTATCTTGACAACTCCCACACACGACTCCCATGATGGGAGTGAGGGGGAGGCTGGATGTGCCTTCATCAATCAAACTGAATGACATTAATGAAATATTAAGATCTAAATAATTCCCTCAACAATCTCTCATCGGAGCTGATCCATAGCTTGTGTGGTGTCCATCTTGGCGTGAGGGCAGCGAGTGATATTAAACGAGGCATGATAAGGGTTGTAATGTTTTTGATGAAGGATTACATCTGGTTGGGTGTCGGGGGTATTTTAGCCCTCTCAGCGCTGGGCTACAATACGAGGTTGTTGTTCTTGTTGGTGTTATTGTTGTAGGAATCGTCTCCTTTTGAAATGAGGAATTGTCTGTACATCAGGGATGAAGCGGTTAGTCTGTTATCGCGAGGGAAGTACTGAAGAATTTGAACCTCGGCACGCCTGGCTGTAGTGCAATGCAAAGCCATATAAACATGCTCGCAAAAATAGGGAAGAAAATTGTGATTCCCACGCAGTGTCTCCTTGGTGTGTTATATATATTGTATCCAATGTGTGCATGTATGTAAAATAAGCTTGTATGTAAGGAAGACATGTACATATATATAATGGAGGCATTTATGTAATGAAGGTGTGTATGAAATAGATGATTGAATGAAATGTTGTGTGTATAAGGAGCAATGCATGTAGTGGAGGCATGCATGTAGTGGAGGCATGTACATAAGAAAGACATGTTTATAAGGAAGACATGTCTGTAAGGAAGATATGTATGTAAGGAAGGTATGGATATAAGGAAGACATGTACGTAAGACAGGCATGTATATAAAGAAAATATGAATACAAGGAAGACATGTATGTAAGGAACGCATGTGTATAAGGAAGACATGTATGTAAGGAAGATGTATGTAAGGAAGGCATGTATGTAAGGAAGGTGTGCAAGTAATAAAAGAAGCCATGTATGTAAGGAATGCATGTGTATAAGGAACACATGGAAATAATAAAGATATATCTAAGGAAGGCATGTATGTAAGGAAGATGTATGTAAGGAAGGCATGTATGTAAGGAAGGTGTGCAAGTAATAAAAGAAGACATGTATGTAAGGAATGCATGTGTATAAGGAAGACATGTAAATAGTAAAGATATATCTAAGGAAGGCATGTATGTAAGGAAGATGTATGTAAGGAAGGCATGTATGTAAGGAAGGTGTGTAAGTAATAAAAGAAGACATGTATGTAAGAAAGGTATCCGATGTATGTAATGGATGCATGCATGTAATAAATGTAGGTATGTAAGTAATAAATATGTAAGGAAGGTATGTATGGCATGTAATGGAGTTATATAAGGTGTATAATCCGTCGCGTGCCTACTACCTGGAAGCGGGGAAACAGTTTAAATGCTTGGATGATCCTGGAAGCTATGTCGGCGGGAGTTTTTGGCTCCTGGTAGCCCCAACCAAATCGACCAGATCACCAGGGGACAGACCAGCCTAAAACTGCACAACCATCTCTCAGTTGTTGGGGACTGGGTTAGAGCTAGAAGTAAAATAACTTTGTTACAGAAAGCGCTTCAGAAAATCAAAATACCCAGCACTACTGACCGGTATCACGAAGATCCGGCACAATCGAGATATGAGAAGTAGCCTGATAAAGGCCAGTCAAATAGAGTCAGGCTTGTGACCATACTCTGGACAAGGCACCGCAGAGGTATATTAAGATAGCCATTGGAGATATAAATGCAAAAGTTGGAAAACACATCAACAATTATAAACTTAATATAGGCAAAATATTACACGGGAAACAAACGGAATTTGAAGAGATGTTTCAACTTTAGGACGCCCATGACTTAGTTATAGGAAGACGCAGCTTTCCACACAGAAGTGTTTATAAGGCTACCTGGTGTTCACCATACCGGCACATCGAAAACCAGATTCACCTTCTCAATAGATCGGAAATGAATGGGGAAGCTGCTTACAGGATGGGAGGACAAAAAGGTAACAGAACGTGTACCAGAACACCATCTGCTCATGGTGACTAGGTCAATACAAAAAGGGACTTTAAAGATAAGGACGGCAATACATGAAAGGCTTTGAAAGATAAAACTCGTAATACGTGAAGGGCTTTAACAGATAAGAAAGTTAAAACAAATACAGCACGTAAAACCTACCAATTAAAGACTCGTAGGTTAAATTCAAATGACATTTTCAGAACAGATTTGAAGTCCTTGAGGACCTCACACACGATACTACAGACAGCCACTGGTACACGATGGGGGAAACATTTAGGAAGATGCATGAAAAGATTGAAGAGAGGGCTACCTGGTGAAATTGCCTAAGATTAGAGATGTACTGGACTGCAACAACCATAGACGAATATTATCAGTGCCGGGATAGTGTTAAATAGAGTAATACTAGAAAGGTTGAAAAAGTCGGTGGATAACAATATAAGGGATGAGCAGGCGATGACAGAATAGATGATGCATTGACCAGGTAGCCACATTGCGGATAATTGGGGAGCAATCATTGGAATGGAATTCCAGTTTTTACATCAATTTCGTTGATTATGAAAAGGGTTTCGACAGTTTTGACAGAGATACACTCTGAAAACTATTGAGGGATTATGGAATTCCTCAAAAGCTCACGAACATAATTAGATAGACGTATGAAAGTATGCAATGTAGTTATACACGAAGAACAACTCACAGAGCCATTTAAAATTAAATCAGGGATACGACAGGGTTACCTATTGTCGCCTTTCCTGTTCATCGTGGCAGTGGACTGGATTATGAAAGTAACAAAACATGAGAGAAATGGAATCTAGTGGACCTTGAATAAACTGGAGGACCTGGATTTTGCAGATAACATAGCCCTTCTGTCCCACAGTCAAACCAAATGCAAATGAAACTGGATAGACTGGATTATACCTCTAAACGAAGGTTAAGAGATCCATGAGGAAAAGACCAAATTAATTTGGGTCAATGCAGTAAACACAGAACCAATCAGGCTGAGAGGAACGCCACTGGAAGAGGTAGATGTATTTACATACCTAGGAAGTATCATCAACAAGGAAGGAGGGAAGGACGATGATTTAAAAACAAGGATACAAAAATTAAGAGTTACATTCGGAATGTTGAAACCCATATGGAACTCCAAGGAATTAAGAAGGAAGACAAAAATAAGGATTTTAAATTAAAATGTGAAGCCATTTCTACTGTATGGAGCGGAAACCTGGAGGATGACCAAAGGCGATGACAGGAGACTGCAGGGTTTTGTCAACAGATGCCTGAGAAAGATTCTTGGTATAAAATGGTTTGACAAAGTTACAAACGTCAACTGTGGGAGAGACCGGGACAAAGTAAATTGGAACATTAAGAAAATAATTGCATATGAAGGACAAGAATAACAAATAAATGATGAGACGATAGGATAATAAGAAAAGAAAAGAAGAAAGGATAAGAAGAAAAGAAAATAAAGGATAAGAAGAAAAGAAAAGAAAGGATAAGAAGAAAAGAAAAGAAGAAAGGATAAGAAGAAAAGAAAAGAAAAGAAGAAAAGAAAAGAAAGGATAAGAAGAAAAGAAAAGAAGAAAGGATAAGAAGAAAAGAAAAGAAAAGAAGAAAAGAAAAGAAAGGATAAGAAGAAAAGAAAAGAAGAAAGGATAAGAAGAAAAGACAAGAAGAAAGGATAAGAAGAAAAGAAAAGAAAGGATAAGAAGAAAAGATAAGAAGAAAGGATAAGAAGAAAAGATAAGAAGAAAGGATAAGATAAAAAGAAAAGAAAGGATAAGAAGAAAAGATAAGAAGAAAGGATAAGAAGAAAAGACAAGAAGAAAGGATATGAAGAAATGAAAAGAAAGGATAAGAAGAAAAGATAAGAAGAAAGGATAAGAAGAAAAGATAAGAAGAAAGGATAAGAAGAAAAGACAAGAAGAAAGGATAAGATAAAAAGAAAAGAAGAAAGGATAAGTAGAAAAGATAAGAAGAAAGGATAAGAAGAAAAGAAAAGAAGAAAGGATATGAAGAAATGAAAAGAAAGGATAAGAAGAAAAGATAAGAAGAAAGGATAAGAAGAAAAGATAAGAAGAAAGGATAAGAAGAAAAGACAAGAAGAAAGGATAAGATAAAAAGAAAAGAAGAAAGGATAAGTAGAAAAGATAAGAAGAAAGGATAAGAAGAAAAGAAAAGAAGAAAGGATATGAAGAAATGAAAAGAAAGGATAAGAAGAAAAGATAAGAAGAAAGGATAAGAAGAAAAGATAAGAAGAAAGGATAAGAAGAAAAGACAAGAAGAAAGGATAAGATAAAAAGAAAAGAAGAAAGGATAAGTAGAAAAGATAAGAAGAAAGGATAAGAAGAAAAGAAAAGAAGAAAGGATATGAAGAAATGAAAAGAAAGGATAAGAAGAAAAGATAAGAAGAAAGGATAAGAAGAAAAGATAAGAAGAAAGGATAAGAAGAAAAGACAAAAAGAAAGGATAAGAAGAAAAGATAAGAAGAAAGGATAAGAAGAAAAGATAAGAAGAAAGGATAAGAAGAAAAGATAAGAAGAGAGGATAAGAAGAAAAGATAAGAAGAAAAGATAAGAAGAAAAGATAAGAAGAAAGGATAAGAAAAAAAGACAAGAAGAAAGGACAAGACTACGAACATGATATTTTGATCTAAACCAGAAAGTGAAAAACAGTGCCAGAACATAACAGAAAACAGATAAAATGACTGGGGAGACAAGATAACAGAAAACAGATAAAAATGGCTGGGGAGGCTGAAAAGGTCGCAAGACAAAGTGATCTAAACACTGTATACAAAACTTGAATACTATCAAGGAAAAAAAAAGCGCAACACACCAGAGAAGATAAACAAGGACAGAACATCTTCAGCTAACAGAAAAAGCCAAGCAAATGAATGGAATAATTTAATTGAAGAAGTACTAAATAAAAAATCTGCCCGAACTGACATAGACCCAGCAAATGTTCCATCTGAATGTAAATTTAAAGCCTCCGACAAAAGAAAAGATCATGCAATCACTGAATCTATTGACAAATTGGAAAACTACAAGACCAGAAGGAATCCCCATAGAACCCATGACAGAGGACATATCCACAACAGAGATGCTACACCAGATCTTCAAGAAGATGTGAGAGCAAGAGGCAATTCCCAAAAATTTTGAAAGAGGGGCAACTAATCAAATTCCAAAAGAAAGGAAATCTAGTTTAATGCAAGTAAATGGCGAGGAATAACACTCCTGGCAGTGAGTTGGCACGTCCTGACTGGATTAATTTTTGGTTGTGTAAAATGTGCTTTAGCTGGAAAACCAAGAACAGTAAGATCGTTCAGAGATCAAATAGCAACGCACAGAATTAGCATAGAGCAATCCAAGGAAGTGGATAACACCTCTATATGTGAGTTTGTTACATTTTGAAAAGGAATGTAATAGTATAAACATAACAGTAATTAAGAAAATATTGAAGCATTATAGAATACCGGACCAATTTATAAGAATTAAACAAGATTTCTAGGAAGAGTTCACATGTAGGATAATCCACAAAGTCAAATTGTTAAATCTAGTTACAGTTCAAACTGGGGTCAGACAGGGATGTGTATTATTTCCAACAAACTGGGGCCAGACAGCGATGCCTACTATCTGCAACTAACTAGGGTCAGTCAGGGATACATATTATCTCCAACAAACTGGGGTCAGATAGGGATGAGTATTATCTAAAAAAAACTGGGGTCAGACAGGTGTGCCTACAATGTCCAACTGACTAGGCTCAGACAGGTGTGAATACTATCTCCAACCGACTATGCTCAGACATGTGTAAATACAATCTCCAACCGATTATGCTCATACAGGTGTGCCTACTATCTCCAACTGACTAGGCTCAGACAGGTGTGCCTACTATCTCCAACCGACTAGGCTCAGACAGGTGTGCATGTAATATATCTATAATAATCTATCTGTAAAAATCTTTTTCATGCTCATGCAGCAAACAGGCTAGAAAAACAGGAATGCAGTGGACATTTGAGAAACAGCTGAAAGACCCCGATTTCGCTGATGATATGTGTATACTGTCACATGGACATTAGGACATACGGAAAAATAGACAGACTAACATATTGAACTTAAAAGATGGAGTTGTAGATGTGTGTGAACGAAACAAAGGAAATGATAATACAAAAGAAGGAGAACCCCGTAAAGATTACTGGCCAGATAATTTAAGAGGTGCACAATTTTATCTATTTCGGAATTAACTTTGATATGATGATGATATAATCTCTTTAGCTGTGAGCTGGCAGCTTTCGAAGCCTAATGCCCCCCCCCCCCCCCCCCCCCCCGAACAAAAGCATACGTCTTCCTCAATTGTTGTAGTGATGTGTAGAGTATTTTAGCATGGGGGGGGGGGGGTGTGGTTGTAACAGCAGGTTCTGCAGATCGGCCAGCCATGGGCACAAAGTCAGGAGGTGCTCTACTGACTCATAGTGTTCATGGCAGATATTTCAGTTTTGTTCACGTAGTAAGTCTTATCTATTCAGATGGTTGTTGAGAGGGGCATCGACTGTTCTCAGCTTGAAGTTCAAACTCTGGTCTCTTTGTTTCAGTTTCTTGGCTTGGTCCTGGGGATCTGGTTTTTGAAATATACTCGGTCTGTCTGGGATGTGGCTCTCTGATCTAACCACTCCTATCTATAGATATTTTTCAGGATTTGCTTATAGGTTTGTAGTGTAATGCTAGGTAGTGGATGTGGTAGTGGATGTGGTAGCATAGTCTCGCTTCTGGCCAGCTCATCAGCCTTCTCATTTCCTGTGATTCCGACATGGCCAGGTCTCCACCGGAGCACTACTTCCGCTATAACTTTGAAATAGACAGCGGCACAAACCAAGATATTCTTAGTTCTTAGTCGACCTGTACTTCTACAAGGGCAGATGCCCCTGTTCAGGTCCCACTTAGTCGACCTGTACTTCTACAAGGGCACAGATGCCCCTGTTCAGGTCCCACTTAGTCGACCTATACTTCTACAAGGGCACATATGCCCCTGTTCAGGTCCCACTTAGTCGACCTGTACTTCTACAAGGGCAGATGCCCCTGTTCAGGTCCCACTTAGTCGACCTGTACTTCTACAAAAGCACAGATGCCCCTGTTCAGGTCCCACTTAGTCGACCTGTACTTCTATAAGGGAACAGATGCCCCTGTTCAGGTCCCACTTAGTCGACCTGTACTTCTACAAGGGCACAGATGCCCCTGTTCAGGTCCCACTTAGTCGACCTGTACTTCTACAAGGGCACAGATGCCCCTGTTCAGGTCCCACTTAGTCGACCTGTACTTCTACAAGGGCACAGATGCCCCTGTTCAGGTCCCACTTAGTCGACCTGTACTTCTACAAGGGCAGATGCCCCTGTTCAGGTCCCACTTAGTCGACCTGTACTTCTACAAGGGCACAGATGCCCCTGTTCAGGTCCCACTTAGTCGACCTATACTTCTACAAGGGCACATATGCCCCTGTTCAGGTCCCACTTAGTCGACCTGTACTTCTACAAGGGCAGATGCCCCTGTTCAGGTCCCACTTAGTCGACCTGTACTTCTACAAGGGCACAGATGCCCCTGTTCAGGTCCCACTTAGTCGACCTGTACTTCTATAAGGGCACAGATGCCCCTGTTCAGGTCCCACTTAGTCGACCTGTACTTCTACAAGGGCACAGATGCCCCTGTTCAGGTCCCACTTAGTCGACCTGTACTTCTACAAGGGCACAGATGCCCCTGTTCAGGTCCCACTTAGTCGACCTGTACTTCTACAAGGGCACAGATGCCCCTGTTCAGGTCCCACTTAGTCGACCTGTACTTCTACAAGGGCACAGATGCCCCTGTTCAGGTCCCACTTAGTCGACCTGTACTTCTACAAGGGCACAGATGCCCCTGTTCAGGTCCCACTTAGTCGACCTGTACTTCTACAAGGGCACAGATGCCCCTGTTCAGGTCCCACTTAGTCGACCTGTACTTCTACAAGGGCACAGATGCCCCTGTTCAGGTCCCACTTAGTCGACCTGTACTTCTACAAGGGCACAGATGCCCCTGTTCAGGTCCCACTTAGTCGACCTGTACTTCTACAAGGGCACAGATGCCCCTGTTCAGGTCCCACTTAGTCGACCTGTACTTCTACAAGGGCACAGATGCCCCTGTTCAGGTCCCACTTAGTCGACCTGTACTTCTACAAGGGCACAGATGCCCTTGTTCAGGTCCAAGCCCTGGTATGAGCTGGGTATAGTCGGAAGAAAGATTTCCTGCTTAGCGGGCTAGGCTCGAGCAGCTTAACACTTTACAGCGTTGAGACAAGCGCTTACGGAGGGTGGTTAACCGATGTGCGAGTCCATCTTAATATACTCAAAACACTAGAGAAAAGTAAATCCGCAGCCTGTTAAGCGCCATCTATGCTGCTCTAAACAAACCACTTAACCATGGCCGGTGTTATGCAATGTCACACAGTTAGTCGCCTCTTACGACATGGTATCTGTGAGGCAGTGGTGCTGTTCTTGACCTTGTCATACACAAAGACCCCGGCGGATAACTCTAACCAAGATGTTAGAGCCAGGTTTAACATGGCTAGATTTACTTTCAAATCTCTTCGTCTTATAGGGAACTATGCCGCATTCTCTATGGGTAATAAGATGTTTGATACGGGTGTAAAGCGCCTGTTTCTATATGGCTCGTATAAATGGCATTGACTAAGAGTACCACATCCAGACTGTAGATATTCATAAAGAAGTGTCTTCTGTACACACTTAGCGTTACGAGATTGACAGATGTAATGGCCAACACAAACTCTTGAAGAAATAACACGCAACAAAGAGACAACAAACCATCAACATCTAATATTGGTGGCTCCAGCATTCTCAGACAAAAGAGACAATGACCATTTAATAATGATTACCCATCATTCTCAGACAACAGATGCAACAAACATTTTAAAATGGAGGCCCATCATTCACAGATCAGATACAGAGAAAGATATTAAAGATGTAAGCAATAAGAAAGGAACAGACGTTGACATCATACAAACAGAAATAGATAAATTATTCCTTTGACGTGCACCCTCTCCAGTTCTCTGCTCTCCTCTTTCTCTTCTCTCTCTCTCTCCCTATATCTCTCTATCTCTCCCTCTCTCTCTCTCTCTCTCTCTCTCTCTCTCTCTACTTTCTGGTCAAATTATACTTAATTACGGCAAATAACAACATGTCACTCCCTGATTGGCAATGTTGATAAACCGCTTACTTCCCCTGATATAGGAACTAGGTTTAGTTCCTATAGCTCCATGGTGTTCTCTACCCAGCTGTAAACGAGTTCTTGGTTTTAATATTGGCGAAGGAACACCAACAACAAAAAAAGATACTCGCCGCCATAGCATAGCAAAGAAACGAAATCCTGATCGTTCAAACACTGCATCCCCAACAGCCGGATATGATATCAGTTACCTTTTATGTTGTAAAAGTATCAAGATGAAATACAAGGTGCGACACTCGCCCACCCCTTCACGATGTTTTATGACAAAATACAAGGTGCGACACTCGCCCAACCTTTCACGATGTTTTATGACAAAATACAAGGTGGTACACTCGTTCAAACCTCACCCATGTTGCATGACGAAATACAAAATGCAACCCAAAAGAAGAAGAAAGAAAGTTAGACAGGCAAGAAGAATAGAAGAAAAATAAAGAAAAACAGACAGGCAGGCAGACAGGCAGGAAGGAAGGAAGGAAGGAAGGAAGGAAGGAAGGAAGGGAAAGGAAGGGGAAGGAAGGAAGGAATGAATGAAGGAAGGAATGAAGGAAGGAAGGAAGGAAGGGGAAGGAAGGAAGGAATGAAGGAAGGAAGGAAGGGAAAGGAAGGAAGGAAGGGAAAGGAAGGAAGGAATGAAGGAAGGAAGGAAGGAATGAAGGAAGGAAGGGAAAGGAAGGAAGGAAGGAATGAAGGAAGGAAGGAAGGAAGCAAGGAAGGGAAAGGAAGGAAGGAAGGAAGGAAGGAAGGAAGGAAGGAAGGAAGGAAGGAAGGAAGGAATGAAGGAAGGAAGGAAGGAAGGAAGGAAAAGAAGAAGATGCTGCCTTATGAAATACCGTAATGTCAGCATTCAAAGTAAATGAAGCATCTAAGCCCCTGTCGAAGTTTCCACCGTTCACAAAACCTCCGTCTCATCTCCTGGGCACTTTGAGAGATAAAAGCATTACCTTATCAGCGTCTATGTATGTAATGGAGAAACTAGGACAGGGTTTAACTATTCATGTTTTATATCGAAAATGGAACTGCTTACAGAGATCAAACAATAGAAATACATTTAGTAACATCACTAGAATGGGCGAGACAGGGCGAGAGAGCAGGTGAGATGGAGAGAGGTGTACGACAAAGTGAAGCTTGAAAGATATGGCAAAACATCAACTTCACAATAATACGGCATGCCATATGAATAGAGTAGACATATTAACTATTTAAGAAGAGAGCAACAGTATACAATAATATCAGCTTGCGATATTTCAATGTTGATATTCTTGATAAAAGTAACATTTATAACTCTTTTTGTTGAGCCATAAAAAGGTTTTTTATTAAGGGACGTGCAAATGAGATTGTCTGCAAGGTTTCCTGTGTGTGTCTGACTATATCATGCCTGTCTGAGACAGTTCTGTGTGTCTGACTATCTCGTGCTTGTTTAAGACAGTCCTGTGTGTGTCTGACAATCATGCTTGTCTGAGACAGTCCTGGGTGTCTGACTATCTCATGCTTGTTTAAGACAGTCCTGTGTGTCTGACTATCTCGTGCTTGTTTAAGACAGTCCTGCGTGTCTGACTATGTCATGCTTGTCTGAAACAGTCCTGGGTGTCTGACTATATCATGCCTATCTGAGACAATCCTGGGTGTCTGACTATATCATGCCTATCTGAGACAGTCCTGGGTGTCTGACTATATCATGCCTGTCTGAGACAGTCCTGGGTGTGTCTGACTATCTCATGCTTGTCTGAGACAGTCCTGGGTGTCTGACTATCCCATGCCTGTCTGAGACACTATTATCTAGAATTGTCCCAATATTATCTACACAGTATAGTTGCCGGCTTATGGGTTGAGTTTATGAACAAAACTAATGAGAGCGGTGAACATTGAACAGTCCTGGACATATTCTCATCGGTTCTGATGCTTAAGATCTCAAACGGAATGCAGCTGTTCCCTCCATGAGGGAAACGTATATCAAACTAATCAGCCATCGGTTGATTCAACACTGCTTCAAACAGCGTTTCATGGTCCCATTGTCAGCCTAGTTACATGCATCCTCCAGGTCGACACCCGTGGCGCCTGTTTCATGCTTGAACCGTTTCAGACAACTAGGGGAGACAAAAATGAGTGTGATCAGACACTACACGTTGCTTTGTAAAAAAAAAGATAAGGCATTCGCTTGAGTCAGTAGATACCAACTGTGGACAACATTAGAACGTTCTAGAATAAATAAACATTTGACCAACCTTTGTCAACGTCTTTATGTAAATAGCCAATGTAAAATTAGAACAAACACAGCATATTCTGAAAAATGTCCTATAAGGTTCGATGTACGGCAATGTTGTGTACTTTCTCCTTTATGGTTTATCACATATACAGACGTAATTTGTAAAGAAAGCCAACATTAGTGAGGAAAACAACGTTAGTGATCACTTAAACAAACTTCTCTTTGCTGATGACCAAACACTGATAAAACAACTCCACCAACCTCAGAAAATCAACTGCCGGAATATAGCAACAATCTTAATGAGGCCTGTTCGGATCGCAGTATGAAAATCAACAGAAAGAAAACTAGGAAGACTACAAGGAGAGAAACAGAAACACATATATTTATTCTGAACCAACAAGTAAAACAGGGGAACAAATTCACATACCTGGGTAACAATCTCACCATATGGCAAATGCGACTCTGAAATCCAACACAGATGTAATAAAAGTAAGTAAAATTATAGGGCAAATGTCGCCGATATTACAATGTAAACACGTGACAATGGATACAAAAGGAACGCAATACAACATGATATTCCCACCCACATTGGGCTGTCAGTATCAGAATTGGACATTAACAAACAAAGATAAAAGAAATATCGCAACAACAGAGATTAAATGCCTGCGCAGAATGTTTGGAGTAACAAGAATGGATATAATCAGAAATGAACATATTAGGAGACAAGCAGGCACAACACCACTGCTAGACCTCATCAAGAGACATCAAATCCAGTGGTTCGGCTCGCGACACGACAAACACCAGATAGTATCCCTCGGAAAGAAATGCTTTAGAGATACAATGGAAACAAAATCAAGGGCCAAACACGCAAAAGAAAGATAACAATTATACCAGAAGCTGTAAAGTTGACGAGGCACATATTAGGGCACGGTAAAGAGGCCTTTTCATAACCTGAAAGTCACAAGCAGGACACAAGCGCGAAAAGAAAGAAGACTGGAAGCCCCCATACACACGATATGCAAATGTCCCAGCGTTCCGACTAGCAGGCAATCTCCGAGAGGTATAGGTAATCCAGCTATCAGATCAATCCTAACAAAGCCTGCGTGATGTGGTGCTCATTGGACAACTCTGAAGGTTGACCACGCTCACATTACCTTTGACAGATGGGTCAACAGTTGCGACAACTTGAAATACCATGTAGAACATTGTATCACAGCTTGTCGTGTTAGCACAAAGTCGACCTGATCATTCAAAGATGTAAGCGAGGGCTCGGAGCACACATGCATATGACAGCGTCAAACTTGGAACAGCGACTATTATAAATCGTAAATCGTCAGTTGGTATTGTCAGTTGTTGATTACGGACTGGGGATCAAGATGCTGAGCAGCGCATGAGCTGCAGTGGTCAGCGACCCACGGCTGACTGCTAGCGTAAGAGCCAGCGAACAATAGCTGCCAAGACCCTTCTATACCTCCACGCGGTGATCCTGGATAACAGGCTGCAGCAGGGCAGACTGGCTAAGGAGAAGGGATCGAAGAGGGAATGCTAACCCGGTACTCAAAAAATGATTGTTGAAGTCGGATGTGTTGGACCGAAAGGTGCAAATATCGCAGCCAAGCTGTAAACTACGACACAAGGCATTCCATTCTCTGAACTACATTCTGCTACTTAAACCATTTCAGTGTTTGGTAGTGGGATACACAACAGAACAGTGCACAACATAATATATCCGAACAGAACAAAATACAACATATTAGATCACAATAGAACAGAGCACAACAGAATAGATCACAATAGAACAGAGAACAACATAATTGAACACAATAGAACAGAGCACAACAGAATAGAACACAATAGAACAGAGCACAACAGAATAAAACATAATAGAACAGAGCACAACAGAATAAATCAGAATAGAACAGAGCACAACAGAATAGAACACAATAGAACAGAGCACAACAGAACAGATCAGAATAGAACAGAACACAACAGAATTGAACACAATAGAACAGAGCACAACAGAATAGATCAGAATAGAACAGAGCACAACAGAATTGAACACAATAGAACAGAGCACAACATAATAGAACACAATAGAACATAGCACAACAGAATAGAACACAATAGAACAGAGCACAACAGAATGGAACACAATAGAACAGAGCACAACATACTTGAACACAATAGAACAGAGCACAACAGAATAGATCAAAATAGAACAGAGCCCAACAGAATAGAACACAATAGAGCACAATAGAACAGAGCACAACAGAATAGATCAGAATAGAACAGAGCACAACAGAATAGAACACGATAGAACAGAACATGCAAACAGCACACAAATTGATACGTAACAGATCCTCCTCCAAGTAGTACTCAAATTGGAAAGAGAAGTTCTCCCTAAACTTCCGCGCATGTTATTAGAGGCGACATAATTTAGCTTAACGTCTTTATACTGGTTTGGAAGACTCTACGGAGTCTGTATACGAACAATTTCTTGGAGGGTGGTTAACCGATGTGCGAGTCCATCTTAGTAGACTCGAACATTAGAGCCAAAGAAGACCCGCAACCTGTTAGGCGCCATCTATGCTGCTTAAAAAAAAACCATCTAACCATGACTGGTGTTATGCCATGTCACACAGTTAGTTGCCTCTTACAACATGGTTTCTGTGAGACAGTGGTGCCATTCTTATAATTGCCATACACAAAGACCCCGGCGGACCACTAGCGTATAACAGAGTTGTGCATGTGGATAGCAAACAACATGTACATCTGTTGAGATAAGAATAAAATGAAAGAGGAACAAAATGATGACGGAGTGAAATGAAGGAATATTGCAAAGAACACAAATATATAGGCAAGCGATGATTATTAATGGCTCCTGAATTCGGTTCAGGAATGGGTGTCCCCAGGATTCCAGACTCCAGATGACCAGTCCACATATTGCTGTGTCGTGTAACACCTCATGTTCATGTGATTATCTAATGTATTTTCTCAATCCAACATTTTATAACATTACGCGCTCACGCACGTACGCACATATACCTCAGAAATAAAGTACAAGATCCAGATCCGATCCAAAATTGTTTTCAAGTAAATCAGCACAGAAAACGTGGACCGGTTTAAGTAAAGGGATTTTCTTCCACCACTGACTTCCGGTTGTTTTTCCCGTGACTTGGAGTCATCACATGAGACCGGAAGTCGTAAGTCGCCCATAACCGGTGTGGAATGAGGAGCCGGTTTCAATTTCTGAGAAGTTGCAAAGAATGAATGCCGACTGAACGACGCTTGGCTGATTGTCGCACAAGATCTGGAAGTGTATTTCATTGTCCAAGTTATGGCCGTGATCCTGTTTTTGATTTCTTTTATGGAAGCGTCTTCACTTAATGCTTTAACATTGATTTTTTTGGTTAAGTTTTGCTTGATATCTTTTGGCTGATATATTCCTTCTGATATCTTGCTGTTGATATCTTCCTGTTGATAACTTTTGGTCGATATATTCTTGCTGATACCTTCTAAGTGCATATCTTTGTTTTGATATCTTCTTGGATATATTCCTGCTGAAATCTTTTGGTTGATATCTTCCCCTATATCTTTCTGTTGTTATCGTCCTGTTGATATCTTCTGCAGATATATTCCTACTGATATCTTCCTGCCCATATGTTCTTATTGATATTATCCTGTTGATATGTTGACATCTTCTGGTTGATAGATATCTTCTGATTGATATCGTGTTATTGATATCTTCTTATTGATACCTTCTGGTAGACATCTTCTGGTAGACACACATCTTCTGGTAGACATATTCTGGTTCATATCTTCTGGTTGATGTATACTGGTTGACATCTTCTTATTGATTTCTTCTTCTTATATTCTTGTTGATATCTTTTTGTTGTTGATACATTCTTGATGATATCTTTTGGTTGATATTTCCCTGTTGATATATTCCTGCTGATATCTTTTGGTTGATATCTTTTGGTTTGATATCATTTTGTTGATATATTCTTGTTCATATCTTCTTGTTGAAGTATTTTTATTTATATCTTCTGGTTGATATTTTCTAGTTGATATCTTCTGGCTGATGTCTTTATGTTGACATCTACGTATTGATATCTTCTTCTTGTTATATTCTTGCTGATATTTTCTAGTTGATGTCTTCTGGCTGATGTCTTTCTGTTTATATATTTATGTTGTTAATATCTTTCTGTTTATATATTCCTGCTGATATCTTTTCGTTGATATCTTACTGCTGATATCTACCTATTGATATCTTTTGGTTGATATCTTCTGGTTGATATCTTTAGGTAGATATCTTTTGGTTGATGTTTTCCTGTTGATATCGTCCTGCTGATATATTCCTGTTGATATCTTCCTGCTGATATTTTCCTGTTGTGATATACTTATGTTGATATCTGCCTGTTTAGATCTTCCTGTTGATATCTTCCTGTTGATATCTTCCTGATCATATGTTCTTATCGATATTATCCTGTTGATATATTGAGATCTTCGGGTTGATATATATGTTCTGGGTTGAAATCATTTTATTGATATCTTCTGGTAGATATCTTCTAGTAGATATCGTCTGGCTTACATTTTCTGGTAGACATCTTCTGGTTGATATCTTCTGGTTGATATCTTCTGGTTGATATCTTCTGGTTGAAATCTTTATGTTCATATATTCTTCTAATTATACTCTTGCGGATATTTACTTGTTGATATCTTTTTGTTGTTGGTATATTCTTGCTGATATATTCCTGTTGATATATTCCTGCTGATATCTTTTGGTTGATATTTTTTGGTTTATCTTCTTGTTGATATCTTTCTGTTTAAATATTCCAGATGATATTGTCTTGTTGATATTGTCTTGTTGATATCTTGACGACAGCATCAGACCTAAGAATCTAGAAATATTATCATTTACATTTAACGATCAATCCTGGCACGGCAGACTTTGCTGCCTACTGTGGATGTGATGAGTCGGATGTGGAGTCATCGTTTGTTCTTTTTTTGGGGGGAGGAATGCCTACTCTGAGCCTCCGCGATAGAGTTTCGCTCTACAATCTGATCACTTGTGGTGATGCCAGTGAGCCAGGTGGGACGATTCTGTGCATGCAACTCTCAGTAGGTGAGAACAATGTTGAAGTTTTTTTATAGAGTTTAAATAGCATTTCTTCTGTCCTTCTAATCGGCTTCCACTCATTCTGAGCTCGGCGTAGAACAGCAGCTTAGAGTTGTCCTCATCAGACATGCGAATATGTCCCACCGACATTATCTGGACTTTTTGCAGATGTGTGCTCATCAGACATGTGAACATGTCCCACCCACCTTATCTGGACTTTTTGCAGATGCGTGCTCATCAGACATGTGAACATGTCCCACCCACCTTATCTGGACTTTTTGCAGATGCATGCTCATCAGACATGTGAACATGTCCCATCCATCTTATCTAGACTTATTGCAGATGCGTGCTCATCAGACATGTGAACATGTCCCACCCACCTTATCTGGACTTATTGCAGATGCGTACTCATCAGACATCTGAACATGTCCCACCCATCTTATCTAGACTTATTGCAGATGCGTAAGGATGCTCAAATTGTTAGTCTTAGAATTTCAGAGTTAGACACTTTGTCCTGCCATCCAATTCCAAGCAGCCTACACAGACATCTCAAGTGAAAACTATTTAGCTGTCTAACATGGCTGCTTTACACTGTCCATGTTTTTCATCAATGCAGCAGAGTGGTTAAAACTACAGCACGACACACTTGACCCTTTGTGACGACACTGATGCCGTGTTGTCTCCAGATATTTGCTTTCAGTCTCCCAAAACGCAGAGCTTGCATTTGCATTCCGGCTGTTGACCTCAAAGTCCATATTCTCATTTCTAGTGAGAGTACTGCCCAGGTAGGTAAAGCTATGGACTGCCCGGGTAGGTCAAGCTATGGACTGCCCAGGTGGGTGAAGCTATGACCAGCCCAGGTAGGTAAAGCTATGGCCAGCGAAGTTAGGAGAAGCTATGGACTGCTCAGGTAGGTATAGCTATAGACTGTCCAGGTAGGTTTAGCTATGGACTGCCCAGGTAAGTGAAGCTATGGACTGCTCAGGTAGGTGAAGCTAAGGACTGCTCAGGTAGGTGAAGCTATGGACTGCTCAGGTAGGTATAGCTATGGACTGCTCAGGTAGGTGAAACTATGGACTGCTCAGGTAGGTGCAGCTGTCGACTGCCTTGAGACATTGGTTCTGTGCGGTAATGTTTGATTGAAAGTACAGCTGCCCAGGAGCAGGCTGGAAGAGTACTACCGTTTTCCTGGTGTTAATCGTGAGGCCAAAGTTACTACATGCCGTCGAAAACTCCGTCATCGTGGATTGCTTATCTTGCTCTGAAGAGGTGTTAAGGGCACAGTAGTCAGGGAATAGGAGATATCAGATCGTGGCATCACTCGCCTTGGCGTAAGACTTCAGGCGTCTTGGATTAAACAACCGACCTTATCACCTGTACTTGACATGCTTTCCAGTAGCAGCGCCATGAACAGCATCAGCGAAAATTGTTGCAAAGACCATCCTAAAGAGTGTTGCTAGCACTCCTCCATGTTTAACGCCACAGACAACTCTCCTTCGTGCAGTACTCGAGCCATCATGACGTCATGAAACTGTCTGACAACCACACCGATCAGCGGGGACAACGCTTCGTTGCTATTAACTCGGCAATCATAACGCTAGATACCAAGGTAGAGCAGACGCCGCTGAAAATAGACAGGGAATGACTTTCATTCAGGCTGTACCTCGCACGAACCTCGCCATTTTGAATGACGGCCACTCCAGCAGATTGGTACCTCGACACGGGGATACTGACAGAGTCAATGATCTGACACGTATCTCCATTAAGGTTGCTCGCTTGTCACACTAGAATGTATTGGGGGCACATGAAAGCGATTCCTTGCCATGTATTGTCTTCGTTGCCATGTTACTATTCTCATGCACAACTCTGTTAAGCTGCCTTTTCTTATGTTTTTTAACATTGATAGCGAAAATGAGTCGTTCCTTTACGAGTACACACCAGGTGGTTATTACTATAGATGATATCTTCTACTTCTTTATCATCGTTGTTCATCTTCATAAATAAGCCCCGTGGCATTGCATAACACAAAGATCGTATCGTAAGCAGAAACCGACTCCGCTCATCTTATAGGTTAGGCACCAGATCTCCATCGATTAGCGAAAATCTTCATGTAGCGAAATCCATCATTTCTTAATGTGCAAACGCAATTTGGCCGTAGTTATAAACGTAAAAAATGTATGCATACAACGTCTCCTATTGGGACACAGTCGTCCTCGGTGGAAAAGGTCGAGAAATATTTATGTTTTGGCCGGATCCTGAATATGCAGAATTTTCTAGATCCAGAAGTAACAAAAACATGCGAAAGCAACGCAAGCTTGTCGTCCACACAGACAGTTCTGAAAGGTTGCCAGGATTGGATACTTTGTTCCGCTGTCTTTAATTTCATTGGGATTCTTCCAGTGTAAATGTGCTACTGGAACAATATTGTCGAATATATTATTTTCATGATCGGTATTTCTGAGCGCACTGTAGGTACTACACAATGGGCTATAAATACGAGCGTGAACAGTTTCTATAAACAGACAGAACTACTAAAGATGATGTGTCGAAAACAAGAAATATGTCGGTTAAACAAGACTTAATAATCTCTATCTTTTCGCCTTCTACCACCCAGTGGCGCATATGCCATGAACCAACACTTGCCAAGCAGATCTGTCCTGTGCAATCTTTTCCACTTCCTTCCATCTTTTTCCTGTTTCCTTTACTTCCGCCTCCAGATCTCGTCTCCATGTATTCCTTGGTCTGCCTATGCCTCTCCTCCCCTGGGGGTTCCATGACAAGGATTGCCTGGTGATAATGGCCTGTGGCCTTCTTAATGTATGACCTATCCATCTCCACTTTTTTTCTGAGATTTCCTGTTCCAATTTACCTTGTCCCGCTCTCTCACACAGTCTGTCCTTTGTAACTTTGTCAAACCATTTGTTACCAAAATATCTTTCTTATGCATCTGTTAACAAAACCATGCAGTCTCCTGTCATTGCTTTTGGTCTTCCTCCAGATTTCCACTCAATACAGCAGGAATAGCTTCACATTTGAATTAAGAATCCTTATTTTTGTCTTACCTCTTATTTCCTTGGAGTTCCGAGTGGGTTTCAACTTAACAATACCTAGTATAATTGACCTTATAATTTAACACAGTCGTTTAAGCGAGGCGTCGATGAGCGCAGGGAATGTCTAAACTGTGACGGGACCATCTTCTCCTCCATCGTTTTCCTCAACTGTGGAATACGAGGAAAGTGCATCTGATAACCAGCACCAATATCTGTTTTGGACTGTCTCCTTTCAACAGAACACTCGGCTTGAGTCACCTGGGATTTATCGTTCTTTTTCAAGATGTTTGAAATGTCTTCGGAATCGTTATTTCCCTTGCGGGTTCCATTTAATCAATGCCGGATTTCCCAACAGGCTAACTAGGCAGCATACACAATTGTAAATGCCTTATTTTGAGGCCTCCAACGGTGTGTCTTTTAATCAATAATTTATTTTTTTAAATTAATAAAACTTTACCTTTAGCCTAGATATTCGTGAAGAGACAAGTACGGAACTGTACTCAGTACATGCCAGGTTGTACTTGCACGGGTGGCTCGGCCAGTACATGGAGTCATAGAAACATGAAATCCTGGTATCCAAACAGGCAAGTTATGCATGCTGCCAGGTAGCCAAAGACTATCTGTATTACGTTCTTGATTTTGCAACGTTTACTTCCTCCGGCTTGCTTATGCTAAATGTAAATGTTGCGACATTACAGACACGAGTATATGGAACAACGTGCTTGAGACTTTACGTGGTAGGTTGCAGTTTTATTACATCCAGCTCTGCCCTTCGACTACCTAGTCTACTTTAGTAGTAAGTCAAATACTCATTTATAGTTGTTAAGCTTAAACGTCTGTTGACACTGGTGCTTTCACCTTGTCGTCGTTTGGCAGCGTGTGTACCCTGATAAGTTTCAGCATTACACCGGCGCAAATTTCACTTCTGTCTGGTTTCACCAAGTTGTAAAGGTCTACGGCGGCAGGGTACAGTCACGAACATTCTTATCTTGATCCTCCAGGTTCGGGTGTTTCAGCACAGGACCGGCATCCCTGCCTTTATGTTGGCAGTAAGTGGGATCATGAGGGACTCATACACAGGCTCGTTCAGATACACGCTTGTTACTAGCGCAGCACACACACACATGCCCGTTCACATACACACACGCCCGTTCCCACACACACATGCCCATTCACACACACACGCCGGTTCACACACACACGCCCGTTCACATACACACACTCGTCCGTTCAGATACACACACCCGTTCACACACACACACGCCTCTTCACACACACACGCCCGTTCACACACATGCCCGTTCACACAAACACACATAAGCACTCGTTCACACACATACGCACTCGTTCACACACACACGCCCCTTCACACACACACGCCCGTTCACACACATGCCCGTTCACACACACACATACGCACTCGTTCACACACACACACACACACACTCACTCGTTTTCACACACACACGCCCATTAACACACCCATACACTCGTTCCCACACCCACCCACAAGCACGCATACAGACCAACACACACACACACACACACACACACGTCCAATGCTTCCCACGTAAGACAGCCCGCTCCCTATTTCCGCCTGTTTCCACACCTGACAAGACGCACGCGCGAACCAAAAAGCCACTCGCTGACAGGAAACTCTGGCTTTATGAATGAATCGAGAGTTGCACGACAGTAGAAGGTAACACCACAAACACAACAGGACAGTTTTTCGCCAAAAACTTATTTCACGTTGGTTTTTATAGCACCAAACCTTATGCCAGCCCATGGACCCGAAATTTAATAGATAGAAGATCAATCAATTAAACAGCAAATTGATTATAGATACATTGTAAAGCAGGAATAATTACAATATAGAAGGTGTGAATACTTGAAAGTGATCGTAGCTTTATCATTATTTCAACTGCCTGAGGATCAGAGTTGTGAACTAATGCTGGCGGTGGTTTCGGCTTGAGCTCTCAGTGTAGGCATTCTTTGACAGACTTTAGTGTGTGGTTGGCATTCAGGCTAAGGTGTATGGTTGACAAAGAGTCCTACCAAATTAGATCGTCTTCCGACTGTCGTCGTAAACTGTTGACCTGATTAATGCGGATGTAATGTACGGCCACATGCAGGTATGTGTGTTCTTTTTCAATAATAGTTTTATATGCTCTGTTAAGGTATGCAGGATTCACATCTTACATTGCATGCAAGCCATAGAAGGCGTAGGACCTGAATGCTGCAGAGATCCCTCTGTACCGTCTAAAGTAAGGTGTGAGACTTCTAAAGAATGACCTACATCGATAACTGACAAATACAGACAGACTTCTATCCAAATACTGATAGACTTCTATCCAAATACTGACAGACTTCTATCCAAATACGGACAGAGTTCTATCCAAATACTGACAGACTTATATCTAAATACTGACAGACGGCTATCCAAATACTGACAGACTTATATTCAAATACGGACAGAATTATATCCAAATACTGACAGACGTTTATCCAAATACTGAAATACTGACAGACTTCTATCTAAATACTGACAGATGTTTATCCAAATACTGAAATACTGTCAGACTTCTATCCAAATACTGATAGACGTTTATCCAAATACTGAAATACTGACAGAATTCTATCCAAATACTGACAGATGTTTATCCAAATACTGAAATACTGTCAGACTTCTATCCAAATACTGACATACATATTCTTCACTATCATATGCCTTCGTCCTGGAAAGAAAAGGACCTTGCGTCGTAGTTTACAGTGAGGCTGTGACATCTGCTCTTTTCAGCCAGACACATCCGATGTCAGCCGGATTTTGAAATTTTGGGTTTGCTTTACCCATGCGATCTCTATTCTCTTAGCCAGACTATACCAGTCTGTTTCCGGGACCGCCCCCTGGAGGCAGAATTGGGTCTTGGTCAACTCTGGTTCGCTGGTCCTGATGGAAGGAGTCAGCTTTGAGCTGTTGGCTGCTATCATCTCACTCATTGTGCTGTATCGTTGGCCCCGACTTTCTCCAATTCTAAACGACGACAGAAACAAAATGGGAAGGCGTGATGACGAAATGTGACGGAGTGTTGAAAACTTCAGTGTTTCACGAGATGTGGTGCTTTCCATCAATAACAGTAAACGTAGTAGCCATTTACAGTTAGATCGTCAGGAGTTTTACGTAAACGAGAGTTGAACACGGTACCTTTGTCTGTCACTCAGATTGTCAAGGGTTCTTACAGCAAACACATACACACACGCGCTCACACGTATACAACCATGCTTACACATACACACAAACGCACACACACAGGCGGAACAACAATTAATTATAGAAGAACAACGGCTACAATAAAGATGAAGATAAAGATGAAGATAAAGATGAAGGAGATTTAAAATATAAATTGCTAGAACCTACATTGATTCGACACTAATTCAATCATCGTGTAAATCTAAGATCATTAATTCAATCATTCATTCAAGTGTTTGTTCTTTTATCGCTCTGTCCCACCTGTATACCTAATTTATCGCATGATTTGCAGATGTTACAAGCGCGTTGATTGGATGATCAATTACCTTCCGCATTCAGATTATCGAAATAAACCGTTCAAAAAAAGCGCGTGCCGGGACAAGGAGAGGAGGCAAGATAATGGAAGAAAGCTGTTAGACCGTGGGAATCGATGATATTCTGGTCGATGATAGTGTTCAATGATTTCTTCATGGAGCTGTACATCCAAGCTTTTCACAGTAAGACGACGTCAGTACTTCCGGTTCATTGTCTTGCATGTCGCGACACCCCTGAAATCTGGCCACATGCCCTTCTTCATCTTCTAAAAGTTAAAGGTTCACAATTCTAATAGTCTTCGTCGTCTGTCGCATAAATCATTACATTGTCTTATTCGCATGATTTTGATATTGTTCTGTCATTTCATTAATCGATATATGGGACGGCCTGGGCTAGTGGTTAAATGATACGGCTCACAACCAAGAAGGTGCTGGGTTCGTTCTTCATCACAGTACCGACATTACTCCGGGGAAGCAAACCCTTAGAAAATGCAGAAGGAAGCAGACACCTACATAAAAGTCATGCCGGATTCACTGGGCCGACATAGTGCAACGCACACCGCCTTGTAAAATAGAGAAATAAGGCAAAAGCAAAAACAAACAAAAAATGAATAAATAAAATATAACAAATAAATCGATATCACTGCAATGCGAGCAAACGCATAGGTTATCAGTCTTCTAAACATGTTGATAGCCACTGTTTCAGTAGCCCGCTGGTTGTACATGTTCCTGCTCATCCCTCGCAGCCATCCTTCTGTGCTCGATCCACGATTGATCTCTAAACTTTGAGGTCTGTGGTTTGTCACTTTATTGATCACAATGTCGATTCACAGGGGATCAATGATCGTACTTGAATTCTCACATCGTCTATACCTAAAACATACGCTTTGAAGACGTCAGCTCGTTCATTTACACGAACCAGGACAGTATGTCTTTACAAGTCCTAGAAGGCGGACGAGATGTGTTTCCACTATCTACTAATGCCGCAGAGATCCATATGTACCTTCTGAAGCAAGGATTGAGAGCTCTATACAATGACCTACCTCGATAAGTAGGTCTGAGATATATTGTACAGTGTACAGTTGTACCAAATGTAGTGTACATTGAACAGTTGTAACATATATATTGTACAGCTGTACGCGATATATTGTACAGTGTTCAGTTGTACCCGATATAGTGTACAGTGTTCAGTTGTACCAACACTGTTATACAGTGTACACATATACATGATATATTGTACAGTGAAGAATTGTGTCATATATATTTTACAGTGTACATGTATACAACATATATTGCAATGTGTACAGTTGTACCACATATAGTCTACAGTTACGCAATATATTGTACAGTGTACAGGTGTACACAAAATAATGTACAGTGTTTAGTTGTACCAGATATATTGTAAAGTATTCAGTTGTACCAGCTTTATTGTACAGTGTTCAGTTGTACCAGATACATTGTACAGTGTGCAGTTGGGCCAGCTTTATTGTACAGTGTTCAGTTGTACCAGATATATTGTAAAGTGTAGAGTTATACTAGAGGTAGTGTAGATTGTACAGTTGGTCCCGATATTATGAAGTATTCAGTTGTACCAGATATATTGTACAGTGTTTTGTTGCACCAACTATATTGTACAGTGTTCAGTTGTACCAGATATATTGTAAAGTGTTCAGTTCAACCAAATATTTTGTACAGTGTACATTGTACCGTATGTAGTGTACAATGTAGTTACACAAGATAGTGTACAGTGTACGGGTATACAAAATATATTGTGCAGTGTTAAATTCTACAGATATATTGTACAGGGTCCAGTTGTACCACAAATATTATACAATGTATACCGATACAAGATATATTGTACAAGTACACAACATATATTGTAATGTGTACATTTCTACAAGATATATTACAAGAAAGCAATATGCCAAGAACAGCGATAGCTATAGTGAGAAACCCGGCTAGGTCTATTGGGCACATACTCTGGAAGGAGGACCTGGCAAACCCTGTGACAACAGGAAAGATCGAGGACAAATGTCTCAGAGAAAGACAGATGAGTGCAGTAAGGGATGGAAGGACAAACTGGAAGGGAGAACGGAGAGAGCATGAAGGGTTGAAATGTTTAAATGGAAGATAGTCTGAGAAGGAAATGATTGTCAATCTGGATGGCACTTGATGATGGTATGTGTACACGCATGTACATATACGCGTACACGTATGCATTCTCACTTTTCTTTCCACTCCAGTAAGAGCTTGAGGCAACTACTGCAATGGGTTCCTTGCAGGATGCCTGTGTCAAGCATGTCATGAAATGATAGTCACTATTTCAATGACGTGATCAGGTTGCCAGTCCCATTAACAATCTTCGTAAGTGTATTTAACAACATGCATCGTAGTTCGAAGTGTTTTTTTTTTCTCTCCGTTTTAATGGGTTCCGAGGTACACATGACTCACGTGCAGTCACTCTGTTCCTTGCATGGAGAACCTGCATAGAGAACGGGCTGGTGTCTTCTTTCTAGACATGCACATGACAACCCGGCTTACAACCTTGTGCACAGATGGCTTCTGCTTGTTTTGACTATATGGACACGTGTCTTTCCCGTTTTTACCCAGGTGTACATATAGTCTGCTGTCTTCCCCACACGGAGTCATGACTGTCCGGTGTGAAGCATAGTGTACACATAGTCTCTGCTGTATTCCCCACAAGAATTCATGTCTGACCGTTTTGTAACCAGGTGTACAGATGGTGTCTACCTGTGTGTATTACTTCTTCGTCTTGTCGTAGCAAAAGAATGCACACACATACACGCACACATACATAAATATGCAGGCTATAAGGCATAACATTGTAACAATCGCTTAAACCATATTGTGAGATAGTTTTCACAAGACAGTATTAAATATCACACAAAGAATACTTCTGAAATTCTTTTTTATGTGAAATGTATGTTCTGTTTTCGTCCAATCTGGCAAATTGTTGTTCTGAATACGCTATCTTGAAAAAAAACACCATCTTCAAAATACTTGAAAAGTAGTTACGTCATCGATTGAACCAAGATGTCCTTAAACATTTTATCAGCATATAGGAACTTCCCAGATATCTGGACGAAACATTTTTTTACAGACAATGTGAACTTTGATCTTTTGTTTGTTTGTTTATTTATTTTTAAAACAAATTACGAAATGATATTTTCTCGGATATAACGGGTGTTTCATTAATATCAGAACACGAGTGGTACCCTGGAAGAAAACTATAGGGCTTTGTAACCATCTAAACATGTCTTAGAAGACAACTAAAGAGGATTGTGCATATAGCCTGCAACTTCATCATGTAAGACCATTGCAATTTATAACGCCACTGCAAGTGCTTGGAAACAGGCGTCCTGTAAGAAGGCCCACTGTAGTGGTGATCCCAAGTTTCACAATAAGCGACAACGCAAACAGTAAAGACAGATATGCTCTATACAGGAGAAATAACTGAGAAATGTATATATACGATTTGCCTATCCTCATTTAGAGACAGGCACTAATCGATAGACAGACATACATTACACATATCATTATTATTATTATTCGTCGTCCATTCTTAATTGTATTTACCACATAAACTTGACTAATTGTATCACACTTCTGCCGTCATTACCAAGTTTACTTTTCAAATACTCACATGTATTTACCACGTAAACTTGGCTAATTGTATCACACTTATGTCGGCATTATAAAGTTTGCTCCTCAGATAATCACATTTATTTCCCTCATAAGCATGGACTGTTTAAACTTCTCGTCCCCATACAGTCTTTTCCCAAATAACCCCATAGTCTATTTCCCAACTAACCCCATACAGTCTATTTCCCAGCTAACCCCATACAATCTATTTCCCAGCTAACCCCATACAATATATTTCCCAGCTAGCCCCATACAGTCTATTTCCTAACTAACCCCATACAGTATATTTCCCAAATAAATCCATATATTGCCCATGGACTGAAGAAACGAGTAAATTGGACAAGAAAAGAAAGGTGGAAAGAAACAAAAACCACTACTATCAGTCTAGGTAACGAAGGATAAAACCACCAAATTAAACTAGCTAGAGCCCTGCAGATAGAGGATCTTACACCCAATAAACTAGCTAGAGCCCCGCAGATGGATGATCTTACTCCCAATAAACTAGCTAGAGCCCTGCAGATGGATGATCTTACACTCAATAAACTAGCTAGAGCCCTGCAGATAGAGGATCTTACTCCCAATAAACTAGCTAGAACCCCCAGATGGATGATCTTACACCCAATAAACTAGCTAGAGCCCTGCAGATAGAGGATCTTACACCCAATAAACTAGCTAGAGCCCTGCAGATAGATGATCTTACACCCAATAAACTAGCTAGAGCCCTGCAGATAGAGGATCTTACACCCAATAAACTAGCTAGAGCCCCGCAGATGGATGATCTTACACCCAATAAACTAGCTAGAGCCCCGCAGATGGATGATCTTACACCCAATAAACTAGCTAGAGCCCCGCAGATGGATTATCTTACACCCAATAAACTAGCTAGAGCCCTGCAGATAGATGATCTTACACCCAATAAACTAGCTAGAGCCCCGCAGATGGATGATCTTACACCCAATAAACTAGCTAGAGCCCTGCAGATAGATGATCTTACACCCAATAAACTAGCTAGAGCCCCGCAGATGGATGATCTTACACCCAATAAACTAGCTAGAGCCCTGCAGATGGATGATCTTACACCCAAAAAACTAGCTAGAGACCTGCAAATGGAGGATCTTAACCCAATAAATTACAATCAAACAGGGTGACGGTATGCTAACAGATAAAAAATAAGATTTAACTGCAATTATGGAAAACGATGCCCCTTTGAAGACATCATTGATGAACAAAATTCCCTTAACATAATTATTGTAGAAGAAGAGCACATTTGGCTAATTTAAGAATGGATTACATTGTAGATGAAATACGATCATTAAAGAACATTAAATCACCAGGAAAAGGTGGGATAACATTTGAAATGTTAAAAGGTATGGCCACAGAGTTCACACATTTAGCGATTCACAGTCCTAAACCACAGTTGGAAAATGAAAATTGTATAGCAGGAACAGAACAAAGTCATATTGAAATCAATTGTGAAAAAAATATTGAGTTCCCGGATCCAAATGACTACATGCCTAACAGTTTACTTAGCTCCGTTGGAAAACGCATGGAACGCACCAAAGATACGAGACTCATCAAGCACTTGGAAAAAGAACATAATTTAATCTCACAGCAATCTGGATTTCGAGAACACTGATCAATGGAGATTAGATCCAATGGAGATTAGATCCAATGGAGATTAGATCCAATGGAGATTAGATCAGACCCATTACCTATGACACTGAAGATACTCTTTAAGAAAAACATTCAATGGGTGGATTTTTAAGAAAACGCTTTTAATTAAGTATGAAACAGGGATTGCAAGACTAACCGCATTCAAGTCAAAAATGTGGATAAATAAAGAAATGGATCAATTACTATCTTGAAAATAGACTAACAGAATGATGAAACTAGAAAAGGGACTGTTCCAAGGAGGAGTCTCGTCACCTACATTGTTTCTCACTTATGTAAATGATATAACAAAGAACGAATCAACAAGATTACATAGCTTGTTTATACAGATGATTTAGCCGTTCGGATATCTGAATAAAACACCACAACAAACTATAAACTGCTGTGCCTATTGATAGCCTTTTTAAACCGATTAATTCTGAATAAATAATTATCAGTACTTTAAAATTCGACTCTTCCAAAATGGCATCGTCTAAAAATTGAAACCCGTATATTGAAAAACATTTCCTGCATACATCGGAGAATGTGCTTAAGGCTGAAGCTATTTTCTCACTTTGTTTTCAAACAATGACTGGTTTAAATTAACAGTAGCCTTATAGTTCATGGCCATTACAGTACGATGGATGACTAGACAATTTAAATTATCTAGAAAAATGAGATAGGACAGAGTTTTGAAGCTGAAACCAAACTTGGTCAAACAGTGAAATGTCTTACCGAACATTAACATACAATTGATAATACCGTGAAGTGGTTTAGTGGACATTAACAGACTATATATAATACAGTGACATGTTTTATCAAACATTTACAGGCAATGTATAATACAGTGACATGTGGTACGTGACATAGTCTCCTAAGTTAATGAGAAAGAAAAGAATGACAGACCTTTACTAAGGTGGTCAGCTGGTCATTAGTCTTGTGCTCATGCAGCCCTCTAATTGGTTTGAATTTGTGACCCCTATTCCAACATGATTGAAGGAGTAGACCAAGACGTAGTTCATGAGGGGAAAAAGCACATATGCAATTCTTTCACTAAGAAACTAAAACCACAATTCTAATAGAATGATAATGGAAAACGAGCAGCAACTGGATAGAAAACCAAACTATTGAGGTATTAACTTTGACCGTTGTCTGACGTGTGGAAGACATCGATGAAAAAACACAGTCTACCGCAGAAGGAAGTAAACCTCCCAGAACCTGATATAGGTATAGATTATGAAGAGTCCAAGAGGTTTACCAGGAACAATTGTAAAGCAGAACACACATATAATCATCAACCAAATGACACATATTACCAGCTCAACAGAGGTCTGCAGGTAGTAACATTTAGGCCTCGCACAAGACACAACAGACAGACACTATCTGTCCAACAAACTAAGGATTATAAGTATCGATTGATGTGTAAGTGGAACTGACAAAATGATTGCCAAGCATATGCTACAAAGGTGTCCAACGTACGAGGAACAGAGAGAGCATACACAATTATCACTAGTACATATTTCTCTACTTCGTTCATCCTCGGATCAAAGTCCCAGTTTCTCTTACAGATAACGCCGTTGCTTGTCAGGTCAGGTCAGGTCATCCTGTAACCGGAGAGGTCGTTGGGGCACACATGAAGACATCCTCACAACACCACGCCACCCTTCTCTGTCAGTGGTTTATGTTGTCCTGCCACCTCTTTTTGGAACGGCCTCGTCGTCATCTGCCTTGCACGTTTCCGTAGAGGATCGTATTTGCAAAACCATTTGATCTCGGTATGTGACGGTACCAAGAGAGTTTCCTTCTTTTGACAGTTGCCAAGATGTTTTCAAAAAGACCCTATTGCTGTTGTAATTAAATCTCGTATTTCCTCATTTGTAACTAGGTCTTTGTATGTGACTTTTAAAAGTCTTCGGAAACATCTCATTTCCAAGGTCTGTATCCTTTGCTGAAGTTCAGCTGTAACTGTCCATGTCTCACAAGCATAGACGAATATTGACAAGAGCAATGTACGCATTAATCTGTAAGGCTTGTAAGGCTGTTTAATATCCTTTCAGCTTTTGTCTTATAACTGCCACATGAGACAACACGTGTTCTCTCTCTCTTCCTGCGCGAGCTTGCAGTTTATGGGGTGTGTTCCATTGTCATGGTATGCTCCTCACATGGGCACCTGTCATTTGTCACAATCCTTATTTTGTTCTAAAGATGACCCTTGATTCTGTTATGTCCAGCAGTTCTCAGATTGAAGATAATGATTTACTCTTCTTAGTTTTCAGTACTTAGTCGACCTGTATATCCACAGGGGCAGATGCTGTAGGTCCCAACTCTGGTATGATCTGGATGTAGCCGGAAGGAGGATTTCCTGCTTGGTGGGTTAGGCTCGAGCAGCTAATTACTCCGGTGTGTTGTGACAAGTGCAGCAGAGGATAGGACTGATGTGCGAATCCATCATAATAGACTCAAACACTAGAGCGAAGTAGCCCACAGTCTGTTAGGCGCCATCTATACTTCTCTAAACAAACCACCTAACCATGGCCAGTGTCATGCCATGTCACACAATTAGTCGCCTTTTACGACAAGCTCTCTGTGAGGCACTGGTTCTATTCTTGTCCGTATCATCCTAAAATACCACGGCGTAACTCTCGATACTCTTCTCTAATTAAATTATAGTAGTGTTCTTTATTTTGAAAGAGGATATGTTGATCAGTTCATGCTACCCTGAAGGTGGATTTAATTGTGCTTTTTAGCTCATTATACGTCATGCTCGTGTGTGTTTGTGGGGAATCTCCTCCACACTTTGCTTGCTTAATCAGTAATACCCAATGTGCAGGACCCCCCTCCCCTAGTCTAGCAGCAGGAATAAGCAAATAATATGATGAGTTAGGACACTGTTGCCTTGCACGACTTCTTGCCGCGTCCCACCCTAAGAGAGTTTGGTAACTCAAGAGGGTGCAACTCACATGTAAAAAAAAGCAAAAACATGAGATGACCCACATTCCTGTTTAATACGAAAATCGTACCTCTACACTTCCTCATCTAACAACTACGAAAATCTTACCTCTACACATCCTCATATATCAACTTATCACGAAAATCTTACCTCTACACCACCTCATTTATCAACTTATCACGAAAATCTTACCTCTACACATCCTCAACTATCAACTTATCACGAAAATCTTACCTCTACACCACCTCATCTGTCAACTACGAAAATCTTACCTCTACACATTCTCATCTATCTACGTATCACGAAAATCTTATCTCTACACATTCTCATCTATCTACTTATCACGAAAATCTTATCTCTACACATCATCTATCAACTACGAAAGTCTTACCTCGTCATCTATCAACTACGAAAATCTTACCTCTACAGATCATCTATCAACTACGAAAGTCTTACCTCGTCATCTATCAACTACGAAAATCTTACCTCTACAGATCATCTATCAACTACGAAAGTCTTACCTCGTCATCTATCAACTACGAAAATCTTACCTCTACAGATCAGCTATCAACTACGAAAGTCTTACCTCGTCATCTATCAACTACGAAAATCTTACCTCTACAGATCATCTATCAACTACGAAAGTCTTACCACCTCATCTATCAACTACGAAAGTCTTACCACCTCATCTATCAACTCTGAAAATCTTACCTCTACACCACCTCATCTATCAACTTATCACGAAAATCTTACCTCTACACATCCTCATCTATCAACTTATCACGAAAATTTTACCTCTGCATCCACCTCATCTATCAACTACGAAAATCTTACCTCTACACATCATCTATCATTACGAAAGTCTTACCTCGTCATCTATCAACTAAGAAAATCTTACCTCTACACATCATCTATCATTACGAAAGTCTTACCTCGTCATCTGTCAACTACGAAAATCTTACCTCTACACCACCTCATCTGTCAACTACGAAAATCTTACCTCTACACATTCTCATCTATCTACTTATCACGAAAATCTTACCTCTACACATCCTCAACTATCAACTTATCACGAAAATGTTACCTCTACATCCACCTCATCTATCAACTACGAAAATCTTACCTCTACACCACCTCATCTATCAACTACGAAAATCTTACCTCTACACATCATCTATCATTACGAAAGTCTTACCTCGTCATCTGTCAACTACGAAAATGTTACCTCTACACCACCTCATCTGTCAGCTACTAAAATCTTACCTCTACACATTCTCATCTATCAACTTAAATGACATTAATAACACAGACATAAAAGAAAATACAAAACTGGCATTACTGTGTTTATTTCATCCTGACCATTTAACGAAATAAATATTGTTACAGTAGGAATTGTTTAAAGAAGACAGCTGTACGAGTTGACATTTGGTGAAAAGTTCATGTTTTCTATTGTCCGATTCTCACGACCTTCATGTTGTGTTTTTGAGATGTTTATAAATTTGACGACACAGTCTGTCATTTATATCACGTGCTGACCTTTTTGTGGTGGTGACCTATGCAGTTTTGTTTAGCTGGCACGAGGATTGGTGACCTACACTCTTAGTTACCAAGAGACGCCACCTGTAGCTATGGCTTGGTGGCTGTAGATAGTCAATAGGAAGGAATGAAATGAACAATCCGTCTACTTCTGGTCCACAGGACAACTAGTTAGTCACTCTATTGTTCATGTATGATATGTTGATGTTCATGTTTATGTTGCTGTTCATGTTTATGTTGATGTTGCTGTTCATGTTGATTATACTGTTCATGTTGATGTTGCTGTTCATGTTGATTATACTGTTCATGTTGATTATACTGTTCATGTTGATGTTGCTGTTCATGTTGATTATACTGTTCATGTTGATTATACTGTTCATGTTGCTGTTCATGTTGATTTTACTGTTCATGTTGATTATACTGTTCATGTTGATGTTGCTGTTCATGTTGATTATACTGTTCATGTTGATTATACTGTTCATGTTGATGTTGCTGTTCATGTTCATTTTACTGTTCATGTTGATGTTGCTGTTGCTGTTCATGTTGATGTTGATGTTGCTGTTCATGTTGATATTGCTGTTCATGTTGCTGTTGATGTTGCTGTTGCTGTTCATGTTGATTTTACTGTTCATGTTGATGTTGCTGTTGCTGTTCATGTTGATGTTGATGTTGCTGTTCATGTTGATATTGCTGTTCATGTTGCTGTTGATGTTGCTGTTGCTGTTCATGGTGATTTTACTGTTCATGTTGATGTTGATGTTGCTGTTCATGTTGATATTGCTGTTCATGTTGCTGTTGATGTTGCTGTTGCTGTTGATGTTGCTGTTCATGTTGTTGATGATGTTGCTGCTCATGTTGCTGTTGATGTTGCTGTTGATGTTGCTGTTCATGTGGATGTTGCTGTTCATGTTCCTGTTCATGTTGCTGTTCATGTGGATGTTGCTGTTCATGTGGATGTTGCTGTTCATGTGGATGTGGATGTTGCTGTTCCTGTTTATGATGTTGCTGTTGTTGTCCCTGTTGCTGTTGGAAGCTGCTTGTGCTGAGGTGAATTAAGTTAGCAGGTTACAATAAATTGTTCTTACATCCTACTGCTACGTCAAGAGGCAGTTACGACAATATGTCTACTGCTACATCAAGAGACAGATACGTCAATATGTCCACTGCTACATCAAGAGACAGATACGTTAATATGTCCACTCCTGTCTTGATGTATCTGTCTCTTGATGTAGCAGTGGACATATTGACGTATCTGTCTCTTGATGTAGCAGTGGACATATTGACGTATCTGTCTCTTGATGTAGCAGTAGACATATTGACGTATCTGTCTCACAGTGGACATATTGACGTATCTGTCTCACAGTGGAAATATTGACGTATCTGTCTCACAGTGTAGCAGTGGACATATTGACGTATCTGTCTCGCAGTGTAGCAGTGGACATATTGACGTATATGTCTCGCAGTGTAGCAGTGGACATATTGACGTATCTGTTTCACAGTGTAGCAGTGCTCCTATTCCCAATGTGTCACACACATATTGTCTTGTATCCTAAATAGTTCAGACCACACTGTTAGTTGCCACTTACTACTTGCATGTAGTGCCCCTGTTCTAGTCTTACTCAAACACCTAGATAGTCGTCTACTCTGGAGTAGTTAGAACACATTGTTAGAAACCTTTTGCAACATCATCTAAGTGTGTCAGTATCCCTGTCCTAGACTCTCTCAGGCACAGAACCATCCCATAGACCAACCGATCTTCAGACAAGAAACAAGAAAACTTTCACGTTAGCTTCCCACCTAACTAAAAGTTGCAGACAGCAGACATGTCAAATGTGTTCTAATTTCTCTTTCCTTTCTTATTTGTTTCCTCTCTCTCTCTCTCTCTCTCTCTCTATCTCTTTCTCTCTCTCTCTCTCTCTCTCTCTCTGATCTTTAGTGCGCAGTGAAAAGGACGTTAAGTAGCGGATTGTTGTAGCTTTCCTCACATTCCGTGCATGCTGATGAAGGAGAATGCTTGGCTTCATATGTGTGGCGCTCACTACTACGGGGATCGCATCTATCAACATCTCGTGAGCCAGACTGCTTTGAAAACAGCCTGTTTCCAGGCAACGCTACATGGAAGAAAAATAGTGGGCATGGTCAGTATATTGTTACTGATCCTGACGCGACGTCCTGGTCAGTATGTTGTGCCTGACGTGACTAGCGTCTCAGTTCACCTATTTTAATCGTAGACTCAATTTGTTCTAGGGCACTCTGCAATTATATATGTGTTATACAATCACCATTATCTACTGATGACATCTATGAATCTGTGAATTTCTATGAGAAAACAATGAGAATAAATGGTGACAGACAAACACAAAAGACATAGAATCACATTTTTGTAGCAATATCCTGGTACATTTATCGTTTTCTAGATTAGCAATATTCTTAAAGATGTTTCTATAATAATTACTGAAATTATTGTAATTCTTGGGAGACATGCTCGTAGACCTGTGACCATAAAAACGTGTTTAATAACAGCTTGAACAAATTGGTGAACAAATTGATGAGTCTGTGTTTCGGCCCTTGTGTGACTAATGGCGACACTAGAAAACTCACTTGTGTGTGGACGAATTTGGAAAGGTGGGCACATTTGGAGAATTGGTTTCGCGGGAAGAAATTTAGCCACTTTAGAGATACCTATTCCCCCCCCCCCCCCCTTCTTTTCCCTTATTTCTGTATTCCCCAAGGCGGTGTGCGTTGCACTGTGGTTTTTTTAATTTTGCGCCTGCCGGCCCAGTGCATCCGACTTCAGTATGCATTGTATGTAAAGGTCTGCTTCCCTATGCATGTTCTAAGGGTTTGCTTCCCCGAGGTAACTGTCGGTGTTGTGATGGGGATCGAAGCCAGCACCTTCGGGTCGTGAGCCGTGTCACTTAACCACTAGCCCACGCCGTCCCCATATAGACCTATTCAGGGATCTTTCCAAGAGACATATGGTCCTTTCCACGAGTCGACTTTATGTATAATCTTGCTGATACCTCTTTATGGACCGCTCCAACGAGACGACTTCATGAGCATTTCTGCGAGACTCATGACGTGTCAGCGAGACCGGCTAAGAGCCCTTTCGATGAGTCAACTTAAGGGACCTTCCCCAATCCTAAATCAGGTACGTCTTTACGAGACGTTCAGAAACCTCTTCATGAGACGACTTCCTCGTCCGATACATCTTCGGCAACCTCTCAAAACGCAGCAAAGGACCTGTCCTCTAGAGTTCGGAACATCTTCGGGAGATCATTTTAAAAGCTTCTCCCATAAAACTATTCAGATGATGCTTTGAGTAAAAATTTAAAAGCCTCAAATTTTTTTAATCGTTTTTTGTTTTCATTTCGATAAAACTAATTCATATTTTATAAATATATTTTACACACTTCATCATGTTTAAACTCCCATAATGTAACATTCGAACACCATAAAGCAAAAGGGCAGACCACAGCACGCAAGTGAAAGACACATAAGCATAGATAATCTACTTAAAGAAAAACAGAAAGACAGATGGGGAAATATTTTACAAATGAAGTCTCAACAGGAATCGGTCAGCATTCATTTAAAATTCGCCCTGGGAAGTCTACTTTCTCTAACAATCTTCCTCGTGGTTATGGGCCGGGTTATGTGACAAACTGGGCCAGACGGGGAAACCTACATTGTTTTTACAATCTTCCTCGTGGTTATGGACCGGTTTATGTGACAAACTGGGTCAGACGGGGAAGTCTACTGTGTCTAAGAATCGTCCTCGTGGTTATGGACTGAAAGCGAAGACAGACTGGGCACATCTTCGAAAGTAGAGATAGACTTAACACTTTTTTGAATACAAACTTGACAATATGTCCCATATTGCAAGGCATCGGACAAGATGTCAGGAGCTTTGAGGGCAAGTAACACTTAGCAATAGTAAAGTAAAGTATAGTAAAGTAACCCATAGCCTTAGGGGTGTGAGGTGTTAGCGATCTCACATTTCAAAGGCTCGGCTGAGAGTGGTAGCCATCTCCTCTCCCTCGCCGCTTTCACTTCCCAGACTTAGCCGGTACCCTTTTAAGGCTGGGTCGACCCGGGCGTCATTGCTGTCTGGAAAAAAAAAATTACCCAGTACCACTCAGATGCGAAGCCAGCGCACTAACCACTGCGCTACGTGGCTAGCAATACATGATGAAAAAGAAGGACGCCGTAGCAGTTGGAGTGTTAGGGTTGAGCACCAAATAATGAACCTGTGCATTTACTGTACCTCTGTTGTTTATGAGGAATCACAAGAGTCAAGACACCTCAAGATTCAATAGTTCTAAAACTGCGATAGGCAGGATCTAATTAACCAGAAAACTTGTTGGGGGCACCGCAAGAGGTTTAAACATTAGACATGTTTGAGACCAAATAATTTGAGAAACGATAAACAGAGTTGCATACATGCGGCCAGTGTACACATGTGGCTCGTCAACTGTATTCCCTGGCTCGTAACACGACTGACATTTCGATGTGAGGTTATAATGGCAATAACCGAAAAGTCGAAATCTGTTGTTTCAAAATGAAGAAATAAAAACTAATCAAGGCAACTAGGACATATCGATTTCATTTGAGATTGACATAAAAATATGTAAACAAGTGAAAATAGTCACATGATTAATAATAAATAAAAACAATGTAGAGGTTCATATCGTGTCAACAAACAGAAAAAAATACGTATCGGTAAACTTATGTTTATCAAATATGCTTGCAGTTTTTCTAGCTATTGAGTCATCAAAAATGTCTTTATGTGGATCTTGAATTAACTTGACTTCATGTTACTCTTGGTCCGTTAACTTGACTTCATGTGGCTCTTACCCGATTGCTACGTACGATCCTTGTTCCATTAGCTTGACGTTTTGCTGCTCTTGATCCATTAACTTTACTTTATACGGCTCTTGGTCTATTAAAATGACTTCTTGTTGCCTTTAGTCCGATGACCACTTCATGCAGCTCTTGCCCCATTAATCTGACTATGTGCGGTCTTTAGCCATTAACTTTTCCTCATACGGTTCTTGCTTTGTTAACTTGACTTCATGTAGTCCGTTCTCCAGTAGCTTGAATGCATGCTGCCCTTGGTCTATCAACTAAATTCGGCCCCCAAAGAGCAATGGGTTGAAGATCCCTGGTCTCGATTATAAATTATTAGATATTTCGTTCGAAGAGTGCTTTTAATCTATGGGTCCTTGCGATTCTTTATCGATGTGTTTGTTAACACAAATAATGTATATGTACTACTATGGGGAATGTTGTTGAAATGGTAAAGACGGCAAATTGTACACATTAAGTCGTCTCCGGGTAATCAGCTGAGCTTGAAGAACTAGATTATTAATTTGAACTGGCCATGTGGAAACTGATGGCAGGAATGGATCAACAGAGATGGAGTTGGGCAATGACAGACAGAAGTGTCAAAGTAAATGCAGTCCCCCGGAGGACGAATCGCAGGTTTTATAGCCTGTGGAAATAGACGTCTACCTGGAGACCCGTGCAGTGCATCTGCCCGAGAGCCAAACTTTACAACTTGAAATAAACAACAGTACATTAATAATTAAAAGATTCTTCCATCTCGCACACAATAACATTGCACTATTTACGTAACATTTCCCACCACTACGCCACTTTCCCCACAAACTAGGCGCTCCTTCTACCGCCAGAAGACTGTATAATACGTGTTATTTTTATTTTATTTGGGGGGGGGGGGGGGGTCTGGAGGGTTGTTGTTGTTTTTTTTGCTGAGGTTGTCCTTAAATGACCAAAATCTCAATCAGATTTTAACTCGAAAATTTAAAGGGAAAAAAAATCAGACGAATGTATTGATCAGATTTTAAGCCAAAAACAAATTCAAAGGAAAACAATATTTGGATTTGTTCCTGGATTTGAACATTGGACTTCGCACCGTAAGCTAGGATCACGTGATTTGTTCATCACGTGGTTCGATCAGCAGGCGATTTGATCACCCAATCATATCACCCACACATACTCTGGGTAAGTAATTATCCCCCTAACAAGTTATAATATTGGGAATATGGTGTTAGGCCCATATGTTATTGACCAACGGCACACCAGGGGTTATGTGGTCAATAACGCTCCGACCGCCTTTACTTTCCTAAATATTCTGGTACCCAACATCACGCCGGCCTTTACTTTCCTAAATATTCTGGTACTCAACATCACGCCGGCCTTTACTTTCCCAGACTATTCTGGTACCCAACATCACGCCGGCTTAACTTTCCCAGACTATTCTGGTCCTCAACATCACGCCGGCCTTTACTTTCCCAGACTATTCAGGTACCCAACATCACGCCGGCATTTACTTTCCCAAATGATTCTGGTACCCAACATCACGCCGGCCTTTACTTTCCCAGACTATTCTGGTACCCAACATCACGTCGGCCACCTTTACTTTCCCAAATGATTCTGGTACCCAACATCACGTTGGCTACCTTTACTTACCCAGACTATTCTGGTACCCAACATCACGTCGGCCACCTTTTACTTTCCCAAATGATTCTGGTACCCAACATCACGTCGGCCACCTTTACTTACCCAGACTATTCTGGTACCCAACATTACGTCGGCCACCTTTACTTACTCAGACTATTCTGGTACCCAACATCACGTCGGCCACCTTTTACTTTCCCAAATGATTCTGGTACCCAACATCACGTCGGTCACCTTTACTTACTCAGACTATTCTGGTACCCAACATCACGTCGGCCACCTTTTACTTTCCCAAATGATTCTGGTACCCAACATCACGTCGGCCACCTTTACTTACCCAGACTATTCTGGTACCCAACATCACGTCGGCCACCTTTACTTACCCAGACTATTCTGGTACCCAACATCACGTCGGTCACCTTTACTTTCCCAGACTATTCTGGTACCCATCAACACGTCGGCCACCTTTACTTTCCCAGACTATTCTGGTACCCATTTTTAAGGCTGGGTCGACCTCAGAGGCAGTTTTGTGATTTGATAAATCCATCTGAACCTGGTGACTGAACTCCGATCGCTAGACTGAGAAGGCAGTACACTATTTTACACCTTCGCCATACACCACTGGGAGTGTACGGGAAATAGAGTGAATGGAAGAAGGGTGGGGTGGGGTGGGGGGAGTAGCTGATATTCGTGGATGTGAGGGGTTGCTGGATGAGGGTAGATAATAATTTATATTTGTGGATGTTGTTGATGGATGCGCATAATGAGTATGTTTACTCTTCTGTGCGCCCTGAAAAAGCCGTTAGGTAGCTGGTTACATTTGCTTTGTTCACATTGGTAGCGTGCTGATCAAAATTGGATTTGAGACCTCCACGCCGTTGTGCACTTTTGGCTCTTTTTGCGTGTCGCTCTATACTACTGAGATCATGTCATTCCATATTTCGTTAGCCATGCTGCCTTGAAAACAGTATGTTTCCATGAGAACACTAGATGAGAGGAAAGTGAGGCCTTCGTTAGTATATTACGCTTGACCCTGGTCTGTATGTCGTGTCTGACCGGGCTGCCGTCTCAGTTCCCCACGTGATGTCTTAGGATTGAGAAGAGTTTATGCGTGGAAGTGAGGGATGTATGTCGGAGGGTAGAGAATAGTTGATATGTGTGAAAGAGGCTTATGTCAGGGTTGGAACATAGTTGTTATGTGTGGATGTGACAGGCTTATGTCAGGGTTGAGCATAGTTTTTATGTGTGGATGTGACAGGCTTATTTCAGATTTGGAGCATAGTTGTTATGTGTGGATGTGACAGGCTTATGTCAGGGTTGGAGCATAGTTGTTATGTGTGGATGTGACAGGCTTATGTCAGGGTTGGAGCATAGTTGTTATGTGTGGATGTGACAGGCTTATGTCGGGGTTGGAGCATAGTTTTTATGTGTGGATGGGACAGGCTTGTGTCGTGGTTGGAGCCTAGTTTTTATGTGTGGATGTGACAGGCTTATGTCGGGGTTGTAGCATAGTTTTTATGTGGGGATGTCACAGGCTTATGTCGGGGTTGGAGCATAGTTTTTATGTGTGGATGTGACAGGCTTATGTAAGGGTTGGAGCATAGTTTTTATGTGTGGATGTGACAGGCTTATGTAAGGGTTGGAGCATAGTTTTTATGTGTGGATGTGACAGGCTTATGTCGGGGTTGGAGCATGGTTTTTATGTGTCGATGTGACAGGCTTGTGTCGGGGTTGGAGCATAGTTTTTATGTGTGGATGTGACAGGCTTTTGTAGGGGTTGGAGCATAGTTTTTATGTGTGGATGTGACAGGCTTATGTCGGGGTTGGAGCGTAGTTTTTATGTGTGGATGTGACAGGCTTGTGTCAGGGTTGAAGCATAGTTGTTATGTGTGGATGTGACAGGCTTATGTCGGGGTTGGAGCATAGTTTTTATGTGTGGATGTGACAGGCTTATGTCGGGGTTGGAGCATAGTTTTTATGTGTGGATGTGACAGGCTTTTGTCGGGGTTGGAGCATAGGTTTTATGTGTGGATGTGACAGGCTTATGTCAGGGTTGGAGCATAGTTGTTATGTGTGGATGTGACAGGATTATGTCGGGGTTGGAGCATAGTTTTTATGTGTCGATGTGACAGGCTTATGTCGGGGTTGGAGCATAGTTTTTATGTGTCGATGTGACAGGCTTATGTCGGGGTTGGAGCATAGTTTTTATGTTTGGATGTGACAGGCTTATGTCAGGGTTGAGCATAGTTTTTATGTGGGGATATGAGAGACTTATGTCAAGGTTGGAGAATAGATGGTTGTAGATATATTGGTGAATACCGGGAGACGATCAAGAAAATGAAAAAGATGACTGAAAAGATGATGAAACAGGGAGGGAAAAAAAGAAGAAAAAGAACTAGATGAAAAAAAATAGAAGAAAAAGACGGCTAAGAAAAAAATACGTAGAAGAAAAGGTCGAAGGATGAGGATAATGAGGAGAAGAGCAGAAGGAGGAGAAGATTGAGGAGAAGAAGAAGAAGAAGAAGAAGAAGAAGAAGAAGAAGAAGAAGAAGAAGAAGAAGAAGAGATTGAGAGATTTGATTTATATTGTTCTTTCTAAGTAACATTGAAATTAAAAATGCATCATTATTTATATGTTTCCACAACATTGAAGGGAACAAAGAAACTCAGCTGGACAGATCAGCCATTAGATATTTAAGGAGATAAATCTACAGATAAATGGCTAGCCTTAACCCTAATGACAGAATCAATCAACTTTCAAGAAGGGATACGAGCATCATTCTCCGGCTAAGATCCCACTTAATAATCAGCCGAACAGAATCCAAGAACAATAAATTCCAGGCTACCAGTTCTGTACACATCCGGCTAAATAATATGTAACCATCTCTTCGAGTGTCAGGCACTCAGCGAAATTAAGAGAATAAGATAAGAAATAAAGATAAATGGAGCACTTTGTATAGAAATAAACAGCAGCTAACAAGCATTTGCACATTACCATCAATGACATTGGGCCGAAGGGCGAGAGCCCGTGCGTTGATGTACCCATAACAACTAAAATAACAGCAACGACGACAGGAAGTTGAAGTGGACATGAAAATTAGACCACCAAATGCATTTCAACGAATAAAATACATAATGAATCTTGGAGATGTTTAGATTATATAGACAACGTCTAGAAGCTGAAGACAGGATAAATGTAGGCTAAGAAAAGATTCATGACAGTAAATGCAGTCCGTCTTCCTAACAATTTGGGAAGATGATACAGACAGAGGGATGGGAAACGGACATACATGTAGAGGCAGTGTCAGACAAGAAGAGAAAGAATTTGTTAGATAACGGCAATGTTAAGCGTTCACAAACACGACAATCAATCAATGGTTGACAGTAGAGTCCGACATTTGAGGTCAGAGGTGAAAGTTTTCTCGTGCCTGCTCTCAGTGGAGACGGAAGAGCAGTCCGTGCATATCATTACGACCATAGGATAGATTGGTTGATGGTTCAGAAATGGCGACAGAAGTTGGCATTGCTAGGGTGGAGGAAGTGCTTCGCTACATACTTAGTGCAAGCGAGACAAGAGTCGAAGAAGTAGCTCCACCTCCTAAATCAGTGATCCCCAACATTTTGAAAAACGTCCACCCATTGAAGATAATGATAATTCAGTCCAAGATCCCCACATTGATACAAATACTGATCCAAATCCCAATACTGACCCTAAATCGACCGCCATATTGAGCACCATATTGACCCCAATTGTCAAGCTGAACTCCCATGCCACCATACTGACCCCTATCCCCACATTGACCACATGCCTTGACCCCTATCCCAAACTGACCACATCCCATGACCCCCATACCAACCCCAAATTGCACCCTAAAAGCAACACCATAATGAACCAAATTCCCATACTGACATCAACCCCATCCTAACGTCAGCCCCCCATGCTGACGTCAGCCCCATATGCTGACGTCAGCACCGATACTCAAGTCAGCCCCCCCCCCTCATATTGACTTCAGCCCCGGTACTGATCCCAACCCCCATACTAACCCCTGATGGAACTCCCATACTGACCTCAATCCTTATACTGACCCAAACCCTCATACTGACGGCAATCATCATACTGCTTATTTTCCTAATACTGACCAAAAACTCTATACTGACCGCAAACTCGATATTAACCCTTCTATGAGCTCGCACACTGACCACAAACCTTAACCTTACCTTTACAAGAGCCCCCGAACTGACATAAATTCCCACACTCACACCAGCTACTTTCTCTATAGAAATAATACTAACACAGACCCACATCCCAATCCTCTCTCACACACACACAAGGTAATATTCACTAATTATTTCTAGTATTCTCTGAAACGCATTCTATATCCAGTGTCTCTGTGAGGACCGACAGATTGGTATCTCTTTGTTGATTCGGTGGCCGGTAGCGGTGTAAGGCCGTTCTTAGCTGCTGGAGCGATTTGTCTCGTTAACTCCGATAACGAACGACTCTTTAGCCCATACATGCACTTTTTCCTCAAGTGCGCAAACCGGATAGCGAATTTTAAATATATCTACGAACCATAAGATATACAATTTTTAAATTTGAAGATGTTGCTATTAATTTGATAAATAATCTTTAATTTGTGTTATTGTTTTTTAAATGTGGCTCAAATTATGTAATCAGTATTAACATGTACGAGTAGATTAACACATTTTTCTCGAGAGCTGTATTCAACATTCTGCTATTTACCATTTATTTTAAGGAACATAATTTTTTCAAAGTTTGCTTTACGAATAAAATTATGTAAAGCTTAAGAGAAATCATATGCATTCAATGGGAAGTTTGTTGCTTTGTCTCTCATATGACCGCCATTGTTTCGGGAAATAGCTCAAGTAGCGACAGGCACAAATCTTTTCTATATGTGGATACATTTTTATAGTCTTCCTTTTAGGTTTAACGAACGTGTTCTAGAAAAAAGTTGCCCACAGTTGTAAATGCTTCGAAATGTCGATATTCTCTTCACAACAAAAAGCTGTGAGTTTTGGATAGTTTTCTGTAAAATATGTTCGGTGAAAAGTTAGTCGGTGAAACATTCTTGATTTTTGTCATTACGCTTGAGTTCTCTTGCAGTTCAGTTAGTTTATGTGGCAATGAAGATGGTGCTTGCTGTGCAGCAGCATCAAATGGAGAAGAGGTGATCAAGAAGCTGAGCAGTGTATGAGGTGCAGCGGTCGGCGATCTATAGCTGACTACCAGCGTCAGGACCAGCGACCCATAGCTGACTGATAGCGTCAGAACAAGCGACCAAGACCTTCCAAGACCGTTCTAGCGGTAATCTTGGATAACAGGCTGCAACAGACAGTCTGGCTAAGGGATCAAAGAGGGAAGGCTAACCTGGTACTAGATAACAGACAGACTGGCAAGGGATCAAAAAGGAAAGGCTAACCCGGTACTAGATAACAGGCAGACTGGCTAAGGGATCAAAGAGGGAAGGCTAACCCGGTACTAGATAACAGATAGACTGGCTAAAGGAACCAAAGAAGGAAGGCTAAACCGGTACTAGATAACAGATAGACTGGCTGAGGGATCAAAGAGGGAAGGCTAACCCGGTACTAGATAACAGATAGACTGGCTAAGGGATCAAAGAGGGAAGGCTAACCCGGTACTAGATAACAGATAGACTGGCTAAGGGATCAAAGAGGGAAGGCTAAACCGGTACTAGATAACAGATAGACTGGCTAAGGGATCAAAGAGGGAAGGCTAACCCGGTACTAGTTAACAGACAGACTGGCTAAGAGATAAAAGAGGGAAGGCTAACATGGTACTCAAAACTGCCTGCTGAAGTCGAATGTGCTAGACCGAAAAGTGCAAATATCGCAGTCAAACTGTAAACTACGACACAACGTATTCCGTTCTCCGGACATCTTGCTACTTGCAAAACCCTTTTCGAGGATCGGTAACGGGAGGCTGAAAACGTTCAGGGCTTGGTAACGGGAGATTGAGAACGTTCAGGGTTTGGTAACGGGAGGCTGAGAACGTTCATGGTTTGATAACGGGAGATTGAGAACGTTCAGGGTTTGGTAACGGGAGGCTGAGAACGTTCAGGGTTTGGTAACGGGAGGCTGAGAACGTTCAGGGCTTGGTAACGGGAGGCTGAGAACGTTCAGGGTTTGGCAGCAGAGGCTGAGAACGTTCAGAGTTTGGTAACGGGAGGCTGAGAACGTTCATAGTTTGGTAACAGGAGATTGAGAACGTTCAGGGTTTGGTAACATGAGGCTGAGAACGTTCAGGGTTTGGTAACGGGAGATTAAGAACGTTCAGGGCTTGGTAACGGGAGATTGAGAACGTTCAGGGCTTGGTAACGGGAGGCTGAGAACGTTCAGGGTTTGGTAGCGAGAGGCTGAGAACGTTCAGAGTTTGGTAGCGGGAGTTTGAGAACGTTCATGGCTTGGTAGCGGGAGGCTGAGAACGTTCAGGGTTTAGTAACGGGAGTTTGAGAACGTTCAGGGTTTGGTAACGGGAGTTTGAGAACGTTCAGGGTTTGGTAACGGGGGGCTCAGAACGTTCCGGGTTTGGTAACGGGAGTTTGAGAACGTTCAGGGTTTGGTAACGGGGGGGCTCAGAACGTTCAGGGTTTGGTAACGGGAGTTTGAGGACGTTCAGGGTTTGATAACCTGGGGCTCAGAACATTCAGGGTTTGGTAACGGAAGTTTGAGAACGTTCAGGGTTTGGTAACAGGGGGGCTCAGAACGTTCAGGGTTTGGAAACGGGAGTTTGAGAACGTTCAGGGCTTGGTAACGGGAGTTTGAGAACGTTCAGGGCTTGGTAACGGGAGTTTGAGAACGTTCAGTGTTTGGTAACGGGGGGCTCAGAACGTTCAGGGTTTGGTAACAGGAGGCTGAGAACGTTCAGGGCTTGGTAACGGGAGTTTGAGAACGTTCAGTGTTTGGTAACGGGGGGCTCAGAACGTTCAGGGTTTGGTAACAGGAGGCTGAGAACGTTCAGGGCTTGGTAACGGGAGTTTGAGAACGTTCAGTGTTTGGTAACGGGGGGCTCAGAACGTTCAGGGTTTGGTAACAGGAGGCTGAGAATGTTCAAGGCTTGGTAGCGGGAGGCTGAGAACGTTCAGAGTTTGGTAGCGGGAGGCTGAGAACGTTTAGGGCTTGGTAACGGGAGTTTGAGAACGTTCAGGGTTTGGTAACGGGAGGCTGAGAACGAACGAAGATGAGAAGAAATGGAGAAAAGAAGACTTTGTATGTGCTTCTTGTTCTTGAAAACCTAGGGAAACTGGTATTGAATTTTTAATTCGAAGAGTTGAACTCGTCTACAAATGCATTGCAATCGTAATTATTGTTGTGGGTTGCAAGTGTAGGAACATTATAAGTATTATCAGTGGACTGTCCCACAGCTGAAGTTTATTCTGAAATGACTTAATGCGTCCATACAGCCCATCAACCAACGATTCTTGAGATTGTAACTTTGCATTGAGTTAATTAAGATAAGTTGTAACGTCTACACGAAATCCCACATCACACAGTCAGCTTTTGTTTTCTAACTCCCCCAAAGGTTTTCCTTCAATGTCAATGAAAACAGACACCAAATCTCTCAAATCATAAAAACGCTTATGCATTTACCCTGAGTAAAAGATGAGACAATAATCCTGAGATTGAACGTTTTCTATAGACTATCGAACCTGAGTTTAGTAGTAATATATGCAGAAAGCTTATGTGAATATGACACGTGCAAATTTAATTGACTGTGCACACACAATTTATTGGTATAAAATGCTGAAGTACACACACAATATTCTGTACCGATTTTCATATCTGATAACTGCCCTCATGTTAGTAACAACGACTGAGGTTAAACCCCGTTGGTTGATATCCGCTTCTGCGTATCCCACTTCAGGTAGAATTTATTAAAAACATTTTTACTTCCTGAAAAATATATTCGCCTTGAGTAGTGTTCTTTCATTAGTTGAGAAGCAAAAATATTCCTTCCATAACATTGAAAGAGCATCGACTATATAACCAGATGAACTAAGCTAGTGTATTCTGTGATGTTGACTGGAACATTTGAAAACGCTTTCAATTGTGACACGAGTTCTTTGAGTCTAAATTTTCTATCATCGACCATCCGTTAATACATCTCGTCACAAACCAACGAGAAAGACTTTTATTAAATGACCTGGCTTTTATCAGGCCACGGCACTTTAATGACAGCACTGAGATATTCTTTAATAATGTACATAGCAACTTGACTTCGAGTGCTTTGCAATTTTTTACTGACACTAAAGCCTGCCTGAACAATATATATTGTCTGCTGTATATTGCTGTTGGTGAAAACGCAAAAATATCATTTATAAAAATTGGTTTGTTATCTTTTCTTAGTTGGTCTTTGAAAACCCTGCAATTTGTCTGATGGATATTATAATGCCTTTGCTCGTTGCATTCTTTTCAACAGAAATAGTTTCAAAACAAATCAGACAAACAGCGTTTTCCTTATGCACGACAAGAAAGTAATCGCAGTACACTTCTGTTGAAATAAACCAGTCATTGTCTGTTGTACTGTTATTCAGGGATGCTATCATAATAATGTGGAACGCCGGCACATTTATAACAAAACAAAACAAATAATAATTCACAATCTACCAAAAGATATCAGTACAGACAAATATAAGATATCAGCACAGACAAATATAAAATATAAGTATAGACAAACATAAAATATCAATATAGGCAAACATAAAATATCAGTATAGACAATGATAAAATATCAGAATAGACAATGATAAAATATCAGTATAGACAATGATAAAATATCAGTATAGACAATGATAAAATATCAGAATAGACAATGATAAAATATCAGTATAGACAAACATAAAATATCAGTAGAGACAAATATAAGATATCAGTACAGACAAATATAAGATATCAGTCCAGACACATATAAGATATCAGTACAGACAAATAAAAGATAACAATATAGACAAAGATAAAATATCAGGACAGACAAATATAAGATATCAGTATAGACAAATATAAAATATCAGTATAGACAAATATAATACATCAGTGTAGAGAAATATAAAATATCAGTATAGACAAACATAAGACATCAGTATAGACAAACATAAGATATCAGTATAGACAAACATAAGATATCAGTATAGACAAACATAAGATATCAGTATAGATAAATATAATATATCAGTGTAGAGAAAAATAAAATATCAGTATAGACAAACATAAGACATCAGTATAGACAAACATAAGATATCAGTATAGATAAACATAAGATATCAGTATAGACTAATATATAACAAAATCGAAAAATGCAACTTTTCAAGACCCTCAAATCAATTCTGACAGTTGTAGTGGAATGTGCTGCTTTTGAGTAACGAAAGAAAATCGTTTAAGAATTTTGCCACATCACGTTCAATAAACCTCAACTTACTTTGCCTTGTAAAGTTCATTCTTGCATTATACAAGCGTCAGAAGTAAGATCAACATCGAGTATACATGTATGGCCCATGAAACAATTTAAAAGAATACATTAGTATTTATTGATTATAAATTTTGTTTCGAATTTTAAGAGCAAACTCCCGTCGTTTTATTTGTTACCTTCTTTTATGTAAAAATTAACTGTCCGTATGGAGTTTGCGGGCCAGATTCGGTGAAATTGAGAAAATTCATCGCAGGTCGTATGTAATCAGGGCTGGGGGCGGATGTGTCCTGCAGGCCTTATTATGCACTTACATACTATTGAATAGGTCGGTGGTCCCTCGAAGCGTCGGGGCAACTTCTTAGAATGGACGAAAAAACATTGTACCGAGCTGAGAGTGTCAAACTCAACATTTTCACTGACCTTAGTGTGTCAAACTCAACAACATTGCACTAAGCTTAGAGTGCCAAACTAAACATTGCACTGAGCTAAGAGTGTCCAACTCAACTTTGCACTGAGCTGAGAGTGTCCAACTCAACTTTGCACTGAGCTGAGAGTGTCCAACTCAACTTTGCACTGAGCTGAGAGTGTCCAACTCAACTTTGCACTGAGCTGAGAGTGTCCAACTCAACTTTGCACTGAGCTGAGAGTGTCCAACTCAACTTTGCACTGAGCTGAGAGTGTCCAACTCAACTTTGCACTGAGCTGAGAGTGTCCAACTCAACTTTGCACTGAGCTGAGAATGTCAAACTCAAACACCATTGTACTGAGCTGAGAGTGTCAAACTCAACATTGTACTGAGCTGAGAGTGTCAAACTCAAACACCATTGTACTGAACTGAGAGTGTCAAACTCAACATTGTACTGAGCTGAGAGTGTCAAACTCAAATACCATTGTACTGAGCTGAGAGTGTCAAACTCAAACACCATTGTACTGAGCTGAGAGTGTCAAACTCAAAATTGTACTGAGCTGAGAGTGTCAAACTCAAACACCATTGTACTGAGCTGAGGGTGTCAAACTCAACATTGCACTGAGCTGAGAATGTCAAACTCAAACACCATTGTACTGAGCTGAGAGTGTCAAACTCAACATTGTACTGAGCTGAGAGTGCCAAACTCAAACACCATTGTACTGAGCTGAGAGTGTCAAACTCAACATTGTACTGAGCTGAGAGTGTCAAACTCAACATTGCGGCGAACTGAGTGTGTCAAACTCAAACACCATTGTACTGAGCTGAGAGTGTCAAACTCAACATTGCGGCGAACTGAGTGTGTCAAACTCAACATTGCAGTGAGCTGAGAGTGTCCAACTCAACATTACACTGAGCTGAGAATGTCAAACTCAACATTGCACTGAGCTGAGAGTGCCAAACTCAACATTGCACTGAGCTGAGAGTGCCAAACTCAACATTGCACTGAGATTAGAGTGTAAAACTCAACAACATTGCACTGAGCTGAGAGTGTCAAACTTAACATCGCACTGACCTGCGTGTGTCAAACTCAACAACATTGTACCGAGCTGAGTATGTCCAATTCAACATTGCGGCGAGCTGAATGTGTCAAACTCTACATTGCACTAAGCTGAGTGTTTCGAACTGAACATTGCACCGAGCTGAGTGTGTCCAACCCAACAACATTGCACCGAGCTGAGTGTGTCCAAACTCAGCATTGCACTGACCTAAGTGTGTTCAACTCAGCATTGCACTGACATAAGTGTGTTCAACTCAGCATTGCACTTCATTCAGCGTGCCTTATACCCTATTGCAAATCTAAAACAAAGTGGAACCAACGGACACGGCACTCTTGAGAATTGTTAGCTCAGTACTCGACATTGCTGCACATTATCGGCCTCATGAAAGTTTCCTCTATGTTCGGGGAAATGCTAGACACATTACGGTTACTGCCCGGGGTGGGAAAGAAAGCCAGATAACTCACATCACCATTATCTGCGTCTCTAATAGGTACCCGATCAGAGTGGTCTAAAATCATTTCATATCGGGTGTCTGAAACTTATTTTGTATTGTGTTCTGAAATCATTTCTCATTGGGTTTCTGAAACTTATTTCTCATTGGGTACTTGAAACGCATTTCATATTGGGTGTCTGAAACTCATTTACTATCCAGTGCCTGGAACTCATTTCATATTTGGTTTCTGAAACTCCTTTTATATTGTGTGAATGGCACACATTTCATATTGGGTGCCTGAAATTCATTTCGTATTGTGTGTCTAAAAGTCATTTTATATTGGATGTCTGAAACTAATTTCATATTGGGTGTCTGAAACCCATGCATAATGAGTGTCTGAAGTTCACTTGATTTTGGGTTTATGAAACTCATTTCATATTGGGTGTCTGAAACTCTTTTCGATTTGGCTGTCTGAAACTTATTTCATATTGAGTATCTGAAGCTCATTTTATATTGGTTGTATGCAACTAATTTCATACTAGGTGCCTGAAACGCATTTCACATAGAGTGTCAAGCCCATTTCACATTTAGTGTCTGCGGAGCATATTGGCAGAGATATGGTATCTCATGACAAAGTTACTGGGTTCGATCCAATGTCCTCTTATTGACACGTTCCAATTGACCCATTTGTAAATTCTCTTACTGTTATGGAAAGAAATTCAGCAAGGAAGGCAACTGGGCAACCTCCATCTCCGAAAAAACTATTGCCCAGTCATAAAGTCTTTAACACTTCATCCCTAGCAGTATTCTCTACAATGAGGCGACATGAACCTGTTCGTACAAATCTGCAATTTGATTTACAATGCTTCTGCTCTGTACAAGCTGTTGTATGGAGCCTTCTGCATTTGTATTAATCGATTAAGGGTTCCAGTTTACGGTGTTGACTAGTGGTTAAGTCACACTGCTGACAATCCGAAGGTGCTGGGTTCGATCCCCATCACAGCACCGGCCGTTACCCAGAGGAAGCAAACCCTTAAAAAATGCAGGAGGAAGCAGACTCTTACATAAAATGCATGGCGAAATCGGATACACTGGGCCGACAGGCGCAAAATAAAAACCGTAGTCCAACGCACACCGCATTGGGGAACAAAAAAATAAGAAGAACGCAAGAAAAACAAAAAAACTGTGTTGACATTTATATTGATATTACTCGTACAATGTAAGCACGTGTCGACGAATGCAAACAGACGCTACACAACACGATATACCTAACCACACTGAGCTATCATTGCTAGAAGTGGACATTAACAAACAAAGATAAAAGATACATCGTAACAACAGAGATGAAAGAAACACTGTAACAACAGAGATAAAAGATACATCGTAACAACAGAGATAAAAGATACATTGTAACAACAGAGATGAAAGAAACATTGTAACAACAGAGATAAAAGAAACATTGTAACAACAGAGATAAAAGATACATCGTAACAACAGAGATAAAAGATACATCGTAACAACAGAGATGAAAGAAACATTGTAACAACAGAGATAAAAGAAACATTGTAACAACAGAGATAAAAGATACATCGTAACAACAGAGATGAAAGAAACATTGTAACAACAGAGATAAAAGAAACATTGTAACAACAGAGATAAAAGATACATCGTAACAACAGAGATAAAAGATACATCGTAACAACAGAGATGAAATGCCCGCACAGAATGCATAGAGTAGCAAAATTGCAAAAACTGATAAACGAAGATATTAGGAAACAAGTAGATACAACACTAGTGCTAGACCTTACCAAGAGAAAGAAAAACAAATGGTTCGGCCACGTGACACGTCAAACACCAGATAGTCTCCCTCAACAATACCATACAGATAATATGGATACTAAGCCAAGGTGAGACCACGCAAACGACGGACAGCAGAAATAACAGAAGCAGTAAACCTCCCCGTGTGCAAAGCACATACTAGGGCCCGGTCAAGAAACCTCTTCATAACCTGACCTGAAAGTGATAAGCACATACCAGGGACGGTCAGGAAACCTCTTCATAACATGACGCTGAAAGGCACAAGCAGGACAAAAAAGCGAACTTTTAAGCGAACTATTCTGGTCAGGCACAACATACTGACCAAGTCCACCACCTTTTGTCCATGTAGCGTTCCCAACATACTGACAAAGCTAACCACTGTTTGTCCATGTAGCGTTTCCAACATACTGACCAAGCTAATCACCGTTTGTCCATGTAGCGTTTCCAACATACTGACCAAGCTAACCACCGTTTGTCCATGTAGCGTTCTCAACATACTGACCAAGTCCACCACCTTTTGTCCATGTAGCGTTTCCAACATACTGACCAAGCTAACCACTGTTTGTCCATGTAGCGTTTCCAACATACTGACCAAGCTAACCACTGTTTGTCCATGTAGCGTTTCCAACATACTGACCAAGCTAACCACCTTTTGTCCATGTATCGTTTGAACATACTGACCAAGCTAACCACCGTTTGTCCATGTAGCGTTCCCAACATACTGGCCAAGTCCACCACCGTTTGTCCATGTAACGTTCCCAACATACTGACCAAGCTAACCACTGTTTGTCCATGTAGCGTTCCCAACATACTGACCAAGTCCACCACCGTTTGTCCATGTAACGTTCCCAACATACTGACCAAGCTAACCACTGTTTGTCCATGTAGCGTTCCCAACATACTGACCAAGCTAACCACTGTTTGTCCATGTAGCGTTCCCAACATACTGACCAAGTCCACCACCGTTTGTCCATGTAGCGTTCCCAACATACTGACCAAGTCCACCACCGTTTGTCCATGTAGCGTTCCCAACATACTGACCAAGTCCACCACCGTTTGTCCATGTAACGTTCCCAACATACTGACCAAGCTAACCACCGTTTGTCCATGTAACGTTCCCAACATACTGAGCAAGTCCACCACCGTTTGTCCATGTAACGTTCCCAACATACTGACCAAGTCCACCACCGTTTGTCCATGTAACGTTCCCAACATACTGACCAAGCTAACCACCGTTTGTCCATGTAACGTTCCCAACATACTGAGCAAGTCCACCACGGTTTGTCCATGTAACGTTCCCAACATACTGACCAAGTCCACCACCGTTTGTCCATGTAACATTCCCAACATACTGACCAAGTCCACCACCGTTTGTCCATGTAGCGTTCCATGGAAACAGGCTGTTATTAAGGCAGTCGTACAGACGGGAGGTGGTTTGACGTCACGACTGTAGCAGTGAGCGTCACACTGGTGAAGCTCCCTTCATGAGCAAGCTCGGGATGTGAGGAAAGCTACTACAACCTGCAACTCAACGCTCTTTTCAGCATGCACACAAGAGTAAGCATACTCATTGTGGGCATTAAACAACAACAACATATGTATTGTGTTACCAGTTATATCAGACTTATCCTGTCCAATAAAATATAAATACACTGCAAGACTAAATAGGACACATTCTCATTGAAAGAAAGGAAAGAGGTTTGTTCGGGATGAAGGTGGAGTTTTGTAGACAATTAGTCAAATTTGCTTTAATAAATTTAGACACGTATCTGGTTTGTCGGGTTCTATGTGTATGACAAGGACAAGAATGGCGCCACTGCCACACAGAGAGCATGTCGTAATATGCGACTAGCTGTGTGACATGGCATAACGCCGGCCATGGTTAAGTGGTTTGTTAGGAGCAACGTAGATGGTGCCTAACATGTTGCGGATCTGCTTTTATCTGGTGTTTGAGTCTGTTAAGATGGGCTCGCACATCAGTTAACCACCCTCAATAGTGGAGTAATACGCTGCTCGAGCCTAGCCAACTAGGCAGGAAGTCCTCCTCCTGGCTACATCCAGATTTCATCAGAGATGGGACCTGCACATGGGATTATGCTCCTGTAGAAGTACATGTCGACTAAGACTAAGACTAAGACTAAGATCTCATTTGCTATTTACATCAGTGAAATAACCTTATAATTTCCTACTAACAACATCTCTAGGGAATACGATCAGATGCTTCCAGAAGACCGTCAACGGGACTAGGAGAGACTGAATGCGCACAGAAGATGTGTGAAGAATAGTGGAAGCAAGACCCTGCACTAGATATTGATGATGAGAGAATTAAGTGGTTTGACCACCTAATGAGAATGCAAGCTGACCAACTACCTCTGTACACCTATAACGCACTATGATTGGGTTTTCGCAACCGTTGCAGATCGAGAACTAGAAGGATAGTTGTTGTTGTTGTTGTTTGCGAATGCTCACAATGAGTAGGTTTACTCTTTTGTGCGCACTGACAAGTAAGTTAAGAGGCGGGGTTGCAGTAGCTTTTCTCACATCACGAGCGTGCTGATGAAGGTGGACCAGGGACATCTAGGCATTTGTGCTATGCTTGGCTTCATCTGTGTGTCACTCACTACTACGGGGATCACGTCGATCCCTCACCTCGTTAGCCAGGCTGTCATGAAAACAGTCCGCTTTCAAGGAGGGCTATTAGGAAGCCGAGGTGATGGTCTTGTCCAGTACATTTCTCTGACCAGACGTTAGTCCTCCCCCCCCCCCCCCCCCAGATGGATAATAAATGTTGCTCATATTCTAGATCGTCATGGAATGATGACTACTTCATCGACGTGCCTGGCCCTAGATAGAAAACTACGGCTCCTCACGATGCCTCATAGCACAAACGGATAAGACAAGACAAGACATGTTCTACTAAAATCTTCAACCCATCTAGAGCTTTTCACGCACACGCAAAGAGATTGTTTATTGTCTGAATCATTTACACATGGTTGGGGTAAGATATGCAACAGTGAATGAGCTGACAGCGGCCAGGGACCCATAGCTGACCAAGACCATGTCCCATCTCCGTTGTGGTGGATCTGAATGTAGAATGCAACCATGCAGGCTGGCTAAGAAATAAGGGATGGATGAGATACGGAATGTCCGGACCCTAACATGCAATGCTGAAATCTGGCCCAAAGACGCTAGCGGGGCAACCGCACTCTAAACTACGACCCCGCTAAAGAAGGAAAAGAACAAGAAGATGAAAACATAAAAAGAAGAAGAAAAGAAATAAGAACACAGAAAAAAAAGATAACAGAAAAGAAGGAAAAAAGAAAAGAAAAGAAAAGAAAAAATAAAGAAAAAGACAGTTGAAGAAAACAACAAGAAGAAGACAGAAGAAGAAAGAAGGAAGGAGAATGAAGAAGAATGAAGAAGAAGGAAAAAGAAAGAAAAAGGAATAAGAAGGAAGGATAATGAAGAAGGAAGAAACAGAAGACAGACGAAGACAAGAAAAGAGAAGAAGAAAGACGAGGAAAGGAGAAGGAATGATAAGTAATAAGAGGGAACGAGAAGGAAGAATGAAGAAGAAGGAAGGAAGAAGAAGAAGAAACACGGACGAAGAAGAAGAAAAAAGAAGGAGAACGACAAAAGAAGGAAGAAAGAGGAAGAAGGAAAAATAAAGAAGAAAGAGGAAGAAGAAGAAAAAGAAGTCCAGCCGTCAAAACAAATATATTTTACGTTTAATGTGTAGACTACTTGCTTCCAGTGGGACTAATTAATTGACCATCAATATTAGTACCATTACACACAAATGGGAATCACTATTTTGCCATTACACATTACATTTTGTTTTTAAACCTCTACTCTTCGCTGTCGACAATGAACGTTTGAAGAGACGAAATAGTGTAATTGATACTAATAGTGTATGCTTCATTTTACGTGCATCCCTTTTGATGAAACACAAATGAAAAAAATACATTGTTAAATAACTATATTATTGCAGTAATCGACACTTGCCAAACACTGAGATTTCGTTTTAATATTGCAGAATATCGAAAAGTTTTAAAAGTTTCAAATGACAGCGTAAAATATATATGAAATAATATAAGATGAAAGGTTTGTCCCATATTAGTTAGATTACTGTCGGGAATAAAGTTGTCTGAGACTTCACTAAGTAATAGCTTGTATGAGTTATGGTCGCCAATTCCTGTCCTTCGATTTAGGCTCGTGTCCAGTTTAGCAGACATGGTTTTTCTTTGCTCCTCTACTTAGGAAAAGTAATGGCAACCTACCGTACTGCACACTTGCCAAGAAACTTACAACAGCTAAGCATAGCTACAAATTAACTAGAGAAAGGTCCAGATAAATATTATAAACTTTTTTTTAGTCAGAGAGTGGTGAATGCTTGGAATGCATTGTCACATGAAATAGTGGTGGCAGGGACAATTAATGCATTTAAGAATAGATTAGATGTGCATAGCTTTTAGAGCAAGAACATGTTAATAAAACTGGTTGTATACAGACTCTGCAGAGTTTTATAAACCAGTATAATGACGTTTTGTTAAATAGGTTGGCGGCTTAAAAAGCGATGGACATATTAGAGGACATATTATATCTGCAAAGGACATATTTCATCTGCAAAGGACATATTACTTACATTTAGTCATATGTCAGGCACCCATTTACATTTGGTTTGACCGGAACCTGGTGGTTGTGGGCGTTGAACCCCGTACCTTTGCCGTGAAAAGCGAATGCTCTACCACAACGCTAATTAAACAAGGTGACAAAGTCTATACCACGTCTGAACAGTTGATTTTGAATTAACGTAGGAGATCATAAAAAGCTAATTATTTTTGTTTGCCGGTTCCCGACTGGAGGAGCCATATTCTCATATCCTCCATTCGTGTATTCCTGCTTTGTGTATTGTGTATTTGTGTATTCCTTCTTTGTCTATTGTGTATTTGTGTATTCCTTCTTTGTCTATTGTGTATTTGTGTATTCCTTCTATGATTCGTTAGCTCATTGTTCCTGATGAAGACCTATTGCCGTAACGTCGATTCCGTTTGTGTTTTTCTTTCAGCGCACTATCTGACCATTCTTATTTCGGTGGAGACCGAGACTTTTCACGTGAACTTTCTGATATTTCCCCCGATCTCTGGGTAGTAGAGATCGGACGCCCGTGTACAGTGTCGTGCACGTTAAAAATCCCTCGGCATTTGAGAATTGAAAAGAGTAGGCTTAACGGCCGCTGCCTGGGCAAAACGAAACAATTATTTTTAGAATCTACTCAATCTATTTCGGGATTCTCGCCGATGTTCGTGCTTTGTGCCGAGATTCCCCAAGAATATTGAGAAGAACAGAGTACGCCTGGGTTCATCTGTGTGCAATAACGTTGATTCTTCAAATAATCTAAACGAAACCTATTTACGTGTTTTGTAATCCCCAGTGCCCCGCAGCTTCGATTCATTGTATTGTTATTTTTACTTCAAACGAGAATTAAACTACAGCTATTCAAACAACATAATTGGCTCACACTTTCCATCTGCATGTGGATTATTGCAATTAGTTTCAATTTATTTCTGTTGATTATAAACCATCTAGTGAAATAATGGGGATTTTCTTACTCGAATCAAGAAACCATTGGCTGCTTTTTGGTCACGGTAACTTGAGACTCTTAGGACAGCAGCTGTGTGTTAGTGTATAATTATTTAAATTTATGTGTATAAATGGGACGTCAACATCTCATATATTCATGAAATTTATGTCAGAATCCCTGTTAACGAAAATATGCTTTTGGTTAACATATTTACTTAACTTAACTTAACGTCTTTATACTGGTTTAGAAGACCCTGCAGAGTCTGTTTACAACCAGTTACATTTACATCACCTTGCTCTAAAGGCTATGCGCATCCAGTTTAATCTTAAATGTATTAACTGTCCCTGCCTCCAATGCATTCCAAGCAGACACCACTTTCTGACTAAAAAAATATTTCCTAATATGTAATCTGGACCTCTCTTTAGTCAGCTTGTAGCTATGCCCTCGTGTTGTTGTGGGTGGCTGTATTTAAAAAAAACTTGTTATAGTCTAATTTATCCATTCCTCTGATCATCTTATAAACCTGTATTAAGTCACCACGAATTCTTCTCTCTTCGAGACACTGTAGGCCGGTTTTTCTGAGCCGGTCCTCATTACTGTAATTCTGGAATCCCACTATCATCTTTGTCGCTCTTTTTTTTGTATTCTTTCCAGCATGTTTAAATCCCCTCTATGATAAGGACTCCACACCTGTACACAGTACTCCAACCTAGGTCTAACTAAAGATTTATACAGTTTGACGATCACTTCCTTGCTCCTATGTAGAATATTTCTTTTTATCTTACCTAACATTGCATTTGCCTTTTTCACTGCTACCTCAACTTGCTCACTCAGCTTTCCTGTATGATCTATTATAACCCCTAGGTCCCTTTCCTTATCTATCTTTCTAAATTTGTTTTCTCCCATTCTGTAATTATGTTCCATATTGGATCTACCTATGTGGATGACTGTACATTTATCTACATTAAACTCCATTTGCCAGCTTACCGACCATTCTCGAATTTTATCTAAATCCGACATCAATATATCCACTTCCGCTTTAGATGAGACACTACTGCATAGTTTTGTGTCATCAGCAAATTTTGCAATCATGGATCCCATATCGATGTCCAAATCATTTATATATATCAAGAACAAAATTGGTCCCAAAACCGAGCCCTGTGGCACACCACTTTTCACTTCACACCACTCAGAGTACACCTTATTTATGCCCACCCTCTGCCTTCTTCCCGTTAACCAATTTTCAATCCATTTGGCAACTTCCCCACCTATTCCATGTGATTTTAACTTTCGAAATAATCTTTGATGAGGTACTCTATCAAAGGCCTTTGCAAAGTCTAGATAAATAACGTCCACTGGCTCCCCTTTATCTAACATTTTGGTAACCTCCTCCATGAATTCTAATAGATTTGTTAAGCATGATCTCCCTCTAATAAACCCATGCTGACTATTTCTGATTAGATTAAACTTGTCTAAATGCATTACAATATTTTCTTTGATTGGTGACTCTAACAATTTACAGACTATGCTCGTTAAACTCACCGGTCTATAATTTGCTAGATCTGATTTGTTGCCTTTTTTTAATAAGGGGATCACTCCTGCATCTTTCCAATCCCGTGGAACAATCCCTTTTGTAAGTGATTGAGAACATAATATAGCTAATGGTTTTGCTAGTTGGTCTCTAATTTCATACAGCAATTTTGGATGAATACCATCATGACCTGGACATTTATTCACTTTCAACCCCTCCAATTTATTAAAAACCATTTCCTCTGTAATACAGATTGATCTTAATCCCGCTGTATCCATGTCTCTTTGAAAAATATCTATAGGCTATGGGATCTTGGAGCAGTCCTCTTTTGTGTAGACTGTGCCAAAGTACTGTCAATGAGAGGGCCTACTTTGTCTTTTGTTCTTTGTTTATTTCTAACATAAGAGAAGAAGCTTTTACTGTCAGTCTTGATCCTCTGAGCAAGTTTTTTTCAAAGTCTATTTTTGCTGTTTTATTCGCTTTCTGAGATATGTTCTGCTTGTCCAAATATTTTACACATGTTTCTTTTGATTTACCTGCCTCTATATATTTTTTCCATGTTTTATTTTTTGCTCTTCTACATTTCACTACAAATCTAGTTATCCACTTTTTACGCTTGGGGTTTACCTCCCTACATGGAACACATTCCTCTTTTAGCGTTTCTAGAACTGTTTTAAAACTCTCCCTCCTGTTCAACATCTGTTCCTACTACAATATCTTTTCAGATTATGTGGTTCGCTGCCTCTTTCATCCTCTTAACATCTGTCTTAGAGTAGTCGTATGTTCGCGTGTTTATGTTTACTTCTTTCCCTGCAATAAGATCCCAACGGATGATTTGATGGTCACTTGAGCCAAACAGTTCCCCAACTGTTTTCCATAAACTAATTTTGACCAACCACACCGGCGTAGAATCAAAAGTGTAAAATATCAAAACAAATATTCATTTCCCATTTAACGAGATAATGTTACCTTCTGTTTATTTAAGAATATGTGTTATTCCGAAGTAACTGAGCTGTTTACAAACATAAGTTTGTGATTGATAGTATATCTTCTAATTGTTCAGTTGGTGTCGCCGATTCAAATACAGTTTCCAATAATGTCTGAATATAACATCGAAATCCAACGAATTAAGTAACAAAACTGGAAAACAACTGATTAACAAGTAAATTAGCTAAAACACCTTTATGGTACTAAGCTTGTATTCATACTAAAACACATTTCTGTAACTAAGCTTGTATCCATTACTAAAACACGTTTTATGGTACTAAGCTTGTATTCATTACTAAAACACGTTTTATGTTACTAAGCCTGTATTCATTACTAAAACACGTTTTATGGTACTAAGCTTGTATTCATACTAAAACACGTTTCTGTAACTAAGCTTGTATTTATTACTAAAACACGTTTTGTGGTACTAAGCTTGTATCCATATTAAAACACGTTTTCTGTAACTAAGATTGTATTCATACTAAACCACATTTTATGTTTTCGGGACAACATAGTGTAATTTGTAATTTTATTTTTGGTGTTTCTATAGTGAATTGCTGTATCAGCGATTTTGCTTTATTTTACTCATTGGTGGTTTATTTTTTTGGTGGAAAACCTTAAATATAAGAAGTTTCGACACACATAACATAATAGTGGGCGAGTACAGACTTATTTTTTGTGATACATAGTAATTTTAGCACAGTCAAAGCATGGTAAATGATGGAGTAAATAATGTGATAAATAGAAACATTTTAATGAGAAATGTCAGTTCTATAATTTAGATGCCAGATTAATTATTGTATTGTCCCTAATGCTTTCTTAAGGCATATACTGTGGCTAGTCGTGAAACGCCGGAAATTTTCTTGTGATTTGAATCGAAACATGTTCACTTGGGGATTCAATATCGAAACATGTTCACTTGGGGATTCAATCGAAACATGTTCACTTGTGGATTCTATCGAAAGATGTTCACTTGGGGATTTTTCTTCTTCGTACGCTGTCAGACGTCAACCTGTATTTTGTCGAAGAAATCAACGGTCATCCTGAGGCTGTCGACACTGCCATAGAGCTTGTCTAGTCTTGCCACTGGTGCTGGTCACATGTGCTTTCTCTGGTCCTCGTATATCGGGCAGTTTTGCAGCAGATGTTCAGCGGTCATTTTCCCTGTACCATATGTGCATTCGTCAGTGCCACCTATCTTCAGTTTATTGAATAGGTGGTACCTCAGTCTGTTGTGGCCTGTGCGGAGTCTGAAGACCATGATCTGCTCTCTTCCGTTCAACTGGTAGTAGGCATCATTTTTTGAGTAGCTAGTATGTTCTGTTTCCCATTTGGCCATGTATCTGGCCCTAATGAGACTTTTGGACTCTTCCTAAGTCACACTAGAATCTGGTTGTGGTAACCTTGCACCTTCTTTTGCCAGTCTGTCTGCCTCCTCGTTGCCTTGTATGTTGCAGTGGGATGGAACCAACTGTACCACTACTCGTTTTGGTGCGGCCTGCTGGCATAGTTGACAGAGTACTGCTCTTAAATCATTAAGTTCAGTATTTTTCTAGCTTTTTAGTGCTGTAACTACGGCCAGGGCATCTGTAAACAGGACTATCTGGATTTCATTGCTTTTGCCTGTCAGCATTGCTTCTACTGCAGCCCTCAGTGCATCTGCCTCCGCTCTGAAATTGCTTGAGAATTTTCCAGTTGCCACTGACAGTGTTGTTTTTCTACCATTTGGTAGGCTCAGGAATACCCCTGCCCCTCCGTTCTGTGTTGTGTACCTTAGGGTTATGTCGCTTCTTTCTTTTTCAGTCTGGCTGTTCTTGTTTCCAATACCTGGTATATTTTCTACCACCTCCGGAATGAAATGCCGCTTCCATGTGGGTTTGCGTACAGTAGGGTTGGGCTTTGGTATTGTTACGGTGTTCATAGGGTCTTCGCTTATCTTTGCTTTGGCTATTTCTACAAAGTTTCTCCGCTTTAGCTTCCCATTTCCAAATCTATTTAGTCTCTGATGCATTGGATGGTCTGTCAGTCTTCTGAGTTTCTCTGCTTGCTGTTGGGCTCTACAGTCTCTTCTGTTGGTCATGGATTGCAGATTTGTAATCTTTTCAAGTTCTACGATTGGCGTTGACTTCATGCCTCCTGTTATAACTCTCATGGCTTGGTTTTGGAGTTTGCTAATTTTATCAAAGTTCGCCTTTGCTGCTGTTGTCCATGCCGCAATGCCATACTCGAGAACTGGTCTTACTCTTCCAGTGTACAGTTTCTTGAGTATTCTTTCGTCTGCTCCCCAGCTTGTGCCAGCAGTTCACTTGGGGATTGAATCGAAACATGTTCACTTGGGATAAAAACGTATGTGGCAAATAACGCAACTAGGTCCACGAGATATGCTCACGAAGCTCATGCATGACCATAGTGGTCAGTTGTAGTGACTGAACAAAGCCAATATACAGAAACTACGTTTTCCAATAAAAACTTGTGAATGACCTGTCCAGGAACCGTCGAAATTGAATAGATTAATAGGTCGCAGTAGTAGAAGGAGGATGTGTACAAAATGTCAGCTCTCTGGGTAATTTGAAGTTCGTTGAAATAGGAGAAGTAGAAGTCCACGCAAACGAAGAAGAGACGTGTCAAGTTGATGAAAAGCTTGTAGAAAGGAATTTCAATGAAATTGTTTAATGTATTCATTGTGCCTCATGTTACAAGAGTCATACAAGAAGAAAGATTTTTTTTTTTTTTTTTTTTCTTTTTTTGTTCGCCTTATTTCTCTAATCCCCAAGGCGGTGTGCGTTGCACTGCGTTTTTATTTTGCGCCTGTCGGAGCAGTGCATCCGACTTCAGCATGCATTTTATGTAAGGGTCTGCTTCCTCCTGTATTTTCTAAGGGTTTGCTTCCCCGGGTTAACGGCCGGTGCTGTGATGGGGATCGAACCCAGCACCTTCTGGTTGTGAGCCGTGTCACTTAACCACTAGGCCACGCCGTCCCCCAGAAGAATGATTTGACATCTGAGTCGAAGATTCGTATTCTCATTGAATGTCTAATTTCATTTGCTTTTTTGTAAGTTTCTCAACGGATAAGACTCTTATAAAACTATATACTAATTTTTTTTTTAAATTTGTTATTTCAATTGAATGATATTTTTATAATATTTTTCATAATGATTTTAAATTTTTGTAAGTACATAATAATTTAATAATATTAATTGTTTAATTTTTTTATAATAATTAAATTTTATATTAATGAAATCATTTCTACTTCCTCGTTAACAGTTATTCGTTCAAAACAATGGCCTTCACACATCCTCGTCTGCTGCTGTCTTTATGATGCGGGTTATGTTGCCTAATGCTCAGGGTTTCACCATGAACTTGTTTGGAGCTGCCTCTCTATTATTTGACTGTCCCTAGCCTACCTGCAAAGCATCAGTTACGTTTTGTCAGAACTGCCTTTATATTATATGACTGTCCCTAGCCTACCTGCAAAGCAGCAGTTACTTGTTGTCAGAGCTGCCTCTCTTTTATTTGATTGTTCCTCGTCTACATGTAAGGTAGCAGTTACTTGTTGTCAGAGCAATTTCATTATTATGTGACTGTCCCTAGCCTACCTGCAAGGCAGCAGTTACTTGTTGTCAGAGCTTTCTCCCTATTATTTGACTCTCCCTAGCCTACCTGCAAGACAACAGTTACTTCCTGTCAGAGCTGTCTCTGATAGGAAAACTACCTGTTCTACACAACACCAAATTTTTTTTAAAAACAATTAGGTCATGACCATTATTTCTGTGCTGAGATCCGGGTTTGAACGCTGTACCTTTGTCGTGTTAAGCCAAGCGATTTGGCAATGTGAGATGCGATATTTGCACTGTTCTGTCCGGCACATTCTGTACAAATATTTATTTCCTTAAATCCACCGTTGCCTGTTTCTGTCCAGGCTTGGATAAAAGTTGGTTCTCCTCATTCAACTACGAGATAGTTACGTCCCCTGTCCCAGGCTTTACGTCACACTTCATTCTTCCAGTATTCAGCCACATGGATTACCCTGTCACTGGCACTCAGCAGGTCGTCCATACTGCAAGTCTCCGGGAGGTTTGGGCAGATCATCAGGGGATCTTGGTCTTATGTTACTCCACATTCCCATGTTTCATCCTCCCTGTATCCCCATTTTTTTGGGTTTTCCTGCACCGCGATACGCCAGTGTAAAGTTTAGTGACTTCCATGTTGCGTAAGGCAGATGCTGTCCAGGCGCAGGGTCTTCCCCTAACTCGATCAAGGAGACCTGTGTCAGCTCTTTCCTTCTTTAGATATGACGTTTTCCATGACGTCTGTAGAAGCTAGGCTGCCTGTAAGAAAATTAACCATGATTTAAGTTATGTGTGCTGAACCTAATGTCCAAACATCGGATGCATTGGGTCATTTACCTGTTTCTCTGTTTCTATCTCTGACGCGACAATTCTACGTGCTTTGGCTGGCGCTATACCGAAAATGTGGTATGTTTCTCAGTTGGTGTATGTCTTAGGCACCCAGTGACGATCCGACATGTCATATTCATTGATGCGATTATGTAACTGCAAGACTAAGTCAGTAAGTAGGTCACAAACTACTATGGAAAAGCTATAAAATATAATTGATGGCAGTGACATTAAGCTTTGTCCCTACTGTAGGTAGCAGACGTTTGGTGGTGGCAGAAACATTACGATTTGTCACTACTGTAGTTAGCAGACGTTTGGTGGCAGCAACATTGAGGTTTGTCCCTACTGTAGGTAACAGACGTTTGGTGGTGGTAGCAATATTAAGGTTTGTCCCTACTGTAGGTAACAGACGTTTGGTGGTGGTAGCAACATTAAGGTTTGTCCCTACTGTAGGTAACAGACGTTTGGTGGTGGCAGCAACATTAAGGTTTGTCCCTACTGTAGGTAGCAAACGTTTGGTGGTGGCAGCAACATTAAGGTTTGTCCCTACTGTAGGTAACAGACGTTTGGTGGTGGTAGCAACATTAAGGTTTGTCCCTACTGTAGTTAGCAGACGCTAGATGTCACATGCACGTGTTCAGTCCAGATACAAAATGGCGTCTACAGAGCACACACTCAACAAAACTGTGAGGAGGTGATTTGGTTTTTTTAAAATTTTTGACAAAAAGACTTCTTGCAAAGGATTTTGATATGCAAATGTTCCTGTTTACGGTAAGAAGTGTTTTTTTTTTTTTTTGCGTAATGCTGTACATAACTGGGTCGACAAATGTTCTCAAGAACGCTCAAACATTGTTGAGGAATCTATACCTGGTCGTCCCGTTCAGATTGCAACAGACTTATATGTGAGGTGGGTGAAGACATGATTCGAGCTAATAGAAAAATAACGATAAACAATGTAGCATCTGCAGTATGCTGTTCGCGTGGTTTAGCCTACAGCATAAAGCATGATCTTAACGTGCCGGAAGACGTTTTCCATATCGCGAATAGGTTGTAGTTAAAATGCAAATGTGGCCGAGGCAGACAAGACTTCTATGGGTTTTAGTGCATTAATAAAGCGATGGGAAAAGTCATGGACTCACCCTGGGGGCGACTCTCTCTTCTCACCTCACTCTGTTTCATTTGACTCTGTCCTACAGTCACACTCTTGCACAACTTTCACACGCGCCCTCATGGTGAGGCCCTTCCATTGCACTTTGGTTGGGCTAGCTTCTGAGGGCGCACAAACCTAGCATAGGTACATACAGACGCATACATTCATCCAAGCACTGGTTTATGCGTCCTAATATCGCCCAATGGACTACGGTCTGGGGTGGAAAATGGCGCGCCTCTGCCAGTAGAAACTAGTGAGGCAAACATCTAAGCAACAAAAAAAAATGGGAAAAGTGTATTGGAAATTATGTTCAGAAATACGGGACAATGTAAATGCAATAGTAAATAATTTTCAGTTCGCATGTAGATTAATTTTGATTAACACTTATGTATGACATATTTACTGGCTTACTCTCATACTTTTATTTAAATATCAGGGTCCGTATTAACGGAACGCCGTATAGTTGAGTCCGACTGTATCATCATTTCTCTCCTTGTTTCACCGCGAAGATCCACCATTGCAGCTGGTCCCTATTAAAGTAACCCTGTTTCCAAGCATTTGCAAACATTCACCTCTTCTCCCCAATGTGAATCCCACATTTCGCATTTCAATCACGCATTTCAATCACGCATTTGAACTTATCTGACCCCTTTGCAGGAATCCTGTATCCAAGCATGTGATTATAACAGCAATGATTTGAACATGATGAGTTCACCAGCCCAAGCTACAGCCCTCTCTAACCGTCTTCTATCACGTACATGGAAGGTTACAGGTGTCCGATTTATATGATCCGGGATCGAGATGCTGAACAGTACAGGAAGTGACCAGCGGTCAGTGACCCAATGCTGACGTATAACGTCATGGCCAGTAAACTAGAACTGCCAAGACTCTTCTACACCTCCACGAGATGATCCTGGATAACAGCAGGATGGCAAAGGAGAAGGGATCGAAGAGTGAAGGCTAACCTGGTACCTAAAAATGTCCTGTTGAAGTCTAATGTGTCGGACTGAAAGGTGCAAATATCGCAGTAAAGCTGTAAACTACGACATGCCATTCTCCGGACAACAACTTGCTGCTTGCAGCGCCCTTTTCAAGGCTTAGTAGCGGGAATTTGAAAACGAAGAAGAAGAAATACAAGAACAAAAAAGAGTATCACTCTGGGACCAACTCGGTGCCCGACTGTATATTTACAAGGGCATATAATCTGCTAAAAATAAACACTTTAAAGACATTGAGTATGTGAACTCGTGGATGCAGCTACGTGGCTTGGATGTAAATTATCATGATTTGAATTTCTTTGCTGGAAGATAAACGGGACATCGGCAGTTATAGCCCTTGGCAAGCCAATTCAGGGGTTACATTTCAAAGTGAACTTTCTTACAGACGCGTCATTTAAATACAAGTTTAATGTTTATGTTGTTATGTTTGTAATGCTGTTTTAAGGAATAATCAATTAGCAATCTAGCAGAGGCTCGTGTAACTGTCGACATGTTTCAAATGCTTAGCAAATGCACTCCATGTGAGTGTTGATAAGTAGGTCACCCAGTTTTTTTTTATTATTCGTGTCTGGAGACTTGGGTTATCGTCCGTGCGTATCAAAGATGGGGGCACTGAACAGATAAAGGCGGCAATACTGCAAACCTGCAAATGCAATGTTAGGGATGATAAAAAGAAATATTAAACATAGGAGCAAGGAAGTGATAGTCAAACTGTATAAAGCATTAGTTAGACCTAGATTGGAGTACTGTGTACAGGTGTGGAGTCCTTATCAGAGAGGGGATATAGACATGCTGGAGAGAATACAAAAAAGAGCGACAAAGCTGATAGTGGGATTCCAGAATTACAGTTATGAAGAAAGATTAAAAAGAACTGGCCTTCAGTGTCTAGAAGAGAGAAAAATTCGTGGTGACTTAATACAGGTGTATAAGATGATCAGAGGAATGGATAAAGTAGACTATAACAAGTTTTTTAAAGTACAACCACCAACAAGGACAAGAGGTTACAAGCTACAAGTTGACCAAGGAGAGGTCCAGATTAGATATTAGGAAGTATTTCTTTAGCCAGAGAGTAGTGAATGCTTGGAATGCATTGCCAAGTGAGGTGGTGGAGGCTGGGACGGTCAATGCATTTAAGAACAGAATGGATGCGTACAGCTTCTAGAGGAAGGTGTTGTAAATGGAACTGGTTGTATACAGACTCTGCAGAGTCTTCTAAACCAGTATAAAGACGTTAAGTTAAGTTAAGTTAAGTTAACACTGGGGAGATCTTGATCATCTTATCTCACCTATCCTTTTCTACAGCTTCCTCGCAGTCCATCTCAAATAACTTTGTCCAATAATCACACGTTTACATAACTGTAACACATGCCCTTAGGGTGAGGCCTTTCCATTGCACTTCGGTTAGGTTGACGCCTGAGATCACCCTAACTAGCATAGATACAAACATACGCACACACGCATCCTTCTACTTCTTCTTCTTCTTCTTACGCTGTTAGACATCGACCTTTATTTTTTCGAAAAAAGCGGCGGTCATCCTGAGGCTATCGACAATTCCATAGAGCTTGTCTAGTGTTGCCACTGGTGATGGCCACATCTGCTTTCTCTGATCCTCGTATGTCGGGCAGTTTTGCAGCAAATGTTCAGCGGTCATTTTCCTGGTACCACACGGGCATTCGTCAGTGCCACCTATCTTCAATTTATTGAATAGGTGGTACCACAGTCTATTGTGGCCATGCGAAGTCTGAAGACTACGACCTGCTCTCTTCTGTTCAACTGGTAATAGGCATCGTTTTTTGTGTAGCCAGTAGGTTCGGTTTCCCATTTGGTCATGTATCTAGCTCTAATAAGCCGTTTTGACTCTTCGTATGTCATACTAGTATCTGGTTATGGTAGTCTTGCACCTTCTTTTGCCAGTCTGTCTGCCTCCTCGTTGCCTTGGATGTTACAGTGGGATGGAACCCACTGTACCACTACCCTTTTTGGTGCGGCCTGCTGGCATAGTTGACAGAGTACTGCTCTTAAATCATTAAGTTCAGTATTTTTCTGGCTTTTTAGTGCTGTGACTACGGCCAAGGCATCTGTTAGCAGGACTATATGGCTTTCATTCCTTTTACCTGTCACCATTTCTTCCACTGCCGCCTTCAGTGCCTCTGCCTCCGCTCTGAAATTGCTTGTGTATTTTCCAGTAGCCAATGACAGTGTTATTTTTCTGCCATTTGGTAGGCTCAGGAATGCTCCTGCTCCTCCGTTCTGTGTACACACGCATCCAAGCACTGGTTAATACGTCCTGATATCTTCTAAAAGATAACGTCCTGGGGTGAAAAGGACGTGCCTCTGCCAGTAGAATACAAAGAGGCAAATCTTTAACGAAGAAAAACAACGCCGTCTCACGAAAGCAGCTGCCGACGAAGATGCAGTGTTTCGAGTCATAACTTTACTATATTTTAAGGGAAGGAAAACTAACGTCTAGTCAGGCAAAACATACTGGACAAGATCTTCACTTTGGCTTCCTCGAAGCGCTTCCTGGAAACGGCCTGTTTTCATGGCAGCCTGGCTAACAAGGTAAGGGACACGCAGATGAAGCCAAGCATAGCGCAACCGCCTGGAGGACCCCTTCCACCTTCATCAGCAAGCTCGGAATGTGAGGAAAGCTACGACAGCTCGCCACTTAACATCCTTTCTGGGACCCACAAATGAATAATCACATTCATTGTGGGCATTCAACAACAAAAACAACACCAACAACAAAAACACCAACAACAACAACAACAACAACAATTATATCTTAGCTATTGCCTTAGGGTGAGTTTCTCAGTTATTTCTTGAATGCATTGGCGTCCATGAATGTAGGTCACGCATACATTTGCAAAGGGTAGACAGGAGCGATGGAGATGAGGGTTTCCCTTAGCTGGGTGAAACCAGTCGATGTAACCCCTTCACAACTCGGATGGACGACTCAATGCAGAGTAAAACAGCAAAGATAGTCAATGTGACCGTCAGAGTATGTCTCTCAGGCAGGCAACTGTATTTACGGGTTTATTGACAGACTAACGGAGGGGAGTGGTCACTTGACACAACAAGGGAGGGGAGTGGTCACTTGACATAGCAAGGGAGGGAAGTGGTCACTGGACACAACAAGGGAGGGGAGTGGTCACTTGACACAGCAAGGGAGGGAAGTGGTCACTTGACACAGCAAGGGAGGGAAGTGGTCACTTGACACAGCAAGGGAGGGGAGTGGTCACTTGACACAGCAAGGGCGGGGAGTGGTCACTTGACACAGCAAGGGAGGGAAGTGGTCACTTGACACAGCAAGAGAGGGGAGTGGTCACTTGACACAGCAAGGGAGGGAAGTGATCACTTGACACAGCAAGGGAGGGAAGTGGTCACTTGACACAGCAAGGGCGGGGAGTGGTCACTTGACACAGCAAGGGAGGGAAGTGATCACTTGACACAGCAAGGGAGGGAAGTGGTCATTTGACACAGCAAGGGAGGGGAGTGGTCACTTGACACAGCAAAGGAGGGGAGTGGTCCCTGGTGGCCGGATGTGGGTGTTATTTGTTGCCTAGTCGCCAATCATCACCCGATGATCATCAAGTGTATTTTACTTCTGGATGTATCACCTCCTACAACTGACAAGTTTTTACCTACCCTTGTTATTCTGGTTTTTCAAGGCTCCAAAGATTGGCATCTCACTCTTTTTTGCTGCCCTAATCGTTCGCTATCAATCTATGTCCTGCACATGCCTTCGGTACATTTGCACGCATCTGACAGCTTTCGCATTCCTCCTACCGGCGATGACGGTAATTTGGTTCCCCTTTAATTAAATTTGTATCAAACTACGGAAAAGCCGTATTATATCGCTTGCAGATCAGTTTACAAGCGAGGTTTAGTTTCTGATCAGCGGGTGCGTATTGCATTTATGTAGCTATTATTGTCTGTCACTCATTTTTTTCTGTCCTTCCACTGACTTAGTGATTTCTTTATTACGTGATTTACTGTTTAGGACCTACTGATGAATGATTGACTATTGATGGAGTAATGATTGACTGACTTATGATTGATTGACTGACTGATGATTGATTGACATGATTGATTGCCGTATTATTGATTGAGGGACTGATGATTGATTGAGCGACTGATGATTGATTGACATGATTGATCGGTTTATTATTGATGATTGGTTTACTTATGATTAATTAACAGATGATTGACTGACTGATGATTGACTGACTTATGATTGACTGACTTATGATTGACTGACTGGTGCTTGACTGACTGGTGCTTGACTGACTGGTGCTTGACTGACTGGTGCTTGACTGACTGGTGCTTGACTGACTGATGCTTGATTGACTGACTGATGATTGATTGATTTACTGATCGGCTGATGATCGATTGATTGACTGATGATTGAGTGTTACGTTAAAAAGCCAGCTGTCTAGTATGAGAATACCTCATTCACATATTCATAACTGTCACGCTAGAAGTCAGCTGTCTAGTATGAGAATATATCATTCCCACATTAATAACTGTCACGCTAGAAGTCAGCTGTCTAATATGAGAATATTTAATTCCCACATTCATAACTGTCACGCTAGAAGTCAGCTGTCTAGTATGAGAATATATCATTCCCACATTCATAACTGTCACGCTAGAAGTCAGCTGTCTAGTATGAGAATATATCATTCCCACATTCATAACTGTCACGCTAGAAGTCAGCTGTCTAGTATGAGAATACCTTATTCCCACATTCAGAACTGTCACGCTGAGAGTTAGTTGTCCAGCACATCTTTATCCGACAGGTGAGCTGACAAAGCTCGACGAACGGCGGAAGTTTAAATTAATCGTAGCTTTTATTCAGCTTGCAAATGTATTATTGCCGACAAAAACCGCAAATAACGCTTATGAAAGCGTGCAGCACAGACATACACATAACATTAGATAAAATATAATACTAAATCTTAAAATACGTAAATTAAATATTGCCATAAATTGTCGTTGGGTAAATAGCGGAAAAGTAAATGCAATATGTACAGTTTTAAATATTAGTAAGTTAAGGGGATTCCAGATTTTAAAAATAAGATGGAGAGAATTTAGGTGTATCTTCAATACTGGAGGAACGCATTCTAATTTTTTGGGGGAGAATGGGAATTTTGAGGAAATCTAAAAGGGGCTGATGTTGATCGTCCAGACCCTAAGGAGCAGCGGGAGAGTTGACTATTATACCGACAATATTTATTGAATGTTTACAGTATAATCACAACAATAGTATAGTATGAATAATGTGGCTATTTGAATCGGTAACTATAAGGAGGATTAATGCATGTAATTAGAAGCTGAAGATACAGCAGTCAGCGACTGAAAGATGGCAGCTTCCATCAGAGTTAGTGGCCCATAGTTGATGAAGATTGTTTCCCGTCCAGATGGCGGTCCTGGAAACGGGCTGCACAGTCTGTCTACGAGAATAATGATCGCAAAGGGGAGGTAAATCCCAGACCAAACATTCTGAGCTAAAATGGATGTTTCGGGTCGAAAGATGCAGATATCACAACCTCGCTGTAGACTACGATGCAACGTCCTTTTCAGGATTAACGCGGAAAAAGAGGTTGAAGAAGGTTGAAGAAAGAAGAAGAAAGAAAAAGGAAAAAGAAGAAAAAAGAGAAAAAAGAAGAAAGAAGAGGAAAGAAGAAAAAAAGAAGAACAAAAGACAGAAAGAAAGAAAGAAAGAAAAGAAAGAAGGAAAAGAAAGAAAAAATTTTTTATAAAAGATTCAATGCGTCAAATGTTTATTAAAAAATAATGCACAGAACAACTTTTGTTCCACAACTGAAGAACCAAAGACACAAGAGGGCGTGAAATGACAACGAAATGCGTCGAAAGTGGGAAGCAGATGACGATTTTTAGAAACGTGATTGAATTGAAAACTGACGAAAGATTGAAGCGACGAAACGCGAAACCGTAATAGTGGAGATATTGTTGTATGGGAATATCATATTGTCACGTTAAATAACTGTTACACTGAGATTTGATTGTCCAATATAAGAATGTTCAATTAATTACGAATCAATCGTCACAAATAAGAATTTAACATTTACATATTTTGAGCTGTCTCGTTAAAAGTTAACGTAAGACAGCCAAAGTCATACATTAATAATTGCTACTCTATAAGTTAACTTCCCATTAGACATAATCACGCATTAATAACTGCCACGCTAGAAGTTAGCTATCCATTGTAAGACAGACATAGTCACACAAAAATAACTGCCACGCTAAAAGTTAGTTGTCCATTGTAAGACAGACATAGGCACACACATAAATAACTGGCACGCTCAAAGGTAGTTGTCCATTGTAAGACAGACATAGTCATATACAAATAATTGCCACGCTAAAAGTTAGCTGTCCATTGTAAGACGGACATAACTACACATAAATAACTGCCACGCTAAAAGCTAGCTGTCCATTGTAAGACGGACATAACTACACATAAATAACTGCCACGCTAAATGGTAGATGTCCATTGTAAGACAGACAAGTCTGTCCTGCTATTATTAGGTTTATCTCAACTTCCTTTCTCCCTGAGTGTTTAGGTCTGCCCCTACCTCTCTTTCTCCGAGGAATCCAGAACAGTGACTATCTTGCAATGCTATCAGCTCATTTCTGTAATGTGTGTTCAATCCATCGATAAAGCATCCTCTTCACTTCTAGTCCTACTGATATATGTTCTGTTATTTACCACAGTTCCAAATTAGTGACTTTGTCTTACCATTTTATTCCCTCAATTCTACCCAAGCATCTCTTGATGACAGCTTTGATCTTTTTAAATGCACTTTTTGTTATTCCCCAGATCATATAGCCATATAATAGGACGGACTTGACATTGGAATAGATGATATGTTTTTTTGTGGCGAACTTAATTTCTTTGATTTCCAGAAATTCCCTAAAGCAATAAAAGCCTCTCTTGTCGTTTGTATTCTTAACTTGATATCGTTTTCATGACCTCCTACTTTGCCTATACTACTACTACCATGATATATAATTAAATCTACCAATTGTACGACGGTGGTCTCCCTGTACATTCTGAAAGTCGGTAAGTGCTTTTATTCACATAACTGGCTGTTTTTTGTGTGCTTTTTTTGGTGCTTTTTTGTGCTTTTTTTACTCTCAAACCTAATTTCAGTAGCCGTTGAGTTGCTTTATTTATTTTATATTTGGTTGTGGTTGTGAGGCGAAATAGCCATATTTGGTTGTGGTTGTGAGACGAAAGAGCCATATTTGGTTGTGGTTGTGAGATGAAAGAGCCATATTTAGTTGTGAGACGAAAGAGCCATATTTGGTTGTGAGACGAAAGAGCTATATTTGGTAGTGGTTGTGAGACGAAAGAGCCATATTTGGTTGTGAGACGAAAGAGCCATATTTGGTTGTGAGACGAAAAAGCCATATTTGGTTGTAAGGCGAAAGAGCCATATTTGGTTGTGGTTGTGTGATGAAAGAGCCATATTTAGTTGTGGTTGTGAGACGAAAAGCTACATTAGGTTGTGGTTGTGAGACGAAGGAGCCATATTTGGTTGTGGTTGTGAGATGAAACAGCTATATTTGGTTGTGGTTGTGAGACGAAAGAGCCATATTTGGTTGCGGTTGTGAGACGAAAGAGTCATATTTGGTTGTGGTTCTGAGACGAAAGAGCTCTTTGGTTGTGACACGAAAGAGCTATATTTGTTTGTGGCTGTGAGACGAAAGAGCTATATTTGGTTGTGGTTGTGAGATGAAAGAGCTATATTTGGTTGTGGTTGTGAGACGAAATAGCCATATTTTGTTGTGGTTGTGGGACGAAAAATCTATGTTTGGTTGTGGTTGTGAGACGACAGAGCTATATTTGGTTGTGGTTGTGAGACGAAAGAAACATTCCATCAGCAAAGTCAAGTTCGTCCCTTAAGACGGGCATCTAGTATTATTTAATGTCTCCACTTCTTCCTCTCCGTTCCCTAGGAAGTCATTAGGTATGAATCGTCTGTAATGTTTTTAACGACATGTCGCAGTTTGACAAATTATTGTTCCAGCTTAAGAAAAGTGTGCTCTCTCATTGTTCCAGCGACACGATTTCCTCTATCCATCTTCCTGCTTGTAGTGCTGACCAACGTTAAGACCTTTTAGCCTTTTAGCCTAGTTATGGGAAAACAAATGAAGGATTGAAATATTTACTCTGTGGACAACTAAGCAGCTTTTCCTATTTATGAAGGAATTATCTTACCATCTACGGTAGTTCAAATTTAGACTATGTTAGTTCATAGCAGTCTAGATTAAAACAATATTTCTTCCGAATAAATGTATGTTTCACACGAAGAACAAGATACAGTAATTCGGAATTATAACACTTTCATATGTGTGCCTTCATTAAAAACTCTGTCATATAATGTATGCATTAATTAACACTTTCATATAATGTATGCATTCATTAACACTTTCATATAATGCGTCTCTTCAATAACACTTTCATTTTATGTATGTCCTCATTAGTCAGTAGTAACCGTTACTATAGCAATATAACATGTGTAATGACAGTCACCGGTAATGTACGAGGGGGCGTTCAAATCAAACCAGGACTTCACACTCAAAAACATCCGATTCGTACTCAGGCGAATTGTATACTCATACACTAATTTCTCGTACTCAAGCGAATTGTACGCTCACACAAACCCAGTTCGCCCACTCAAGCAAATTCTACGCTCACACACACTCAGTTCTCGCAGTGTTCACAGGATGCCCATCATCTGCACCTATTGAGCGCGACTGGCCAACCGTGAGGTGTATGATGGGACAACCACCCCATAAACTATCTCTTCCAGTCTCTCTCTCAGTCGTCCTGCCAGTCCCCAGAATCCTTTGTGAATTGTCTTTTATATATTATTTACTTAGCTCTAGAAACAAACATGGCTGACCAGTGGTCTTCTTCCGTTGGCTGGTTAGCCATAACTCTCATTTGTTTCCACCCAATCCCATTGGTTGTACGAAACATGGGTCATTGTCCCTTTACTGTGACCACCTGTTGTATGCGTTCTTTTCCTCAATCGAAACTCCTACCACTTAGGTCCAATAATAGAATTAGTCAAACCGACACCCACCCCCCAAAACTAGCCAAGTTTCTCACGTTCGTCATGAACCCATATCTCTCGCCTCGTACTGTGCGAAGGCTTGGTGTCAGGACCGGAAGTTGGACCCCTGCTCATCCAACATCATTCAAGTAACCTTTGTTTCTTAGTGTCCCCAGCCCAATCTCCCCTGCCCTAAATGACCATGCTCCAGCTGGAATTGTCACATTCTTCTTCTTCTTCATTTGTTCGTCCGTTCTCAAACTCCCACAAACAGGTACCTTTTAGTTCGAAAAGATCATGTTACCAAAGAACACAGGAAAGGAAATTATAGATTAAAACACCACATTTGTTTGTTATCCCTTCGTGAAACATTTTTCGTAGGTTGGAATTGGCCAACGATGAGAAAGCTTGACTTAAAATCCTGTTTATGCGAATACCAGTTGAACATTGAGAATTAAATATACTTTTCATGTTTTCTTCGTGTTTATTCATTGTCCGAGATACTTTCTGTTATAACGGCTTTCAAATTTGTTTCAGAATTTATTCTGGACGCAGTTGATGTTGTTGTTGAATGCCTAGAATGAGCAAGATTAAACTTTTCTGCGCCCTGAAGTTAAGTGGCGGGTTGCAACAGCTTTCCTCGCATCCTGAGCGAGCTGACGAATGTAGCACAGGGTCCCCCGGGCGGTTGTGCTATGATTGGCTTCATCTGTATCTCGCTCACTTCTATGGGGATCGTGTTGATAGCCCCCCTCGCTAGTCACACTACCATGAAAATATCCTGTTCCATGGATATCTACATGGATGGGAGCGGGGGGTCTTGGATCTGTATATTTTACCTGACCCTGACTAACATTGTCCGATTAGTATGTTTTTCCTGACCAGACGTTACTCTCCACTCCCCGTTGCGCGCAGTAAACTCACAGCTGTTTGATGTTTTCTCTCTGTTTAAACCATGTTTCTGTCATGCAAATACCTGCATCGCTTCTAAAACGGTGCAAAAGGAATTGAGTAGGCAGCCATTACCTTGAGAAAGTAGGTCAAGCCATCGTAGGAAGACACAAAAGGAGTGAACAAGATAATATGTAGGTAACGAGGAAACAGGTAGCTGTAATGGACCACAAAAATCGATCGATGCTGCGACCATACTCAAGATCAATGATCAACACAAATCAATACACGAAATAACTAACACATGACAACAACAACAAAGATAATATATATCCCAACAATATAATGCTGATCTGATACTAACAAAAATGGTATTGACTCTTGTCCTTCGGTACCTCCACAGCTTTTATTTAGCGCATTCTACCACTTCACTACTTCTGCTTGTTGTCTCCTTAACTGTCCTTCATCTTGTTCACTCCGTTTCTTTACTGTGTATTTCTATCACACCTTCATCTACTTGTAATCTTCGAGTTTCATGCAGAGAGATCAAGAAAATCATCAGAGATCAGTTTATACACCAAAGGAAAGATTTCTTGAACATATTCAGTACACCAGACCCAATTCATCAACTCAAAAGAAACCAACAAACTATCAAACTTTTCATGAGAACTGGTAACTGCAGACTACTAGAACAATTATACCGACTAAAGATCTCGCACACAGATGAGTGCCCATGTATAACAAGGGGTCCATAATCCAGAGCACATTCTATAGGAACGTGACTTTACGATGAGTTGTCAGACCTGGCCAGAGGATACGAAGCTGAACAAAAGATGTGGGACAACCGCTCTGACCTGGTGAAGACTGCAGACTTCATCATGGCGACGGTGACCTTGCGGCTGTAAGGTGTGTTTCGTTTTGTCTCTGTACCAGTGCGACTACACAGCCTCTGCATGTACATGTTCAAATTGATTTAGATCGGCACACGATGTCCTACAAGACCAAACTCTATTATCAATAATCACCTGATAAAACACCAATAATGTAGATATCGACTTCGCGGGCCGCGTGTATGAGACAAATAACGTATGCTAACTCAGGCCCGCAAGGAAAGGAACTGGCCACCACGCCTCCGTCGCTGAGACTCGGTATTTTATAATATGACACTTCATCCCCGACAACAGTATCGCCCTTTAAACCATCTTTATAGTGCATTAAAACCAGGCAGCCTGAAATGCTTCTCCCTACGCCCCTCCCCCCCCCCCTCACCTTACAAAAGTGATATTTTATTTATGGAAGACGAAAATGTAATCTTTGACAACAGTTTGTGCAATTTACCGACTTTTTATCCACCTTTTTTTCTAACAAACACATAACAAAAACAAAAATTACTAATACACCATGGCACAAACTACAACCATCCCAGCAACCAACCACCACTTACAACAACAACAAAAACAAACCGCTATGTAAGCACACAAGTCCCATCAACCGAACATAGTCAATAACTATTTGGCAGAAGTGACTCTCCGCCATTTCCCAGGAATCAGCGTCAGCAGATATAAGTATAGGGGCGCCATTTTGTTGAGTCGATGAAAACTTCCACGTGTATTTGTGGGCGTTGCCCAGCTGTTTCTGCCATCATTTCAACCTCATTGTTGACATTTAGGGTCAAATTCTTCTCTCGCCATTAATCTCTCTCCTCTCATTCTTTCTATCTCCCTCGCCATCTCTTTTATTTTCTTTCTCTCTCATTCTCATTCTCTCTCTTTATCTCTCTTTCTCTTTCTCTTTCTCTCTCTCTCTCTCTCTCTCTCTCTTCTCTTCTCTTCACCTCACCAAACCTGTTACCCATTTTTTGTATCTGTCCTCCCTCTCTCTTTCTCTCTCATTCTCTCTCTCTCTCTCTTTATCACTGTCTTTCTCTTTCTTTAGCTCTCTCATACTCTCTCTCTCTCTTTATCCCTCTCTCTTTCTTTAACTCTCTAACTCTCTCACACTTTCACTCTCTCTCTCTCTCTCTTTATCTCTCTCTCTCTCTTTCAATGTCTCTCTCTCTCCCTATCACTCTCTCTCTCTCCTCTCTCTTTTCTCATTATATATATATATTCATCTCACCAAACATGTCACCCATTTCTTGCATACTTCCTCTTTTTTATCTCTCTCTCTTTCTCTCTCTCTCTCTCTCTCTCTCTCTATCAGTTTGCTTCTTTTTTTGCACTTCACGCAATAAATCATTATTTTACTCCGTCTCTCTCTCTCCCTCTCTCTGCCTCACTGTCTTGTACTCTCTCATGCCGTATTCTCTATCTAACGCACTAAGTCTAATACTCCCTACCTCGCCCAACCTCTGTATATTCATATCTCCCTCTACCTGGTCTAACATCTCGCGTACATTGCCCTTTTCTCTCGTTCTCACTGTCTGACTATCCCTCTGTCTCTCTCTCCGTCTCGTCCTCTTCCGGGTCTTATACCTGACGTACTCTCAGTTATTTTCTATCACTCTCTCTCTACCTCACACTCACCACTTCACTCTCTCTACCTCACACTCACCACTTCACTCTCTCTACCTCACACTCACCACTTCACTCTCTCTACCTCACACTCACCACTTCACTCTCTCTACTTCACACTCACCACTTCACTCTCTCTACCTCACACTCACCCGTTCACTCTTTGTCTCATTTTCTCTTTTCGCTTGTTTTCTTTCATTTGCTCTCTTGATAGTTTAATCTTCCTCTCTCTGTACCTCCTCCGCCACTTTTTTTTTCTAAAGCTTTACTACTCTTCCTCTCACTTAATCTCTACTACTCTTCCTCTCACTTTATCTCTACTTCTCTTCCTCTCACTTTATCTCTACTACTCTTCCTCTCACTTTATCTCTACTTCTCTTCCTCTCACTTTATCTTTACTACTCTTCCTCTCACTTTATCTTTACTACTCTTCCTCTCACTTTATCTTTACTACTCTTCCTCTCACTTTATCTTTACTACTCTTCCTCTCACTTTATCTCTACTCTCTTGCTCTTTTTGCGTCCTTACCACTCTTCCTCTGACTAATATTTACTTCTCTTCCTCTCTCTATATTTGTACCACTATTTCTCTCCGTGTTTCTTCTACTTTTTCTCTCTGTGTTTGTACCACTCTTTCTCTCTGTGTTTCTACCACTGTTCCTCTCTCTATGTTTCTACCACTCTTTCTCTCTCTGTGTTTCTACCACTCTTTCCATCTCTTTGTTTCTACCACTGTTCCTCTCTCTATGTTTCTGCCTCTTTTTTTCTCTCTGTATTTCTACCACTCTTCCCCTCTCTTTGTTTCTACCATTCTTTCTCTCTGTATGTTTCCATCACTCTTTCTTTCTCTGCATCCGTATCACTCTCTCTCTCTCTCTGTTTATTCCCAATCTCACGTACATCTCAGTCATTTATGTCATTCACTGTGCCTCTTTTTCACTCACTCTCTCACTGACACTGCTCTCTTTCTCACCCGCACTCTCCAACTCACTCCACCCCACTCTGTGTAGTTTTGTTTTTCATGTCCTCTCTCAATTATTTTCACTCGCTCTATCTACGTTTTCCTCGCTTTATATTTCTGTCTTATTCATTCTCTGACTCAATTCACACAAGTCAAGCTTTTTACATTGTCTTTGCATTAGTGTTGATTTTTATATTATTGTTAAATGACAGCAATAGTAATAGTAGTAGCAATAATAGTAGTAGTAGTAATAGTAGTAGCAGTAATAGTAGTAGTAGTAATAGTAGTAGCAGTAATAGTAGTAGTAGTAATAGTAGTAGCAATAATAGTAGTAGTAGTAATAGTAGTAGTAGTAATAGTAGTAGCAGTAATAGTAGTAGCAGTAATAGTAGTAGTAGTAATAGTAGTAGTAGTAATAGTAGTAGCAGTAATAGTAGTAGTAGTAATAGTAGTAGCAATAATAGTAGTAGTAGTAATAGTAGTAGTAGTAATAGTAGTAGTAGTAATAGTAGTAGTAGTAATAGTAGTAGCAGTAATAGTAAAAGTAGTAATAGTAGTAGCAATAATAGTAGTAGTAGTAATAGTAGTAGTAGTAATAGTAGTAGCAGTAATAGTAGTAGTAGTAATAGTAGTAGCAATAATAGTAGTAGTAGTAATAGTAGTAGTAGTAATAGTAGTAGCAATAATAGTAGTAGTAGTAATAGTAGTAGTAGTAATAGTAGTAGTAGTAATAGTAGTAGTAGTAATAGTAGTAGCAATAATAGTAGTAGCAGTAATAGTAGTAGTAGTAATAGTAGTAGTAGTAATAGTAGTAGTAGTAATAGTAGTAGCAGTAATAGTAGTAGTAGTAATAGTAGTAGCAGTAATAGTAGTAGCAGTAATAGTAGTAGTAGTAATAGTAGTAGCAATAATAGTAGTAGTAGTAATAGTAGTAGCAGTAATAGTAGTAGCAGTAATGTTGGAAGCAGTAATAGTAGTAGTAGTAATAGTAGTAGCAGTAATGTTGGAAGCAGTAATAGTAGTAGTAGTAATAGTAGTAGCAGTAATGTTGGAAGCAGTAATAGTAGTAGTAGTAATAGTAGTAGCAGTAATGTTGGAAGCAGTATTAGTTGTAGTAGTAATAGTAGTAGCAGTAATGTTGGAAGCAGTAATAGTAGTAGCAGTAATAGTAGTAGCAGTAATAGTAGTAGTAGTAATAGTAGTAGCAGTAATAGTAGTAGGAGTAATAGTAGTAGCAGTAATAGTAGTAGTAGTATTAGTAGTAGTAGTAATAGTAGTAGTAGTAATAGTAGTAGCAGTAATAGTAGTAATAGTATTAGTAGTAGTAGTAATAGTAGTAGCAGTAATAGTAGTAGCAGTAATAGTAGTAGCAGTAATAGTAGTAGTAGTAATAGTAGTAGCAGTAATAGTAGTAGGAGTAATAGTAGTAGTAGTATTAGTAGTAGTAGTAATAGTAGTAGTAGTAATAGTAGTAGCAGTAATAGTAGTAGTAGTATTAGTAGTAGTAGTAATAGTAGTAGCAGTAATAGTAGTAGTAGTAATAGTAGTAGCAGTAATAGTAGTAGTAGTAATAGTAGTAGCAGTAATAGTAGTAGCAGTAATAGTAGTAGCAGTAATAGTAGTAGTAGTATTAGTAGTAGTAGTAATAGTAGTAGTAGTATTAGTAGTAGCAGTAATAGTAGTAGTAGTAATAGTAGTAGTAGTATTAGTAGTAGTAGTAATAGTAGTAGCAGTAATGTTGGAAGCAGTAATAGTAGTAGTAGTAATAGTAGTAGCAGTAATAGTAGTAGCAGTAATAGTAGTAGCAGTAATAGTAGTAGCAGTAATGTTGGAAGCAGTAATAGTAGTAGTAGTAATAGTAGTAGCAGTAATAGTAGTAGCAGTAATAGTAGTAGCAGTAATAGTAGTAGCAGTAATGTTGGAAGCAGTAATAGTAGTAGTAGTAATAGTAGTAGCAGTAATAGTAGTAGCAGTAATAGTAGTAGCAGTTAAAGTAGTAGCAGTAATAGTAGTAGTAGTAATAGTAGTAGCAGTAATAGTAGTAGCAGTAATAGTAGTAGCAGTAATAGTAGTAGTAGTAATAGTAGTAGTAGTATTAGTAGTAGTAGTAATAGTAGTAGTAGTATTAGTAGTAGTAGTAATAGTAGTAGCAGTAATGTTGGAAGCAGTAATAGTAGTAGTAGTAATAGTAGTAGCAGTAATAGTAGTAGGAGTAATAGTAGTAGTAGTATTAGTAGTAGCAGTAATGTTGGAAGCAGTAATAGTAGTAGCAGTAATAGTAGTAGTAGTAATAGTAGTAGCAGTAATAGTAGTAGGAGTAATAGTAGTAGTAGTATTAGTAGTAGCAGTAATAGTAGTAGCAGTAATAGTAGTAGCAGTAATAGTAGTAGTAGTAATAGTAGTAGCAGTAATAGTAGTAGCAGTAATAGTAGTAGGAGTAATAGTAGTAGCAGTAATGTTGGAAGCAGTAATAGTAGTAGTAGTAATAGTAGTAGCAGTAATAGTAGTAGGAGTAATAGTAGTAGTAGTATTAGTAGTAGCAGTAATGTTGGAAGCAGTAATAGTAGTAGCAGTAATAGTAGTAGTAGTAATAGTAGTAGCAGTAATAGTAGTAGGAGTAATAGTAGTAGTAGTATTAGTAGTAGCAGTAATAGTAGTAGCAGTAATAGTAGTAGCAGTAATAGTAGTAGTAGTAATAGTAGTAGTAGTAATAGTAGTAGGAGTAATGTTGGAAGCAGTAATAGTAGTAGTAGTAATAGTAGTAGCAGTAATAGTAGTAGGAGTAATAGTAGTAGTAGTATTAGTAGTAGCAGTAATGTTGGAAGCAGTAATAGTAGTAGCAGTAATAGTAGTAGTAGTAATAGTAGTAGTAGTAATAGTAGTAGTAGTATTAGTAGTAGCAGTAATGTTGGAAGCAGTAATAGTAGTAGCAGTAATAGTAGTAGGAGTAATAGTAGTAGTAGTATTAGTAGTAGGAGTAATAGTAGTAGTAGTATTAGTAGTAGCAGTAATAGTAGTAGCAGTAATAGTAGTAGCAGTAATAGTAGTAGTAGTAATAGTAGTAGTAGTAATAGTAGTAGGAGTAATAGTAGTAGTAGTATTAGTAGTAGCAGTAATAGTAGTAGCAGTAATAGTAGTAGCAGTAATAGTAGTAGTAGTAATAGTAGTAGGAGTAATAGTAGTAGTAGTATTAGTAGTAGCAGTAATAGTAGTAGCAGTAATAGTAGTAGCAGTAATAGTAGTAGTAGTAATAGTAGTAGCAGTAATAGTAGTAGCAGTAATAGTAGTAGTAGTAATAGTAGTAGTAGTAATAGTAGTAGCAGTAATAGTAGTAGGAGTAATAGTAGTAGTAGTATTAGTAGTAGCAGTAATAGTAGTAGCAGTAATAGTAGTAGCAGTAATAGTAGTAGCAGTAATAGTAGTAGTAGTATTAGTAGTAGCAGTAATAGTAGTAGCAGTAATAGTAGTAGCAGTAATAGTAGTAGTAGTAATAGTAGTAGCAGTAATAGTAGTAGCAGTAATAGTAGTAGTAGTAATAGTAGTAGTAGTAATAGTAGTAGCAGTAATAGTAGTAGGAGTAATAGTAGTAGTAGTATTAGTAGTAGCAGTAATAGTAGTAGCAGTAATAGTAGTAGCAGTAATAGTAGTAGCAGTAATAGTAGTAGCAGTAATAGTAGTAGTAGTAATAGTAGTAGCAGTAATAGTAGTAGCAGTAATAGTAGTAGTAGTAATAGTAGTAGCAGTAATAGTAGTAGCAGTAATAGTAGTATCAGTAATAGTAGTAGTAGTAATAGTAGTAGTAGTATTAGTAGTAGTAGTAATAGTAGTAGTAGTATTAGTAGTAGTAGTAATAGTAGTAGCAGTAATGTTGGAAGCAGTAATAGTAGTAGTAGTAATAGTAGTAGCAGTAATAGTAGTAGGAGTAATAGTAGTAGTAGTATTAGTAGTAGCAGTAATGTTGGAAGCAGTAATAGTAGTAGCAGTAATAGTAGTAGTAGTAATAGTAGTAGCAGTAATAGTAGTAGGAGTAATAGTAGTAGTAGTATTAGTAGTAGCAGTAATAGTAGTAGCAGTAATAGTAGTAGCAGTAATAGTAGTAGTAGTAATAGTAGTAGTAGTAATAGTAGTAGGAGTAATGTTGGAAGCAGTAATAGTAGTAGTAGTAATAGTAGTAGCAGTAATAGTAGTAGGAGTAATAGTAGTAGTAGTATTAGTAGTAGCAGTAATGTTGGAAGCAGTAATAGTAGTAGCAGTAATAGTAGTAGTAGTAATAGTAGTAGTAGTAATAGTAGTAGTAGTATTAGTAGTAGCAGTAATGTTGGAAGCAGTAATAGTAGTAGCAGTAATAGTAGTAGGAGTAATAGTAGTAGTAGTATTAGTAGTAGGAGTAATAGTAGTAGTAGTATTAGTAGTAGCAGTAATAGTAGTAGCAGTAATAGTAGTAGCAGTAATAGTAGTAGTAGTAATAGTAGTAGTAGTAATAGTAGTAGGAGTAATAGTAGTAGTAGTATTAGTAGTAGCAGTAATAGTAGTAGCAGTAATAGTAGTAGCAGTAATAGTAGTAGTAGTAATAGTAGTAGGAGTAATAGTAGTAGTAGTATTAGTAGTAGCAGTAATAGTAGTAGCAGTAATAGTAGTAGCAGTAATAGTAGTAGTAGTAATAGTAGTAGCAGTAATAGTAGTAGCAGTAATAGTAGTAGTAGTAATAGTAGTAGTAGTAATAGTAGTAGCAGTAATAGTAGTAGGAGTAATAGTAGTAGTAGTATTAGTAGTAGCAGTAATAGTAGTAGCAGTAATAGTAGTAGCAGTAATAGTAGTAGCAGTAATAGTAGTAGTAGTATTAGTAGTAGCAGTAATAGTAGTAGCAGTAATAGTAGTAGCAGTAATAGTAGTAGTAGTAATAGTAGTAGCAGTAATAGTAGTAGCAGTAATAGTAGTAGTAGTAATAGTAGTAGTAGTAATAGTAGTAGCAGTAATAGTAGTAGGAGTAATAGTAGTAGTAGTATTAGTAGTAGCAGTAATAGTAGTAGCAGTAATAGTAGTAGCAGTAATAGTAGTAGCAGTAATAGTAGTAGCAGTAATAGTAGTAGTAGTAATAGTAGTAGCAGTAATAGTAGTAGCAGTAATAGTAGTAGTAGTAATAGTAGTAGCAGTAATAGTAGTAGCAGTAATAGTAGTAGCAGTAATAGTAGTAGTAGTAATAGTAGTAGTAGTATTAGTAGTAGTAGTAATAGTAGTAGTAGTATTAGTAGTAGTAGTAATAGTAGTAGCAGTAATGTTGGAAGCAGTAATAGTAGTAGTAGTAATAGTAGTAGCAGTAATAGTAGTAGCAGTAATAGTAGTAGTAGTAATAGTAGTAGCAGTAATAGTAGTAGTAGTATTAGTAGTAGTAGTAATAGTAGTAGCAGTAATAGTAGTAGCAGTAATAGTAGTAGCAGTAATAGTAGTAGCAGTAATAGTAGTAGTAGTAATAGTAGTAGCAGTAATAGTAGTAGCAGTAATAGTAGTAGTAGTAATAGTAGTAGCAGTAATAGTAGTAGCAGTAATAGTAGTAGCAGTAATAGTAGTAGTAGTAATAGTAGTAGTAGTATTAGTAGTAGTAGTAATAGTAGTAGTAGTATTAGTAGTAGTAGTAATAGTAGTAGCAGTAATGTTGGAAGCAGTAATAGTAGTAGTAGTAATAGTAGTAGCAGTAATAGTAGTAGCAGTAATAGTAGTAGTAGTAATAGTAGTAGCAGTAATAGTAGTAGTAGTATTAGTAGTAGTAGTAATAGTAGTAGCAGTAATAGTAGTAGCAGTAATAGTAGTAGCAGTAATAGTAGTAGGAGTAATAGTAGTAGTAGTATTAGTAGTAGCAGTAATAGTAGTAGCAGTAATAGTAGTAGCAGTAATAGTAGTAGCAGTAATAGTAGTAGTAGTATTAGTAGTAGCAGTAATAGTAGTAGCAGTAATAGTAGTAGCAGTAATAGTAGTAGTAGTAATAGTAGTAGCAGTAATAGTAGTAGCAGTAATAGTAGTAGTAGTAATAGTAGTAGTAGTAATAGTAGTAGCAGTAATAGTAGTAGGAGTAATAGTAGTAGTAGTATTAGTAGTAGCAGTAATAGTAGTAGCAGTAATAGTAGTAGCAGTAATAGTAGTAGCAGTAATAGTAGTAGCAGTAATAGTAGTAGTAGTAATAGTAGTAGCAGTAATAGTAGTAGCAGTAATAGTAGTAGTAGTAATAGTAGTAGCAGTAATAGTAGTAGCAGTAATAGTAGTAGCAGTAATAGTAGTAGTAGTAATAGTAGTAGTAGTATTAGTAGTAGTAGTAATAGTAGTAGTAGTATTAGTAGTAGTAGTAATAGTAGTAGCAGTAATGTTGGAAGCAGTAATAGTAGTAGTAGTAATAGTAGTAGCAGTAATAGTAGTAGCAGTAATAGTAGTAGTAGTAATAGTAGTAGCAGTAATAGTAGTAGTAGTATTAGTAGTAGTAGTAATAGTAGTAGCAGTAATAGTAGTAGCAGTAATAGTAGTAGCAGTAATAGTAGTAGCAGTAATAGTAGTAGTAGTAATAGTAGTAGCAGTAATAGTAGTAGCAGTAATAGTAGTAGTAGTAATAGTAGTAGCAGTAATAGTAGTAGCAGTAATAGTAGTAGCAGTAATAGTAGTAGCAGTAATAGTAGTAGCAGTAATAGTAGTAGCAGTAATAGTAGTAGCAGTAATAGTAGTAGTAGTAATAGTAGTAGCAGTAATAGTAGTAGCAGTAATAGTAGTAGCAGTAATAGTAGTAGTAGTAATAGTAGTAGTAGTATTAGTAGTAGTAGTAATAGTAGTAGTAGTATTAGTAGTAGTAGTAATAGTAGTAGTAGTATTAGTAGTAGTAGTAATAGTAGTAGCAGTAATGTTGGAAGCAGTAATAGTAGTAGCAGTAATAGTAGTAGTAGTAATAGTAGTAGCAGTAATAGTAGTAGTAGTAATAGTAGTAGCAGTAATAGTAGTAGCAGTAATAGTAGTAGCAGTAATAGTAGTAGTAGTAATAGTAGTAGCAGTAATAGTAGTAGCAGTAATAGTAGTAGCAGTAATAGTAGTAGTAGTAATAGTAGTAGCAGTAATAGTAGTAGCAGTAATAGTAGTAGCAGTAATAGTAGTAGTAGTAATAGTAGTAGTAGTATTAGTAGTAGTAGTAATAGTAGTAGTAGTATTAGTAGTAGTAGTAATAGTAGTAGTAGTATTAGTAGTAGTAGTAATAGTAGTAGCAGTAATAGTAGTAGTAGTAATAGTAGTAGCAGTAATGTTGGAAGCAGTAATAGTAGTAGCAGTATTAGTAGTAGCAGTAATAGTAGTAGTAGTAATAGTAGTAGCAGTAATGTTGGAAGTAGTAATAGTAGTAGCAGTATTAGTAGTAGTAGTAATAGTAGTAGTAGTAATAGTTGGGGCACATACACAAACACACACACACACATACATACATGCATACATACATACTTTCTCTCCCCTTCTCCCCTTCTCCCCTTCTATCTTTCTCTCTCTCTCTCTCTCTCTCTCTCTCTCTCTCAAACATACACACACGTGCACGTGGGGTTGAGCGCCATTGGGCTAGAAATGAAGAAGAAATTCGAAACCCTGTGCCATTGTCACCTAAGTGGTCATTACCGTTGCTAAGGATTTCTAGAGTACCCCGCAGGTGACATCACGATGCAGAGTATCGACATGACGTCATAGCAGCCATTTAAACATGTCAGCCCCACTAGTAACATGCAGGGATCTGTTTAAACATGTCCGTTCCATTAGTAAAATGAAGCGTAATGTTTAAACATGTATGTCCTACTAGTAACCTGCAGCGTTATGTTTAAACATGTCTGTCCTATCCTACTAGTAACCTGCAGCGTTATGTTTAAACATGTCAGTCCCACTAGTAACAGGCAGGGATCGGTTTAAACATGCCCGTTCCATTATTAAAATGAAGCGTAATGTTTAAACATGTCCGTCCTACTAGTAGCATGCCGCGATCTGTTTAAACATGTCCGTCCTACTAGTAACCTGCAGCGTTATGTTTAAACATGTCTGTCCTATCCTACTAGTAACCTGCAGCGTTATGATTAAATATGTATGTCCTACTAGTAACCTGCAGCGTTATGTTTAAACATTTATGTCCTACTAGTAACAGGCAATGCTGTGTTTTCCAATATTTCATTAGGGAAGAAGTGAAGTCAATCGAAGTTCATTGACGGATGAAGGTTCAGCACACTGATGCATGTCTGTCACTCCTGCGAGTGTACAAGTGGGGGGCAGACAGTTCTGAAACGGCTTGAGTTCTGCGACAGACTGTTCTTGAACGGGTCAGCCCACGAGTGTGATACTGGAATTGATTGCAGAAGTTGAACGTTGTGATAAAAATCTCGCAAAATGTCTGTGAATGAAATAGCAGAACTTCGGGTCATCAGTCAAGGTTCGGAAACAACACATCATCCATGACACGCCCCAGTTCCACAACGGGTCTGCAAGAAGTGTGCAAAGGCAGCTGACTCGTGTATTGAAACACCAAGTGTTACATGCGTGGCTACACACATGACGCAAAGAACTTGTTTCTAGAGGAACCCATGCACTTTGTAAGCGGGAGGGCACTTGCATCGACCGGAAATGGTGGCTATGTCGAATTATGATACATTTGTGAACTAATTTTTCTTCATTAATTTTTCTAGAAAATAAAATAAATTTTAAGGTTTTACATTTCTTCCTCTTTGTCGTTCGTTCTCAAACTCTGGTGAGTTCTGAAAATGGCTTCGCAAGTAGCAGAATGCAGTCCGGAGAACGGATAGCGTTGTGTCGTAGTTTACAGCTTGACTGTGATTTATGCACATTTCGGATCAACACATTCGACTTCTGCAGACATTTTTGAGTATCGGGTTAGTCTTCTCTTGTCGGTCCCATTTCATAAGCCACTCTGCTCTATTGCAGCCTATTATCTAGGATCACCGCCTGGAGGTAGAGATATGCCCCGACGCTATGTTGTTGTTGCTTAGATGTTTGCCTCATTAGTTTCTACTGTCGGAGGCGCGCCATTTTCCACCCCAGACCGTAGTCCATTGGGCGATATCAGGACGCATAAACCAGTGCTTGGATGAATGTATGCGTCTGTATGTACCTATGCTAGGTTGTGCGTCCTCAGAAGCTAGCCCAACCAAAGTGCAATGGAAGGGCCTCACCACGAGGGCGCGTGTGAAAGTTGTGCAAGAGTGTGACTGTAGGATAGAGTCAAATGAAACAGAGTGAGGTAAGAAGAGATAGAAGAGTTGCCCCCAGTTTAGAAGACCTCATGAGTCCTGCAGAAAGTGGGCCCCGACGCTAGCAGTTAGCGTTAGGCCGGCCACCGCTGCAGCTTAAGCACTGCTCAGCGTCTTAATCCTGGTTTATATTTGACGTATATGGGTTCCTGGTGTTGTTGAATGCCCACGAATGTTTACCCTTTTGTTCATCTTGTAAATGGTGCTAGTTGGTCGGCTGCAGTACCGTTTCTCACACCTCGAGCGTGTGTCACGAATGGTGGTCCGGGGTCCTCCTTGCGCTTGTGCTATGTCTTACTTCATCTGCGTGTCGTTCACTACTAGGGGAATCACGTCGGTCCCCACTCTGTTAGCCATCATCTCATGAAACAGCCTGTTCTCAGTGAAAGCCTGCATGGTAGTTAGTTGTGGTTCTTGATCATTGTGTTTCTGAGTAGCCTAATTGAAGAGTGCGTGCTTATTAATGTATCAAAATACCGTTTCGGACACCTTTATCGACACCCTCAAATCAACCCAACCGTATATAAGTACCTATCTTTCTATAAAGAATGAAAAGAAAGCAAAGTAGAGATTGACCATCTCATAACATTAAAAAAATCAAAATATTAGTACAATGAAGTCTCCAACACTCCATTATTGTGCAGCAGTGCCTGCTTTGTAACAGCATCTACACTAAACTACCCCACCTGCTAGTGATCGATTAACTGTATCGAACCGAATCATTACAGAGCCACGAATATTATTGCCAGTGTAAGCAAATTACCGCCCTTTTGGGTAAGATAGTCACCCCTTAGGACATGTCAAGCCTAAGGTATGATTATACAGTTATTAAGTTATCCTGGGAAACCATCCTATGTGACTTTTGACGAGACCTACAACATATATCACGGGGATATTTTCAGTAACTGTATTAGTATTGTGGTTAGATGAAATCAATCAACACTGGAGCTTAGTGTGAAGGAAATCCATCTATCTATTCTCTCCACTCATCTGTCAGAGACCTAATCATTCTTAAATCTTCCAATTTCACTGCTCATTTCATTCAAAAGTTGTCTGAACAATATGTTATTAGCACAAGCATGCAGATTATCTGCCCATCAGTCTACCTGTACAATATGAAAGAAATAGGTTATTTTTTTCTTTCCGAATCCCTGTCCTATATCCCCATTGCACCGTACTCCCCCCTTTTAAAACGCTCGTTAATAAATTCTCTCACTAACCTAAATCTACCTTTTCTATTCTATTTTCTATTTTCTCAAATCATCCCTCCTTCCCCTCAAAAAACCCATCCCAACTCGCTCATGTGTGTTACAGATTAACAACTGTTAATGATTTGTGTTTGGCTATTCCAAGGAGAGCCCATATTGTAATGTATCGAATCAAGCGTCCAGTGGCACGCAAATTATGTGACAACCCATTACTTAACCCCGCTACCCCCCCCCCCCCCCCCCCCCCAATCATCTCAAACCGCCCATCATTTCCTCCATCTCAAACCATCTGCATTTCTCTCAAATTCAGTACTGACTTATTTTTTTCTATTGACACCATT